>JAPZDV010000023.1:15304353-15348019 GCA_029814665.1 Acanthurus lineatus
GATTGAGTAGAAAGAACCCAGCAGTATAGTCAAATTGAGCCTATGGTTGGGTTATATGAACAACCCAACTGGGTTGTGTAAACAACCCAACTGTTGGTTTAAGGAAACCAACCCAACTTGTTGGGTCGAAATAACCCAGCATGTGTTCTGTCCAATATTTAACCAGTGTTGGGTTAGAAAATAACCCATATTGGGTTGTTTTTAACCCAACATTTTTAAGAGAGCTTCTTTAAAAAAGCAACAAAATTTCCCCTCTAACACTCCTGAGAAAACATGGTTTCTCAAGCATAGTAAGCCACCAAATCAAATTTGCTCCTAAGACAAAGCAGCCCCGCAAATAAAGGGGTCAGTGAACAAAGAATGCTTTGAACAGTTATAATTACATCACAGAGAGGCGCTTGGATTGGACCAGACAGTTCCAGGTTTAGGAAGTCGGCTCAAAAGCCCTTCGGTAGGATACAAAGGCTGGTAAGCATCGGCCTTGTGAAAACAAACATGATTGAGTTACTGATTTACTAATCCATTTTTAATAATCTAAACAGCCACATCATCACAGGCGACAAGTCAAGCAACCACAAGAACATGTGAGACTGAAAGTGATTGAGTTCACAAAAGTCAGCAGTGCTCAAGAAAGTCCTCACCTGGCAAAAGTAATACATGATCACAAAAAATGCTTTTAAAAGCTCTTGGCTCACCCTGAATTTGGCTAAAACAACATCATTAATGTTGCTGAGACAGTTTATTAAGTAAAGATGCTGCTCATAACTTTTTAAACTGACTCTCATTTCCATAATAGGCTATAATCACTCAAGCACTCTAAGGAACCAAAAAGTTTCCAGCTTTAGGCTGGACTAATAAACCCAATCAACAATTTATGTGTTAGACATGTATTCATTTATCTGCTAGACGTTTGATTTAAACGGCACTTAAATTTCGCACTCATTTAAATAACATTAGAGATTATTGTCCTACTTCCCACAGTGGAGCATGCTTGTCTCGCTTTCTGTGGAGGTCAGCTGCAGAAAGGTCCGATGGATTCGGTTTCACACGGACATCACGGACACATTTCATGCCTTTGAAGTTGAGCTTGATCTTCTGACAACAAAGGGGACTTTCAGCGTGAGCGAAAGCAACAGGTAATTGAGTCACCTGTGCTTCTGGTCCCCATGAACTAGACAATCTGAGAGTCCACGAGGAGGGTTCAGTGCTTTATACTTTATACATTAATCGATCCGTGTGAAACGTGTTTCAAAGATCATTGGCTGGCACGTTTCGCAACGTTTTTAATATCAACAACACTGATCAGTTTTATTATCTTGGGGTTTCTAGGTTACTTACTGACCGCATGCAGGTGCGCTGCTGCAGCGCCAGGTAGGCGTGGAAGGTGGATGAAAAAGTCAAAGCATGACTGCTGGCACTAAGCGCCCATTTTTTTTTAAAAAAAGCAAAACGAGCAAAAATTACAAAAAAAAGCTGCATTTTGAGCATTACCTGACCAAAGTTCGTACTTGAACACTGCAGCTTCCCTGTTTACAAAATGTCTTTAATTTAAAATTCTTACCTTGTGTTAATCCTGTGATGTCTGTCTCTGGGTTTGGAGAGCTTCAAATGACCTGAGGTTTTCATCACTTTCCACCCGCACACCCACCTTGTAGAAGTTCAGCAATTACATAAACAAAACAACAATTCCAAGAGCAACTTTTCTCTTTTTTTTTTCCTGGACACCTCACATGCAGTGTCTTGGCTGGGACTTTGACCTGTCTCTATCTTGTTGTGGTGAGAACACCATAAAAGTGCTGCTGCATGCAAATTGTAGTTGTGAAACATATAGAGGTGACTAATGCTGTCAAGTTCAAGTCAAAACTCATCATTGATATTTTGTAATATAATTCATAACACAAGCGATGCTTTAGACCTTTTTGAATGAGACTAATATTTTAGGCATCAAATCCCTTTAAATATTAGGATTGTATTTGTGTTTTAGCTGTGTTTTTAATGTTACATTGGCTTTATGGGCCTCCTCAATGAACGTTGTGACGTCTTGCCAGGATTCTTGCTCTGTTAACATTTCAGGCCAAAGAGAGGAATGTTCAGAGGGGATTGTCACAGTTGCATCAACATAACGCTTACCAAATATTCAGATACATAAACAACATTTTACATTAATTTTGTCACAATGCAGGAAAATCCCATAAAGGGGGAAGTGACTCCTTTACTTTCATTTGTGGTGCTCAATCTGCAGCCTGGTGACTGGGACCTTTACGGAAACCACTTCTGGATGCAGAGAACATGACTGTGAAGATCAACACTGGTGAGGTTTGTATCATCTCAACCAAAACTCTGCCTACAGCGTACAGTAAAAGCAATTGTGGAACATTTGTTGTTTTCAGATTTTTTTCTTTCTCTATTTCTATTGGATTAAGAACCATAATAATCTGCCTGTGAGTGTTTCGAATCAGGAGCCTGATGTCAAAGCTGCCATGATTATCAATTTTTCTTTGTTTGATGAAGAGAAGAAACCTTTCAACGCAATCACATTATGGCCCGAATGAACTGAAGACTTGCTATCGGTGCATTGAGGGCAGCTGAGATACATTTAAGCTGCAAGACTCCACTTTCTTCCTCTGCACTGTCACTGACTCTTTCCTGTCAGCATAGCAGAGACAGAGACTATTAGCCTCAGAAATAAGATTCAAGCCTTTTAAAGAGACCTGTTTATGTTCGAAGATAAACAGTTTGTACTTGTATCATTCTTTTTCTTAATTCAAAAACTGTTTTCTAGTCTTTTCTTGTCTGGCTTGCTGCCATTGACATTAAAGTAGAAACATCAAGTGTGACCTTAAAAAATCCCAAAGAATCCAGACTTGATTCTTCACACGCCAAGCAAGATGACCTTCTAATGACCTTTCCTTAGATGCAAGTGACAACATCCTCTGACTGCTGTTTGCCAGGAATTTGGTTTATTCTGTGGAACTAAACTCTGACTAAAATAGCTCTTGAGGAAGCATAGAAATAATAGCATTAGTAAAAGAACACATAATAATTATTAACAATCTGATTCCACTTTTTCTTTTTGAGAAGAATGCAACTGAGGTAGCAATCTCTCACCATAGCTGTCCTTATACACATAATAAATTTGACTCTAATAGAGGGTCTTTCAGTTAAAATTTTATAAGTCAGTGAAGTTACTGGAGTTTGGAGATTGTGACAGATTTTAACCCAGTCTGCTTTTGATTCAAGATTCCTTAGATTAATAAAATATATCAAACTGTTTCTGCCTTACAGCCAAATTGTTTTTTCTTTAATTCTTTATTTTAAGCTCCATAAAAATTAACATTTCATTGTTTCCAAAGTCCATCCAAATTGAGTAATATTGAGAAATATTGCCTCACATTTAATCATGCCTCCTGAAAGCCTCCAGGGTGCAGGGGGGGCTAATTACTGGGGATATTTTTCTGCAGCTCAGTCTGCTGCACTGCCTCTGTCATAATCAATGAGCCTTGTAACACTCAATTAGAACATAATTGGATTTGTGTGTGTTCGAGGTGGAAAAACATGTACATTGGAGCGGACATGAAAGAACTGCTTATCTCTGTTGACAGCTGTAATGAAGTTGAATTGGGGCGACTAGTTGCAAATTTCAGAAAAATTCGGGCAGTGTAAGCATATTCCAACACATCCAGTCCCACTTTACACCCGGCAACTCGTATCTGGCTCTGCTAAAAACAGCATGAATTAACATAATAATATTGGGTGCAAAGCCTGAGCTAAATATAATGAGAATATATGTTTTGTTCCCATTGCTTTATGGAGTCTGGTTGAGGTAGTTTTTCTGCTGTTGTTTTAAACTGAAAGAGGAGTTTAAATTTCCTCAGTTTTTAATATTGAAGGATTTTTGTTTAATTTAGTTGTTTCTGGACATATAAGTAGTTACAATGTCAAAGCTCCAAACCTTTTACAAAGCATTTCAATAACAATTGTTGAACATTATCGTTGGAGACACAATGACAACCTCAGTGTTGTGACTGAAACACATCAGATCATAGGAGAGGCATATAGCATTTAGTCATTTTTTCAAAATAAAACACTCTGTGCAGACTCTAGATTGTATAAAACACAAACAAGGAAAATATTAGACTCTGACTTACTTACTTACTTACTTACTTAAGAATCAAGGAAAAATAGCCAAATGAACAAAATCTGGCCAAGTCAAAAATGAACTACTTCTTTGACATGAAGGATGGAACAGAAGCAGTTTGCAAACAAAACATCATAAAGCTCTTTCATTGTGCGATTGAAACGTTAAGGTCCTGCTGTACTATGAAATTCTCAAGTTCATGCAGAAAGTTGGAAGGTAGCAAGCTAGGCTTACTAGCTTTCTCTCAGAGGGTTAAAGCTAGTTGGTCAAGCTTGCTGATGCTAGCAACTCCCTTTCATTAGTCCAGTTTCTTTGATGGCAATAGGTAGATCTTAGCCTAAGCATTTCAAATGTTATATTGTGATTAGGATCAACCTACTGTAGGCATAAGAAGTAAAGTATTCAAGTCACAGATGTAATTTGTGTGATTAAATCTGAAAAGCTGATCCAGATCACTTTCTGTTTGTATAGAGCTAATGAAATTTAATAATCTAGTTATATGGCAGATGAGATTTCATATTGCATTTTGACATCAATGGCTGGCTGAACCTAAGAGGCCATAGGAGAAAAAAAAAATCAATTTCAGTTCCACAGGTCGTTATGCTTTGATATATCACTGTTATTGTGGTAGGCCGGGACTGAAAGATTTATTTCCCTGCTTATGAGCACTGAGAAGGGATGTTATATCTAAGGAGCCTGTGACAAGTACAAATCTTCCTGATAGTTATTAAAGTGGTCACGATCACTTTGCAGCGGAGACGGCAGAGTGCAGTATTCAGTCTGTCACGTTCCCGCTGCATTCGCCTGACAAACGCCTTGAATTTATGGCGGGGAGGCACAGTTGTGTCTGAGATGCCGTGTAAAAACGCTCTTTATATAACATTTGGAGAACACATTTGCCAACACACCGCTCACAATCAAGAACTTGATTTGATTTTTATTATCTCTTTATCTTAAATGACAGGCCACACTTGATGTTTTACTGAGGAAACACTTTGTAGAGACTGTAACTGAGTATATATCCTCCTAAAGGTCCTTCTTTACAAACTAATGCCCCTTTCCTGTAAATATTACAAAAAACGACCTTATAATATAATGTATATTACTGCAAAAATTACAAATTATTCAATAAATAATAAAAAAAAAATCAACATTTCAAGCTTCATAAATGTACTTTGTTACTGCAGGGCTGTTATATTGGGCTGCACTAGATTGTGTAAGTGTATCTAATAAACTGTTAGCTTGGTGTTAGGAGCTGACTCACAGAGATAAAGCGGATAAAACACAGAGTTTGTAAAGCAAACAGAGGAAGGGTTTCTCTGTTATTGATGTGAGGTGTTTATTGCTCTTTGAGATGGGAGATGTGTATGTGTGCGTGTGTATGTGTTGATGTCTGTTTTAGTTGGGGTGGTGTGCATGTCAGTGTGATAGATTATGTCCTTGCCGTGGCCTCTGTTTTGTCATTTTGTGTGTGTGTGTGTGTTGTTTGGGTGGTCTGAGTGAGCATAAATTTAAAGGCTTTGGCGATGTGGGTCGTGTGTGGTGGATTATTGGTTTGTTGTTGAATTTCAGATGTTGCAGTCTTATCTTATTACCTAAACTGGAGGGTGGAAAGTTCAATCATATTGATGTGTTAATATTTTTCCTGGAATCTGGAGCATTGTTTCCTTTTTAAACGTGTTTCTTATTTTGACCTTAACCATTTAAGACTGATTTTTTTATTGCTCAGATGTAAGACAAAGGTCAATTAATAAGACTTGGCTTTTTTCTGGCCTTTAAACCTTATAAACACAAGAAATGTCTCATGTGGTATAAAGAAAATTGAAGGTAATTTCACCACTTTATAACATTTTATACCAAAAGGCTCCACATACACAAACAGTCCCAGAAAATGTGCTATGAATATGTATTTCCTAATCAGAGCAACATGTCCTTTCTCAGTCTGATGAGTGATTTGCATTTCTCACATCTCAGAGTTTTTGATTATGAAATGAAATTCCACCCCAGCATGCTGAACTGCTATCAAATGAGATATTTGCCAAAGTGTCCCAAAAGAGCAAACTGAGGGCAGAGAAATACTGATTAGTTGTTAAGATTAAATTCTGCATGCACACAAGATTTAGTGTTTTATGTGTGTGTAAGAGTGAGTGTGAAGTTCTTCTGTCTAGAGGTGTCTGCTAGAGTGTGTGTCTGTGTCTGACTTAATGTGTGCGGGATAAACCCTCCAACTTTGAATGTATTTCAGTATCTTTGTTCTCTGATCACCACTGTGTTAATTTTATACAGTATTGGGCTGAAGTTTGTTGTGTCTTTTCAGGACTTTGCTAAACTCAAACCTCAAGTGACTCTTTCAAATGGTCTATATGTCAAATGTCTGGTTTTTTTTGAAGACATGGGCTTGAATTTGGCCAGTTTTCATAAGAAAAGGATTGCTCAAGGTCTGCACGCTTTAGATTTTTTCCTGATGAATAATGTATTCATAGTCTGAGGCTGCAGACATGTCTCACTGTGTGTTCAGAGATGCTTGACTTTCACACGTCTCTGCTGGAATGAGGCTGAATCAAGAGGATGTCTCGATTATCAACAGCTGTGAGGAAGATCCTGCTTTGCACCAAAGATGGACCAAACATTTCTGTGATGTTAGCAAGTTTCTATGGTTGCATTAGGCTTTGTAATGGTGATGGTATGAACACCCATTTATTGGTCACACAAGTGGTACTCTGGCTGATTTACATTTTCTTTGTGTGGGTCTGATATTTGAAATGAGCATTTTTCATGTCAAAAATTGTAGTGGATAGCATGAATTTTCATGGACATGGTAAGTAGATTAAAATTAAAGGGGTTTATTAAACCTGCGTACAAGAAAATAAACTCATTTGCAAAATATTATGCCTTTTTGAAGCTTATATTTGTTCAACTGTCTCACAGAAATTAACTCTTAAATTAAGTCATTTTTTAGGCCATAATTAATGTTGTTGTTGACAATACTTGATTATATTATAAAGACTTCCTGGGCTTTTTCCTTTTTATTCAATTTATACTGGATGTGCATGGGTTTCCATAATTTTTACAACATAAATATCACAAATTAACGTGAAATTTTAATGTTATATGTGTCTGTTCAACATCAGGGATTTGATTCACAGTATGAGGAAAACTTAATTAGAGTGCAAAAAGCAATTATTCTTGGAGTATTTAGTTATAGCTACAGGGGATCTATATTGAAAATCACATTATCTACTACTGAGCACCAAACAATCAGACCTGCTTTCCTTTTGTAACACAAATTATTGCAGCACAGGAACGATAGTTTCTTATCAACAAAGGTGTTAGTTTTGAACTGTTCTGCTGTCAGTGAGAGGATTTTGACCCGCAGTCATAAAACGTTTCTGTTTTGAAGTGTTCGAGCTGCTGTTATCTGAGATTAACACTTAAGATTATGACAATAAAAAAGTAAAGAAATGTTACACTGAAGATTTGAAAAACTTTTATTACTGTTTGGTGCATTGACAGGTGATATTTCTACTTGAGGTATGTTTATGACCCTCTTACATAAGTTATAAATACCTATATGATACATAAGATGTAGACTATACATTGTTTGTGCAGTGTAGAGTTCCATTTCGTTTAGGTTTCTAAGACCTATCCGATCACTCCTGTCGCGGTGTGACAGCACTCTTAATGGATTGCAGTGGTTGCTTTGAAGACAGGAAAGTGGTCAGCATGATGATTTGTAAAAGTTAGTTCAGCCCAAATGGCCAGACGACCGGGAAACTGTGTGCTCTCTGAAGCTGACGGTAAATCCCATCGAGACCATAGTGCTGTCACACCGCGTGGGTCTCCTGCAAAGATCACTCACGCCAGAATCCATTAGCAAAAGGCTGCTCTCCACATGTCACCGCCTGAACAAAGACTCATGTATTCATCCAACACGAAAGCAGGAATGCTAACAGCCATAAATAAAGGTTTTGGTAAACAAACTCTGACACAAGAAAAAGCTTGTGTCATTTATAAAATTCCATGGTGTGTAATACTTGAGCTGGACTATTTGCTGTCTTGATTGAAGTTTCAGACTTAAAGCAGAGCTGAAATGAAATGAAACTTTCAGATAATCTGAGCTGATGTGATTCAAAGTCAGTATCAGATGATAAAAGAGAGCTGTGATTCTTAATGACAGGAGCCGATAATCAAAGCAACATTTGTTTCATTTAATTTCAGCTCTGTGTTTGAACAGCTTGCACTGTTTCTTCAAGGAAATCTTCTGTGAAACTAGAGTGCACGACTGAATTGTCACCATAGAGGAAAGAATCTTTGAGCTACAGTGTTTCTGCACAGTTTTTAGGGCACATCTGCCCGGTATTATGTTACTGCATTTATGATGATGGTTTCCCTGATGTATTATCGGTATTGGCTTTGATATCCACCTGCTGTCACAGTGACATCATGGCATTGATTCCCCAGATGACGCCATGGAGAACTGAGTCATGTTTCCCGGAGAGGCTGGATGATAAGCCGGTGAGGAAACCCCACTGGGCACAGTATGGGCAGGGCAGAATACATCATGTCACTTTCCATTTTGTACTTTGTTTTTTTATTTTTTATTTCTTTTTATTTTTTCAAACTCCTGAAATGCTGCTCCAAAGCTTATTTCAGATGCACTTAACATAACATCACAGTCTGTATGTTCCTCAATAGGCTGCTCAAAGTATGATTGGATCATAAAAATACCTCTTTGAGCTCAAGGAGTCATGCAGCTCTCCTTTCACGTGACCTAGACCTTAATTAGTATGGCAGCAGATTGTCATTTGCATGTACGTGCCCCAGTGAGTAGATGGGAGGTGGCATGAGTATTGGGGGAGGATGGTGGCACTTCAGGGCCAGTTTGCTTAACAGACCCCAAAGGCACAGCAATTCAGAAGTGTTGTTATTGTAGCTAATAGATACATTTATTGCACCTAATTTCCTGTTAAAATTGGAACAATTTTGCATGGTGCACAGATGTAGTAAGGGGATCATTTGTGTGTGCGGGAACAACAAAAAATAATTTCCGATGTTAGTTTTTACATTATTATTTTTCAAAATTACTTTCTATATTTGCAGTATTTGAGAAATAGAGAAATAGTATTTGAATTTTAACACCACTGTGCTATTTGGCAGCATTTGATATGCACAGCAGATAGGAAACTCTACATCATTATTTTTCAAAGTGTACCCTGATCCTGACAAAAGATCCGCCTTCTACCTGCTGGGAATTTCTGTCTCTGGAGAGCAAAGCTGTGCAGCACCGTAAGACTCCTCCCGTTATTAAGCAGGCAGCAGCATTTAGACGTAACGTGCCTTCGGCTGTTTGCTTTAAAGTACAAAAATCCTTGTCTGCTATAGAGACGTCGCTTTGTTCTAACATTGATATAACATCTGTTCTGCAGTACCAGGCTGTGATGTTGTATATTATTGCACTGTGCCATGAAATGTGTGTACCCTCTTTGAATTTTTTACTGAACACTGGATCTTTGAGACTGAAAACATTGTCTGCCTCATGAAATAGTTTTTATCACATGTGAGATTTGAATTGAAACAAAAAAAAACATGATACAAAGGTTTCTTGTTTTCACCTGTAGTTCAAAAATGTCTGTAACAATTATAATTACACATCTTTTTTGCCGTTTACTTATAACTGTTATCTTCAAAAGTGGTACAAGCTTTTACCTTGTTCTTCCACATATTTCTGTTATCTGAGGTTTTTTCCTCACCATAAGGCAAATGATCCATCCGTATCCCTGTATTCAATTTGTTTTTTGTAGATCATTATCTCTATCATTTGCCAGTCTGATTGTCATGTCTGCACATGCTACTGGCCAGTTTTATATCTCTCGCCATCACTCACACTGTTATTAAGCTGCTAACAGCAACTCATGCAAATATCCTCTGCAGTAATTTGCATTTTGTGCTGCTGACACAGATCAGTGTTTCATCATGCGTAGGCTCCTGTTTACCTGAAGTAAACAGATTCCCTCACATATTTTCTCATGAAAAACACATTTTTCTGAAAAAAATCATGAGATGAACAAAATGGAAGAAAAGTGGTTGTTTCCTGTCCTCCGCGTCGCCTGTTTCCCTCCACTGAGTGTCTTGTTGATTGACAGCAAGAATTCCTGAAATCCTCTGCTGACATGTTATTGCTCTGGGTCAGGAGCAGGCAAACAGGAGTTAGCCCTCATACTCCCACATATATTTGCTCTTCCTCCTTGTTTTTTTCTTCTTCTTTTTTTTTGAATTTTCTGTCCACCATCTTTCTGTCTCCTTATACTCTGAATTATTGACCAGTCTGCAGTCCCCTGAGACTGAACTGGAGATGTCCATCAGCAGTAACACAGAGCTTTTTTTGTTGAATCTCCAAACCAAAATGAAAACATGGTCAGATTTACCATGTTCAGAATCGGAGGTAAGGGTAAGGATTGCATTTCACATCCTGTCATCTAACAACAGGTACATACTCTACTGACATGCAGGAAACATTATGAATAAATACATTTTTAGTGCATGAATGAATGAATGAATGAATGAATGAACAGCTTTAGATGACTGAATGAGATATGCCACAAATACTGAGAGACACATACATAAAATGTATTAATTGCTTTGCTTTAAATGCTAAGAATTTACTTTGTTCTCAAATTTTTGCCTCAAATAGTGTTAGCAGTAAACAGATTTACAGCTGTAAATAGGAACATCAACAATAGCTATATTCCATTTGACAGTGGCTTTGACATACCATAAAACTGAGCTCTAACTAATGTCATTACACATGGGTTTTTAGATGAATTATGCCAAATGTTTGTTAGGGAAAAAGTCTGATATTTGGAAGGTATTGATTGGCTTATTTGTGTGTCAGAATTTCCACTGTGTCAAAGTAGGATTCTGATTTTTTATCTTTTTCTTTTTCAGATAAAATACTGAGAAAAAACACAAACACATCATACAAACAACCAGCTTTAAGCAGGTCCCTACATGCAGTATGACACCAAGCATTATGTTTTTCTTAACCATTTTGATGACTCTTGAAGCTTATGGGGATCTTGTGACGAGTCGGTTTTAGTCATAACCATTTAAACTCAGCTACCTGAGTGTGTGTGTGCAAAGAAAGTCTAAAATGGGTCAAGTCAATTTGATTCTTGGTATGTATTGATTGGCTTGTTGGTAGGTCAAAAGCTGCACTTTATCAAGGTCAGTCCCCATTGAAGTAGTTCCATTTTCAAGATTATCAGAGAGTGATGAAGATAAAGTAATAAGAACTATGACACATACTGATATAGAGAACTCCACAAAGATGAGACAGACAAGGTTATGTGTTTTTGTCCATTTCAATAAATACCACTAAAAGATAAAAATAGTAACTGCTATAATCTATCTATCATTCTCAACGAGACACTGTGGCTTGTCAGCAAATGTTAACCATGCTGGACAAAATAGAGTATTTATTCGGGATTACTATTTTTAGTGAGTATGTATGACAGGTCAGTGTACATCCAATCAATTTAAGCCCAAGTTCATATTAAAGGTGCTAAATGTAACATTTCAGCACCAATTACAGTATAATTCCTATGTAAATTAGTTCTGTGTACTGTTTGTTGATGGGGTTGATTTCTAGTTTAAGCTGTGCTATGGAAGCTAATGAATGTTGACTCAAACACATGATATTGTTTCCATACTGAGACCTGGATGAAAGCCAGCAATGCTAAATACCAGACCATATGGGACCTGTGATTTACAAATACTATACTTTTTATTATCTTCCTTTCATTAAGAGTGGGTCAGTTGATAATAAGTGGATTAGTCCATATTTGTGATTACGGCTGAAATGTTAGATGAAGCTCCTATAGAGGAAAAATCAAATATCACCAGATTTAACCTTTAACTTAAGCCCTGGTTGACATTAATGCAAATGTATTTGTAAAATAATGCTTACATCACCTAAGTTTCATTAGTGTGATTTCAGTTGACTGCGAGGCTTTTCTACAGTGAACATCATCATGAACAATCATGCAAAATGTTTAGAAGAACGAAACAAATCTAACTTCATTAAATCAAATTTAACTAACTTTGAAAAGCATCAACCTTCAGTATGATAATATAACACAGTCTTGCTGAATCATCCTTACCTGAGCTTGATGTTTTACCTGAATTTTTGATAACCCTAAAAGCTGATGGGGATTTTGTGATGGTTCGTCTTTAATCATAAGCCTTTAAACTCAGCAACCTGAGCCTGCGCCTGGAAACGGCAGCTTATGCAGGGGAATGTTGATTCATGTGGCGCTGGAAGAAGAACTCGCTGCTGAAGACGAATGCTGCTTCATTGTGCTTCATTGTCCTGAACTAATTATTCCAGTGACAAGTGTGACACCCCCCCGAGCTTTGAACAGAGGTTTGAACAGTATTGAGTGGCTCAAGGTTGCCGTCTGATGTGACTTTAGATTGGCTTGAATCCCCGCTATGAAAAGCTGCTGAAGCACGTACAGCAGTGTGTGTTGTGAAATTACCTGTTGCTTAGAAACCAGTGTGACTTGATGCATGACAGCAGCTTTGCCAAGGTCCTTGAATGCAAAAATTCCTCTACAATGTCGTATTTAGCTAAATCTTAATATATCTATATTTTCTATATACAGCCTATGTCGACATGTAGCTCAAATTTTAATTAATCTTAAATTGATAAAATATTAAAATTTATCTTTTGTCAACTTATTGAGATGTGGTTTTGAAGATGATTTTGAAGCTGCATTTGTGTTCTCTAACTAAAAATAAATCTTTTGCTAATAGAGCCATGGGTGTGAATGATAATGTTTTTATATCAACACACGTGGTGTTGCTTATTTATTCCTTAGCATATTGTTTTTGATGTTTCCCCTATAGCACGTTTGACAGCCATCTTAAAGAATGTGTGAGAACATATTTTTCAGGTTGCTGAGAAAAGAAAAGGTGTTGGGAAGCAACAGCAGCATGCTCGGCCCTGGAACTGAGGCCGTCATTGTCACTATGGTGATTAAACCACTGAATGAAAGACATAATTTACAGGTATTTAGTGTTACAGCATCATATCTGAGATTACACAGCCTAAATAATCACCAATATTTGTCTGACATCTTGCTAAAAGTCCAAATCTCATCGTATTACTCTTCCTTTCTCATGTAACAGAATTAACTTTTGTTTTACAGCAGTTTTTTTAAAGCTTCTGCCAAAGTTTCAAAAACATTAAAGATGTATGAGCATTCTTATGAAATTATTAATGCAATGTTTAGGTTGACCCCTTTTTACTTTTTTCTTTTTTATGCCTTTTATTTATTAATGATGTTTTTTGGGGGGAGTGCACTAAAATGGAGAGACTATAAACAAAACAAACTAAAAAGTGTCTATAAAAATGGCTATATTGTGATGTTTGGCTTTTAATATAATGTATTATTGAGTGTAAAATAGATGTAACCTTAGTAAAATTCAGATATAACCCAAGGAGGGTATTGAATATGCTGCCCTTTACTCCCAGTGAGTGCATTTAATTGAACACATAGCAAAATGATGCAAGTATTGTCCAAAAATAAGAAAAAAAATAGAAAAGAATGCAAATTTAATACTGCTCTGTGTAAGAACTGTGGGGGGTGGGGAGGGGTGAATTTACAGTGAGTGGCTTTTAAAAGCATCTAATCAATGCCTGAATATTGCACACAGGCAAGAAAAATCATTTCCTGATTAGTGAATACCAGTGAAAGAGTGTAAAGCCATGGACACCGTCCCACCCTCGCTCCCTGATTTGCACCCCCACTGTGAGGAAAAGCACCGGTCGAATGAAGGCGGCAGACGCAGTCGCCATCAGTGGGGGCAGCATCAGAGGAACAGCAGCACTTCAAATGGAATGTGAGGTTTTCAAGGCATACAGTCATAAATTTTTCATCTGCAACCGGCTTTGAGGCAGGAGAGGGGGGCAGGCCAGCCAGGCTCCAATTGAAGGCTTCTAACAACAAACCAAGGCTTTCAGAGACAAAAGGTAGACGGGGGAAGGGCACTTGAAATGAGAAACAACAAAAATCCTTTTGTTTACAACAGATGAACAAAGAGCTGTAAACAAAGTCGATGTTTAAATGCCACAGCTGAAAAAATGTAACAAGCAGAGTGGCAAATATCACGGCAGCAATCAAAAACATAATGGCAGAGCAGCAACTCTGACTGTTGCAGTAATGGCTGCCACAACAACAAACATGAATAGAGTCAGAAATCCGAAGTTTTAATTGGATTTGCTGTCAGTTTAACTATAGACGCTGAACCCTTTTTTTTATTTTTTTATTTTTTTTTAAGAAGAAAATATTGAAAATATTTGGTTGCTGTTGTTTTTGTTTTGTTGTCATGTTCACTCTCTGGCCAGTTTATTAGACACATCTGTACATGCTAATGCAGCTAAATACAACAGATATAAAGTCATGATTTTTAATACATTGATGTGATGATGTGATGTGATGAGGATACAAAAAAACATCAGTCTATGTAACACAGTCAAGTAAAACACCTCTAACAATGACCTAAATGTTAAAAAATATAATGTAATAAATAACTTTCTGACATTGTTAGAAAAATTCATTACAGGCATCAAATACTTGTTGTGTTGGGTTGCAGTAGATTGTACAGGTGTACCTGATAAAGTCGCTGCTGAAGATCAGGCAGCATGTAAATATTTTGTCTTATAATGGCATCCATTTTTTGTTTTGAAATGCAAATTGACTGCACATGTAAACAGTTCTCATGGCCTATAGTATAATATGTGAACACTCATTATTCATAAGTATAAACCAAATATTCAAGGAAGTGCTACGCATAAACTACAGGCACGTTTATTTTTAGCACAGTCCTTTTGGTAGCTGGTGTCTCATCAGTATTCTGTAAATATTGAATGTGCACTTTCAAGACCCCGCTGTTCAAAGATGGCACACAATCTCTTTAAAATTCAGAAATTAAAACATATTACTGCTCTTTGTGCAACAAAAACTCCACTAAAACCATCCTTTGTCATGCTGTATGTTACAGGCCACTCTTTATCTGTGGGGTGAATCAGAAATATGAACCAGTGCTGTGGTAAATGCATCCTGTCCATAAAACTCTGTCCCTTATCCCATAAACAGACTGTGGAGCTCTGCAGAGCGCCTGCAAATTTAATGACTGATCTTCCCGGCACTGCTGAATCCTTTGGGTGCAGAGCCTGTCTGGAAGCTAATGCAGCCTGACATCTCCATACTTGTTTAAACAACCCATGTTATCCTGAATGGGCTTCTGCAATGGCAAATTAAAGGCAACTGTAATTCAAAGATCCATCTGAACACTAGTGCTCTACTTTTTCAGTCCACTCAGATCCCAGTCTGGTCTGACTGCATCCAGAGAATATTGTAGTGTAGATGACAGCACTGTGCTCCTTTTAGCACAAAATACAAGACTGATTGGAAACCATCTATGTCAAATCAAGTTTATGCAGTTGTTAAATACATGTCAAGTTTAAGTGGTTACAGCCTGATGCTTCATACAAAATTTATCCTCATACATTTCACATGTATCGCAATTTCTCAGTTGAGTACTGTTTCAGGTTTATATATTTGACATTAGATAAGTGACAGCAATAAAACAGGACTAATATCAATCACTCCAAAGAAAAGAAGGCCAGCTCTCCTAAGTTTTATGTTGCTGTGTGCAATTGCAGATAAATACTGAACTTCAGTGACCAATGTGTATACTACTTGTTAGATCTGTTTCTTTTTCTCTATGCAAAAGTCAAATTTGCTTACTTTTCATGTTTTCAATTACAAAAACACACACATGACATCATGCATTGATTCTGTTTTGTTTTTTCCTTTAAGTTATTTAATGTTTTCTATATCTTTGCTGGCTTATGGGGTTATGATTTTGTCTTGAGATGACTCCTGAACATACTTACGGTTATTGTCACATTTGATTGGTTTTTCATGCAGATGTGCCATTCTGCTGCCAGACAGCTATCTCTGTCTAATTACACTCTTTATGAAAAGAAAAAATAAATCCAAGCCAATTAGTTTTTACTGTTTTAATCACCTCAGAATGCGATTAGTGCTGCTTTTCTCTGAGCTCAATGACAAATCTTGCTTAAGCAGTTGTTATTTCTGTCTGTTAAAATACTCCTGGTTTTTGTAATACAATGCATTTGCATTGACTAATTGACAATATTGATTGACAGCTGGTCCTTGCCTAGTGCAGCGGCCAACTGATGTGCCAGGTGAATCAATGTAGTTTGTCTTCATTCAATATATTTCATATGATTAAATGATAAGTTTCCATTGTTTTTTCTTCATTTACAGTACAATGGAAACATGATAGAAAGGATGTACTAATGGCCAGTATGAACAAGAGACATTACAGCAAACAGCAGTTTGGCTAAGATATTAGCACCTAAATATTGTTTTCTCCTTCCAGTCTTGGGCCTAAGTAAGAAAAACACTGATGTGTTTTTTTAAATTTCTAATGGATATTCCAGGTTAAAGTCCACTAATCCCAGCCTGCAAACCAGTTCAAAAGGTCCTGAGTTTGATAGGCCATGGTGGAAACATACGTCTGTTGCGGGTCCAGATCCAGCGGTGGCATCTGGATGAAGCTATGCATTTGTTCATGAGATTAAGGTGCAGCCTCGTGTCACAAGGGCAGTCAGTCCTCGAGCTGTACGACTGGAAGCAGGTGGCACGTTTCTTACATCCTGGCTAAGAGGGATTAGGCCTCTGAAGGGAGAGGGAGCATATTTGATTAGTCTGTTCAAAGGTTTTGGAGGATGGAGGGCCGTTCATGTGATTAGCCAGGCATTTTGAGCCAGGCTCCTTATTTCTGTGGAAGTGTGTTATTTAGCATCTTACGAAAGACAGCAATGTTATTTAAGGGGGAAAGGTTGACTCTATACTTCCTTTGGAATGTGAAAAAGCTTGTCTGATGCATGTGTGTACACGGCATGAAAACGTAAATTTATACCTACTGAGAAGCTGTGTAACAGCTTTGACTTGCTTGATAGATTTTCTGTTAAAAGCAAGTTATTAGCATATTTTTATACATATTTTGAACAGGAGAATCCATTTTTCTGGTGATAATTCAAACATTTGGTTGTTTTCCCAAGGTCCCATTTTATTTTTATGAGGTAAACAGGTCATATATTTAAGGATTTGTTAGTGTCTTTTACAGTCAGACAATATTATGGCGTCATTAAACACACAGTTTAAAGAAAAAGTTCTTCAGAATAAAACTGCCTGGCTTTATGAGAACAAAGAAATTCCTATGAGTGTTATCGCCTTAGAATATTGCATATGTTTGCATCTCTGCATTTGCCGGCAGAGTGGAGTGAATCAGTCTTGTGGGTGGAGGAGTCAGGAGGTTACCCATTGCACCCACCAGCTCCCACACACAGCCCCTCCTAGGAGGAGAGACTCTCCAATAAGCTCCATGAGCTGCAGGCCTGCAGGGAGAGTGAGCAGCCAAAGAGTATAACACCACCAAAGAGGATGAAGTAACATTGTGTGGACTCAGTTTCAGATTGTAAATTAAAGTAAAGACCATGATCTGACTGGTTCAAGTCTTACTGACTTGCTGTGGCTCATTGTGGTAGGATGAGTGTTAGCTGTTAGCTACCTGCTACATTAGCATCCCTGCATGTGGTTAGGAGTCATCAGCACAGACAAAAACACTTTGAAATAGAGAGAATGTGACTAAATCCAAAACTGATATGTGATCTTGTGGTTGTTTGAGATAATGGCTGGTGTGCAGGCACTCATTTGTAAGATTATAAAGCTTAGTGGTCAGAGAGCTTTGGCCACGTAATGCACATTATGCAAGTTTATGCTCTGTTGTGATTTTAAAGCCTTTAATGGTTTGGGTAAATTTTTTGCAGTCTTTATCACCCACAATAAAAAACTTTAAGGGAAACACAGTTCTTTATAAATATAGAGAGCTCATATCATGCAAAATGATTGGTTAGCTGTGGTGTAATATTTAAAAATAAAATTGACTATGTCAAATGCCTTTACTTGAGTTCTGCATACTTTTGACAAATACGGTTGACTGATTTATTGGTTGATAACACAGATTAAGATTATTATGGTTATCTATAATTATGATTTTGTTGGCCTGTAACTGGTAAGCTAGGCTAGTTTTAGCTCACAGGGCAACAGCGGGCTAAGTTAAGCCTCTTTCAAGAGCAATTGGTTATAAATGCAACATGAACATAATAATAAAACATCTTGAGTTCATAACTAACATATTGCCACGGTCAGTATCCACTTTATAAAAAGCAGTAGCTCACTCCCAATGCAAAATAGGGTTAAGATATTCTCAGAATGTTAAGGTAATGTGGGCTGTGTCATGAAATCACCAATATGGCTCAACTTTTAAGTGCTGACTGAACCACCATTTAAAAAAATGTATGGATACTGAGACATGTGTCTCCGAAGTCTCCCTGCCACTGAGGAGGCAAATTAATTTGGAGGTGAAATATTGGGCTTATGCTTCTGAGAAACTGTTGCACATGACTGCCCCCTCTGTGAATGTTAATGCAACACATTTCCCTCTGTGGTTTTATAGGGAATATTGGCAGAAAAAATATGTATGTAAAAAAGCTTTGCCTTCGCCTTTTCCGCTCCCCAGTCCAGGAAAAAAAGGCTTCAGTGTTGATGATAATTGTTGAGCATGAAACTGCTCATTCGTGAAGCATGGTGTCTGCCTGTTAACAGACAGAATAATTACAGACAAAGCTAAATAGGGCTCTCAAAGTGTGTGGGGAGTGATAGCTGTGGATGTGGAGGGAATACTGATGGTCCAACAGAGACAACGCAATGTTTCTGAAGCCTCCCTCCTTTGTTCGAGTCCCTGCTTTATTTGCCTCCTCCCCTTTGCGGCGGATGGAGCTCATTGGAGGACAGCAAAGTCACGGGTGGCGGCCAGGTCTGCAGCATGAAGGATTATGACTGTTGCTAAGGTTTTTTGAACAGTTAGTTGACCATTAGACGGGTTCGCTTGCTATCCATCTTCACCTGCTCAATGCTAGGAGATGGCGTGGAATGTGTAGAAAGTGTGAAATCTCAGGATTACTCAGTTTCTCATCAGTTGGCCAGACAGTCTACACCAACACTTGCTGTGTGGGGTTGTTGATGGCTTCAGGCAACACTTGTTATTGAGATCTGACCCACATCGTGTTAGATTCTTTATATTGAACGTCTTTCAAATCCTCTGCCAGGAGAAATTTGGCAAAGACTCCTGCTGTCTACAGATAGGCCTCTTTTAAATAGAACTAGAAAAAAAAAAGCTCAGGTTCACCGTCAGTTCAGAGCTCACAGAGAGGGAAAGCTATTTCAGCGCTGCAGACTGAGCTAATCATTGAATGCAGAGTCAGAGGAGCTCCGTTTAATCCTGTGTCTTCACTTAGATACTGTCTGTTAGAGTCTGTGGTTTTAGTCTGACTATGTTCTCTATATTTCTCTGTTTCATCCATTTCTCTTCTTTATTTTTCTCACTTGTTTAAAATTAAAAAGTATGTTTTAGATCTTGGAAGAGATACATTTATATTATATCTTTGTTTTCTTTTGTATTTTTTATTTCATCAACCTTTATTCAGGCAACAAAGCCTCATTTAGCTTATAAATCTCTTTTTTAGAGTGTTCTGTCAATACAGGCCACAAAAATAAATAGTTATTAGACAAACAATGTTAGACAGGTAGAACAAAATAGGGCAAAAATCAGAATTCACCATGATTTTTTTTTTTTTACTATCTTCTATGTTATCCTTTGTGGCTGACAGTTAGAGCATCACCGCCTTCCTGCTTTAACACCCCTGCAGCTTTACCATTTGGAGGTAGTCCAGGTGAGCTCACCCATTAACACAAAGACACACACTCTGAGGTCTCTGTCTGGATAAGAAACTGGTGCAAAGAAATATGTTCCCCTTAGGTTACTGCACTTTACTGAAGGTGACATTGTTTTTGCATGCCTTTCACCACTTTCCTGCACCTCCACCTGTCTGTCATAACAGACCCTTAACGCTTTTCTCCTTCAGTTGCACCAAAATAAGCTCAGTGAAACGCCATCAGCACTTGTCTCCTGCTACCTCTCTGCTCTACTACCCTCCTGCTGTTACTCTAGTTTAAATTTAGGTTCACCTCAGACCACACACCATCATTATGTCTGACTGTAAGGGGAGATGAGAGCCGCTGGCCCTGTCTGTGATTCTGGGGGAGCTCGTCATCCTGGCTGTGTGGAGTAGCGTGAGGCTGAGCTGCCTGGGACTGTTGGTATTGAGCAGGGAGGAGCGCCCCGGGCACAATCCATCAAAAAGGAGCCGTTTGCACTGTGGGAATAAGACATGAATAATCCATGCTTTCTTTACCCTTTCTGTGTTACTATGTGTGTCTCATTACAATCTCTGTTGCCTTTTCTTCGTACATCCATTTGTTGTGTTTATATTGAACATTTTTTAACACAATAATGATTACAGAATATATAAGCCCTATCTTGATCTTAAAAGTACAGCACTTTCCAGAAAGAAACAAGACCTCGTTGAGATTTCCTGTTAAAAAATAAAGGATTTTGGGATAAATGGCACATCACAACTTAAGATGTCACCACCGGTATGAGGATAATAATTGCATTAACATAAGAATGAATAAAACCTCAATTTTAAGCCAAAGCTAATGACATATCTCAATTTCTCTTGCAATATTTGCTCATTATAGACATTAAGTTTTATGACTCAGGGATACAAATATAGTTCTACAGGATCAGTCAAATGAAAAGTCTCACTTTGCTGTTAAAGGGAGGTAAGCAAAGAGTAAAAGACGCCAAGGGTAAAGAGATATATGACCTTCAGGTTAATCTTTTTGTTATGACTGCTTTGTGTAGACAGGACATATTTTACTATCCCTGACCTTTTATTTCTGTAATTTCTTACATAATTTGCAAAACATCTGACAAAATATTTATTTTAATACTACATTAGGTGGTTCAGTGTGCTATAACCACTATTTAGACTGCTCATAGTGCACTTTATCCCCACATTATGACATGCAGCCTGTGCATACAAGCAACACACTACTGCACATAATAATATTGATGAGCAGCATGAAAAAAGCAACAGAAATCATCCGTTGAGCCGTTTTACCTGACACATTAGTTTTCACAGGTTTCTCCTTCTGTCCTCTACACATGTGCTCCAAAGAGAAGTACTTGTGGATATCTCAGTGATGCTTTTTATCCCTAAATCAAGGTCCGTATCACTGTATGCCACATCCATTTTTTCTTACTTGTGACTTGGTACTAAACTGCAGCGTCAGTCATCAAGAAGGTGACGAACTGGTTTCAGGTCAAATCAGGCTTGAAGTCGACTGAGCACAATGTGTAAAAACAGACTTTATGGATGAATCGTGCTTTGGGGGGTTTCTCGTTCTCGTTTGAAGGTTCTTTTTTTATGGTGGTCATAAACATTGATTTGTGCAGCTCTGATAATGGAGCACCCTCTTAAGGCCTCTGAGCTGTAATCACTGTTTGTGAACTCCTGTGGTCCGACTCCTTTTCCTTTTCGTTGATTCCCCAACGACAGATGTAAACCTTACAAACATCAACACTATTTCTTGCCAGGTGAATTATGTAGTGAATGCTGCTGCTCAGGAGATTTCACAGTACAGTATTATATCTTAATGGACTACTGCCCCACTGTGGCAGGTATATTACCGTACCACAGTGTGCCTGTTTCCTTCCTCTCTCCATCAGCTGAGGTCTTTTGTGATCAGAGTCAGAGTCCTTTCTCAGCAACCTTACGTCCCCTTTACTTGGTTGATTTGAGCATTTTTTCCCATCCAACATGAAATAGTGTCTATATTTATTGTCACCCCTACGTTTCTCTCTATGTAGCTGATATAAATGGATTAAATTCTCTGGCGGTGATGAATAACCAGTAAGATGTGAGGAGAAGCTATGGGCTCTGGATTTAAGCAATTATATCGTCAACAAATCATTTTGCTTTAATTAGATCTCGTAATATCTGATAAGACATGCAATCTCAATTTTTCCTCCTTCACAGCTCTGTGCCAGCGAGATGAAAAAGATGCTAACTTAATCAAGCAAAGTGAGAATTTGATATTAACTGAATCTTTCCATTGATCTTCTGCCCGCCAGGTGGTATTAAATAGCATGGGTTTAAATGCCTGCATAACTTAAACTGACCAACAGAGATGTGCCGTGTTAGCAGATTGGATGGTGTGAGAGATTTGTGGCGTGCATGCCATCTACCTCCCTCTTTCCTATCATGCTCAATAAATCAGTCGTGCTTTTATGCCCCCTCTCTAAGGAAAAGCCCAATGAAGAAGCCTCAACAGTAGGTCTACTACCCATCGTGGTCCATATTATCCATAAGCAGGTCAGTCAGAAAAAACACTCCCCCTAATTTTATTCTGCCTCAATGAGCGGTATAATCAATATGCTCTGGCTGTATTGTGCAGCTGGTGGGCGAGGCAGGATGCTTCTTACAGGGAAGGCAAATGCACAGCAGCATCATGGGTGCATGGTGCAGCACACTAATGCACCTCAGGTCTCTGACATCAATTAAGAGAGACAATGGACAGCCGTTCTGTGCATGGCGGGTTAAAAAGGTTGAATGTATGAGTCAAATGTGGGCACGTTTATAATAAGAGGGACCACTTTTATTATTATAATAAGAGGAACCACTTTCATTATTATAGATCTCTGTTAATGTGAAGTTTGTTGCCAAGTTTTTTTCACTAAGTTCTGGCAAATCTCTCAGCTTTTTTTAAATGACTGCTCATTACAGGAAATACCAGTAAGTGTTGTTTCAAGAGAATTAGATAAGATTGATAAATTCTCATGTCTAAAGCTAGCAGCCTTGAGTTCATTCACCACAGTAACAGAATTAGACAGATTTTTTCCCATGAGAAAGCAGTGACTTACAAGAGATTGGTTTCCTGGCACCCTCACAATGACATTGAAAATCCAGGAAGTCACTTCTACATGTGAGAACCACAATTTTGCATTTTTAATATGAATACCTTTTTCGTGTGAGATTTAAATGAACAAGATATAAAATTTCAGGTTGTAAAGGTTTTTTTGTACCATTTGAAAGATCCTGGGTAGATTTGTTTAGTGTTTATACAAAGGTAGCCAACTGCTAGCTATAGTTTCATATTGATTATACAGATATCATCATAGGTAATGATCTGTCCAGCAAGAAATCAATTAAGAATTTCCTGGAATATCTAACTTTTTTTTTAAAGGGTTTACTGACTTCCAGTAAAGTGATTGCAAATGGAGATTTCCTATAATTGATTTCTTATACAATATTCTGCATTAGATTATTATTATTTCACATTTATAAATGATTCATCACACTTTTTTCTGTATAACAATCATAGAATTGCATGATTTGCGAGTAGCGATCCTGTGGAGCCTCTGGCTCTGTCACAATATCATTTTCAGACTGGGTTATTCATGTGAGTCTGGCCTCTCTGGAAACAGTTGGAGCTTCCCCGTCTCTGTCTCCTGCACCTACACCGGTCTTCTAATAATAGTAAAGCTGTTGCCAAGGTGCAAATGGCGCAACTCAATGTTTTATTTATTTTGTTCATTCAAATGGATTTTCTAGCTGAGCGTCAGAACAATAATCTGTAGCAGGGATTGTGGTTGACAGCCACATCATGTTTTCATTTATGCCTCTTGTGAGTGGGGGGGCCTTTACAAATTCTTATTATTCTGGAAATCGAGGAGCAGTTCACCACAGCGGCCATGTTTCCATCACTCAATAAAATGTAAATGGAATATAATTTTTGTATATAGTGACAAGTCATTATTTTATTTTTTATTTTATTTTTTATTTTGTTTATTAGAATATCTTTGGATATAATAGTTATTAAAAACAACTATTGTTAAAAATAGAGTTATCAAATAATGATGTCTTTTACATGTTTTTTGGTTTTACTGGTTGTTAAAATGCTTTCTACACACAAGCAGCAGGATTGGCTGTGATCACAATATTTTTTCCACCCTCCTGCTTCCACCTGCCACACCTCACTGCACAGAGCTGACTTCAGGTATGCTTGTCGAGCTCTTTTTGGCCCATTTTAATTGGGTTTCCCCCTGAAGTACATCCAGAAAGACGACGGGATCATGTATCAAAAAGCCTCCAGATCAAATCAAATGCTCTGTGCCCCTCTTGATAGCTGTAACGGAGCGAGGACGGGCATGGCATGGCTCACGTCCCAGAGTCATGGCGGGGAGCTGGAGTCTGGAGAACCAGTATGTCTTCCTCTCCTCTCTCAGAGGGCTCTGTTTGTCACTTGCTATCACCGTCTGTCACGCCACAGAGAGCCGTGGCCACACACTCTCCTCTTATGCATCCTTCCATCCTGGCCGTGGTGGCATAACCCTCTCTCACAAGCTCAACAACTCAAAAGGGAAACATGTCATCCTTCTCTCCTCTCACGGTGCTAAAAAGGCCCCACTACCCCTGAGGGACCTCTCCTCTTCCTCTGCAGATCGATCCCCTGAACCCTCGCCTTCATTCATCCACCTATTTATCCGTCTTCCTGTCTTAGCACCTTGCCATTTGTCTCCAGTCTTTGCCACTTGTCTGTATGGTCACTGAGGATATCTCAGTAGCTTTTGTTAGTAATCAATATGTTGCATACCTCTCTGTTTAGAATATAAATAATGAATATTAGCGGTTTTATTGTGGTTCCAAACAGCTGGACATCCTGCACTCTGTATGTACTCATTACATGCTGTAAGTGGAATTCCTCCCACTGATGTAAATCTCTCAGTATGTAATGTATGTTGTCTGTTTGGATTTTGCCTTGCCTTGCATTTCTCTACCGTCTCTTTCTTAGATTGCTTTTTTTCCTCTGCATTCAACCCCCACGCGAAGAGTATTGATCGTTCCAGTGCACTAATTATCCTGCTTGGCCTTGGATGTCTCTGTGAGCAGCAGTCAGCCTTTGATCAACATGTCTGGATGTCTTGCTTTACCTTTAAAAAAGAGGAAAAAAATGTTTTGATTACAGAATCAAGAGTATGTCGCGTTTTTGGCTCCTGATCTTTGAAATCAAGTGTTACACCTTCTTAAATGACCCGTCTGCCTCTCTGCAGTCACTTCCTCTGCCATAAAATGAATCTTTAACTTGGCTGATCAGCACTTATGTGTGGGTGTGTGTGTATAAGGGCTGTATTTACATATGCATCCATGCATATGTGATGACTCTGTAAAAGTGTGTGTATGTGTATGTGCGCACGTGCATGTGGGCAAATGTACAGGTTGGTACATCCTGCTCTGCCACCATCTGTGCTCAGGCAGGCAACAGGCCACTTCATACACACTCATCCTCTCCATACAGCCACATAGCTCTGTTTTTGTTTGTTTTTGCTTCTTTAAAATATGAAAATGGCTTCATTTCGAATTATCAAATACATATGTCAAGACACTAATTAAGACTGCAAAAGTAAAGCCAGTCTGTTGTCGACTTGTATTTAAGTACACTGTTATATTAAGTCTAAATAACAATAATAATAATAATAATAATAATAATAATAATAATAATAATAAGTACTAAACTGTTTGTTGGCTGTTTACCTCTGCTTTGTTTGATGCTCAAGCTGTGCTTCAGCTTGCTGTCAAAGCTACATGTGCTCATTCTTACTTTAAATTAGATAGTTGGTTCTTGGTTCTCAAGTGAGTGAAAGAAAACATTTTTACAACTGGAACAATAAAAAATTGTAGCTAGCATAATAATGGCAACATGCAGACTGTTTGTTTCTATCTTCTCAGAGCATAACAAAATCTTTCTATTTGAACTGTAATTTGAAACATTCGTATTACACTATTGTTTATATTTTTGAATGTATATATGTATTATGTATATTCTATTTCCTCAAATAAAATGGCCGGGGGCAACATCGACAATAAAGGCTGGGCAAACAGAACAATGGTAGATGAATTCCTGGTGCCAACTATATCATGTAAATACAATGTGAGCATAATGTACATTTTTTTCACTTAAATTTAATGAATTCAGCAATTATTAATTGCTGTTTTAACACTTTTTTATTCCGTATTATTAACCCCCTGCAGGTGTTAATGTTCCAGTCAAACTATATTTTGTAGTATTAACAGCATAATTCAGAGAAGAAACTTAAAAGTTAAGCAGAGTTAATCTTTAATAAAAATCCAGTCTCAAATATAAGCCTGTCCAGTATAAAGGCCTGGCATCAACATCAACATGTTTTTACGTTTAAAATTGGTTTTGAAATAAACTTAAGTTACTTTGATGGTAGATGTTTATTATCAGCAATGAAATTATTAATATTATTGCTACTTCGCAGCACATATTAATGCTCAAGCACTCACAAATACACAGAGGAAAATCTGACCTTAAATTGAATTACACATGCTTCGGCACTACATTAAAATTCCAGATACATCCTCACACCGAACGAATTTCCGTGATTAGAAATTCAGTTCCGTCTCTAATTGTCAGGAATAATGGTGGTAGATTGGGAATCAATAAGGATCTCTGGAGCCGGTGTCACTGGTGACCTTTGTGTGCGCTCAGAGGAGCCTCAGCCAATGACATTTTAAACTCAAAGGTCCCCATGGATAAGCACTCATCAGGCGGTGTGTAAATGACACTCTTGGCAATCTCTGTGTGTTTCTAAACAGTGCTGGGCCTGGCAGAACATATAGATGCAGTGAAGCAGTCTGCAGCATGTATCCAGCATGAGCTGCACCTATACATTGTAGCAGTGAGCCAGAAAATAGTGTAAAAGGGTTAGAGACGGGTTACAGTAAAATACAGACACTGAACACATGAATAATTTAGTTGTTGGGCAAAGTATGCAGGCCTGCCTTATAAGCTTTAATGAGCTGTAACATCTGTCTGCCCGGGGCATATTGTGACCCCTCTAGCCCCTCTCCAGTCCAGTCTATTAAAAGTCCTTTTGCCAGTCGCCCCCTCCTCTGTTTGGCAGCACTTCCTTTCCTCACCTGCAGGTCCTTCCTTGCGTTCTCTCCCAGGGAGCAAGGCTAATTTGTGCTCAGTATATGAGGACGCACACCCCGGCGTCAGTACCATCTGCCAGCTCCCCTCGGGGCAGCAGCCAGGTGCTGGGCACGTTCTCACCCCAGCTATGCCACAACAGCACTGCCTGCTGGGATCAGCCTCGCTGTGCCAACTGTTGATCATCACGTCCCCCCATCCCTGCCCAGAGACTCATATTAACCCAGGGACAAGCTGTGTCTGTAAATTTACAGCAGGCTAAAGATGGATTTAAAGTATGTTCTTAATTTTTTAATGAATGCAGATAATTTCCTGAAGCCTCCTCGAGTCTTTGTTGTGTGTTGCTGTAATCCTCCTCTGTGCTCGCTGCAGGTCTCTGAGGTTGTCTCCCTGGAGATGCAGCCTGTGTCGAAGCATAGCTTGCTTTTCCTGGAACTAGACTGTGCTGTCATGTTTACAGGAGCTGCTGCTCTGAGGTAGGTGTACTACTCCAGAACCACTAGTAACATGGGGACTAAAGACAAACGTACAGAAAAAAAACAAAACTGTTGCAAATTCAAGAATGTTCACACAGTTTTTTAACGTGCATTGATCCTTTTAGCAGGGCCAAGTGTTTCTGCAGTGTTGTGATGAGTGCAAATAATTTATTCATCCACACGGTTCCTCTGCCAGGAGTTACATGGCGAGCTAATATCAGAAACAGAGCAGAAGGGGTTGAACACAACTTCTTTGTGTTTCTTGTTGCACTCAGCTGTCAGCACCATGCCTCATTTAGTCAGTGTTGAGTGTTGTCACAACGAGTCAAAACACTGTAATATCTTCTTACCTCAATACAGATGTTTTGTTCTATGAGAAAAATCTGCACTCGGCAGACTGTTTATAAGATACACCAGAGCAATGCCCACTGTTTTATACTATTTATATCCACTATTATAATTTTTTATACTCCATTATGGCCCACTCAGGAGCTCGTTTTGTCCCTGTATTTCAGTAGAAGCTTGTCTTAAATGCCAGTAAACTTTGTCACAAACTTTCTGCCTATTAACAAAAAAGAAACATGATTTACTTTCTCAAAGATTCAACAATAATAAAGCACAAATTCATGTCTATTTTTCTTTAATTCCTTTTCTCACATTTAGCCTCAGGCCACAGGGGCACACACAGGCCTTACTTCTCAGTTCAGTTACTCAAAAAATATGTGCGTCTCTTGCCTGAAGAGGGTACTAAACATACTTTATTGCTCTTTTAATAATTGCATCCCACATTTTTATCTTAATGCAGCCCCTTTTATGGGATCTGAGAGAATACCATTTACCTTGTACTAGCTCCTGGGAGCAAAGTGGCAATCTCGAATGCAATGTGTCTCACCACCTATGTAGATGGTCTGTCTCTCTCCTGCTGTTTGGCTCCTTTATGAGGCCTGATTCATTGGCAAGCCGCAACCATATGATATTAATAGATCTCTTTGCGGTCAGGATGGCTCTCTTGTGTTATGCTCATAAGTATTATGTTCATGGACAATGATTCTCAAAAGTGTTTTTTTTTCCCAGACCGTCACTTCAATCTTATATCACAGTTCATGGAGGATATGTACAGGCTTTGCCACTATTTAATTGAGTTCCTTTATATTGCTCGAATGTAGAAAAATTAAAAGTTATTGGTGCTACAATCCAAACTTGGCCTTGAGCTCAAGGTCACAATGTATGGCTGCGTAGAGGGGGACTTCATGCATTATGTATACAATATAGCATTCATTGCTAATTAGCACTAACAGGAAAGGATGCCCCCTGATTTCCCCTGATTTTAGTCTCATTTGCATAAATATAATGGGGCACAAGAGAGTGTAAAGCCCAACGTCTGCCCTCCCTGAGGGGAGGAGGAGAGGTGTTGCTGAAATCTGAGTGCAAAAGTGACAATTGTTAGAGAGCTGTTATTCTGATGCCCAGACCATAAAATAGAGTGTAACAGGAACAAAGAGACTGGGGCTAGCAAACAAATGTATCATGAACCTGGTACCGACTAAAAGGGAAAATGAAATTCACAGTACTCTTCAAAAAACGTTTTGATCAATTAGTCTATGTCTACAGCACTTGTATAGTTTATTACTGAGTTTGACAGATGGTCATTTTCCACCATATTTAATGGGGAGACAGTGAGTAAATGCTTGTTTAAGAGAAAAAATGATATTTTTTCAAGATAAATGGCAATGCTGATGAGAACAGATTGAGATCAGTAAGCGGTGATTCATCTTTCTCTATAAATGTAAAATTCTTTGATGAAAGACACTTTAACAGTTGTGTTACCTAAAACTGGGAATCATTAAAAGGGGTCGAATAATGGTGGTGATTTGGGGGTGGGGGTTGCGGTTTGAGGGAACAGTGATACATTATTCACCAGGGTGGGGGCCTTAAGTGCCAAATTAATTTGTTTTTTTCTTTCCAGTTGGACGGCAGAATAAATGGGTGCTGTCAGTTGTGCAGTAAAGTGCCGTGCATTCATTTAGACAAGTGTTATTGCTGCACTGGAGCAATATGGTTTTAGCAGGCCAGCCTGGTGGGTGGAAGCTGTGTAATTATCTCTGGTTCCTATGATGGCAATGATTGCTAAAACAGCCAAGTGGTCCCAGAGCACAGCAGGTGTGACTGTCAGGCTGCAGGTTGGTGGAGCTGCATGTGGATGTGATTGCACATGAGCAGTCAGGATGTCGGTGACTGCACAGACCGGTGCCTAGATTTGATTTTCCTTCATCTGTGATGAAAGTGGCACACTGGTAGTTACTTTTGAAAATCAAAAGGTTTGGACTAAAAGAAAAGAGCTGGAGTTTGATTTATTTCACGGTGGCTAATGTAGCCATTAAGCCAAAAGTCTCCCAAGGGATCAAACACCATATATCACAACATGATCCCATACGAACACATACAGCCTCAACCTCAGCCTTCTCCCATACCTTTAACGAAGGCTTGTCATCTTTGACACCTCTGTATAATGATCTTAAAGATATTTTGTACAAATTGGTGTTGACGGATAAAACGTGGCAGTGATTAAGGCAGACCAAGCAGATGTTTCTGTTTGTTTCTCTTTACCCACCATTGCTTTTGAGCAACTCTGACATCGTGCAAATGCAGAAACACAGACATCTGCTGTGTTTCAAAGGAGCGGCAGAACGGAAAATGAATACTAATGTAGCTGTGCTGTGTTTATCTTTCTGACATTCAAAGGAGCTAAATGCTCTGCTTATTCTCTCTGATTCAGAGGAAACTTTGAAACATGCTGGACTTTCAGTGGTGTGAGTCAGATAGTGGATATGACAGATGTTTGCCAAGAGATAAAGTTTCTATTGATGCATATGTACAGCTTGGACTGACATAGATATATTTCTGCTGGTTTATTTTCTCATTCCTATGTCAGTAGCAGGGACTCTACTATGGACAGATTGAGGCTTTTAATAAAGTATCTTGAACAAACCAGCTTACATTGAATACACACCGTAAAAACATGGAATGTACAGCATACACAAAATGCAGAAAATAGGGTTTTTTTCCTTCTCTGATAGTAAGTTTCTAAAGTGCAAATAACCACTTAAAAGTGCATTTTTTACCATGTCTGGTTGCCTCAATTTAGCTTTCCCAGAGTCAGAAGAAGATCTGTTCCTTCTCATATTTTTGTGTTGTGAGGACGCTGACATTATCAACACTTATTGGCTGACTAATGAGGAGGATTCAGCACAGGGCAAAGGGTTGAGTTGAACGTCTTTGTAAGACAGGCCTGCAGCCCCCTTCTTTGCAGCCCGTTCCCAGGGGAGGCCTCACTGACTGCCTAATTGAATGAAGTACACATGGTGCCTCCCCCTTCACAGCTCGGCCCCTCCCCGTATGGAGAGGAGCGAGGAGGAGGGCTCCAGCTTTGATGCTTTTGTTCTCCTCAGCACCATGGACAGTGCCAGCGGGGCTTAGCTGCAACCAGTTGCCTGCTGCTGGATGGAGTGGAAAATGAAAAGCACCCTGTCTGTCACTGTCTCTGCTGCTGGTCTCACTGCACATCTGTGCTGAGGCATCAGGTTGGTATGTTAGCCTCTACAACACAATAAATTACTACCTCTATCCAGCTTTGAATATAGGGAGCTGGCCCAACCAGAAAGATCAGAAGGTTCAATAGCCTATTTATTCTGTTTTTGATAGAACACAGAGTAAGATCCCTGCAGGATAATTCAGATGTCAGTGGACAGGTGGCTAAAAAAAAGCAGAACAAACAAATCCTAAGAAGACAAAGACGGTACTGTGTGACTACGCATAGCTTAGTGTCTTCTATTTCCTCAGCGGCCGTCTCTCATCTTCCTCAAACACGCCTAGACGCAGACCTCATGTCCTTGGTGCTCATTACAGTTCAGCACCCTCATTTCAGAGAGTCAGATTGGAGTTGTGCTTCAAGGAAAAGTCTGCTTATTAGACGGCCTCCAGATGCCAGGTTAATGAATGAATCCGTTTGTGAGCCAACATTCAAATTGCAAGCTGCAGAGCAGAGTCTGGCTGGGGTCTGTCTCTGAAATGTATGCAGCCTCGTCCTGTCGGCTGAGCTGATTTCTATAACTGAAACATAGTGTGTTTGTTTAGAAAATGAGATCCGCTGTGCTTCAGTTTTTAAACTTTAAATCTGAATGCCTATAAAGTTCATCCAATACTTTGCATTATAATCAAAATTTTCTGAGTTGGTTTAAAAATATATTACTTTTGTGTCATGTTACCAGCTGAAAGCAGGGGGAAAAGTACAACTAGTCAAAAAATGATTATTTTTATTTTTGTTGTGAGAGGTGAGGCTATGAACAGCTGTTGAAGATGTGAGGCCATTTTTGAGCTGTTACATGTATGACTGTAGTGACTTAGTAGTAATTAAAATGAGCAGACGTGGGTTAGTATAATTTGAAATGTGGACCATCTAACAATTGAGCGAAGGTCCATCTTTAATTAAAATGAGACAATTTGTTAAATTGAAACTTACAAGAAAGTGACTCATAACTATTTTTACGAGACTTCTCCCCGAGCCAGTAACTAAATCATTAGGTCATGGCCGGAAAGCACTATGAAATGAACTTGGGTCAGATCTGTCTAAGAGGCTAAAATGTAATTGTGGGGAACAGCTGGATTAGTCCAGGCGATGTATATCCGCTCCTAATGACATTAGATAGGAGTCTGGAGAATACCTTCCAGCACACAGCTCTCATTTTATGAGCCACAGACTGGACCGAGATAGTTTCAATCACACAGAGTACAGGCTCTGTCTGCAAGACCAGTCAGGCACTCTGAGTCTTTCCACTGCATCTAGTTCGTAATCGTATTTTTTTATTTCTATAATATCAGAACTGAAAATGCTGATACCTCCGACGCCTGTTTAATGGTATTAGGTATCTGGATTATCTATTGACTGCTCAATGCAATCTCCAGTGACTGTAACCATCTTTCCTGCTTGAGGCGAGCTAGGAGGAGGGGTCCTTCTTTCTTATTGTCCCTCCCAGGCAAGAGCACCACGCCCAGCCTGGTTCTTTGTAAGTCCTGCTGGAGTATCGGTACGATGTGTCGTCTGAATTTTATCTGTTGATCATAAAAGTTGCAGCACCTTTGCTTTTTGTCATAACAATTAAGTTATCTTAAAATAAAAAGATGAATGAATATTTTACTCCCATATATTCTCCTAACTTGTGATAGATTTTTCTTAGTACAGATATGTGTTGTAAACTACGTATTGATTGTAAATCTACATGGGCTTTCTGAAGTCTTTTGACTGAGACTGATCAATAGCCGCTCTGAGTACAAATTTCAAATTCATCAGGCCTCCTTATATAGTATTGATTTTGTGCGATGGCTGCTCTGAAAAGAATCTGATTACTTTTTTTCCCCATCAGTCAGAACAAACAGAAACTGGATAGCAGCATTCAGCTAGATCTGCTGTGAATTAATAGCTCCACTTTGCCTTTTTGTGATGTACGACTGAGAGGCGCAGATTTGAATCTAAAGATGAAAGAGAGTAATAGGATGAGGAGTATTTGCAACTGCTCTCTTTTGTACACTTGTTTTTGTCAATTTTGTCACCTGAAATCTCTCTTCTTATAATCATCTGTGTCTAGCTAAATTAAAACCAACCTTTAACATGATATCAATCAGAATTGCATCATTGTCTGGTGTTTGACTGTAAAACTGGTCCCCATCTTCACCAGTGTTATTATTTCAAGAATAACAGTCAGAATGTGTGAAATCCTTTATGTATTTTTTATTGGCAGGGCTGTAGTACTCCCCACAGGCGGGACCCCAGGTTCAGATGCATCATAATGCATGCAGTCCTACTCCAACAGAGCTGCAGCAGTACAGTAATATCTGAGCCCCCTGCCGTGGGGCACTGTTGCGGCTCGAGAGTATTGCAGACAGAGGAACGGGAAACATGGAACTGCTCCTGAATAGTAATCGCTTTACAGACACTTTCCACACATTGCAGCTGTGCAGTTTAGACCCAGCAGAGTGAAACATCCCCCTCACAGAGGCAATTCTCACACACAAGAGGTTAGTGCTGGTCAAGCAGCTGATGAGGGGTGAAATGGGGCCACAGTGACATCTAGTGGCTTTGTGTTGCCACTGTGAGGTGGGAATTGTGTTCATCTGGTTTTTTTGTTTTTATATTTTGATAATTATAATTACATCATCCACCGATGAAATCATGTTTTCCAGTAAAAAAACAAAAAACAAAGATAAAATTAATAAATCGATGAATTTTGGTTTAAATGGCCATTACAGCTGAAACCTTTAAAAGCCTTTATTCATGGGAAATATTATTATGACTTCACAACCTTGAATGTCTGTCTTTTCTCTTCTCTCCTAAACTTCATTCTCCCATGTGATTTTCCATCTCTGTGTTTTTTCCATTAGTGAATTCGTCCCAGAAATTGAATATATTTTGTAGATAATGTAATCAACAAGGCCAACAGACACCTGGCGCTGTCCGCTGTATGCAATTGTTGAACTGAAATGCAGGCAAAACCAATGTGATACAAGATGGCCTTGACAGACAAAAGCAGGAAGACAGGCTGTGGAGCAAACCAGGCATGTGTGGGAGGGGAGGTGTGAATGTGGGCGGTTCAGTCTGAGCCTAAATACAAGAGCTGGGAGCTTCAGAGACCTTGAACACTGAGGGTCAAGGTTCTGATAGCTGTTATATATGTAAGAGCCTCATGCACGTGTTTATTATTACCACTTGATGTGAGCATAAAATTGCTTATTACAATATTTTAATAGGTGATTCTTATGCATGGCATTGCAATCCCAGACAGATCCATTTATGTATATGTCTAGTGTGACTTTCCTCACAGGCATTCATGATTCTGCATTTAATAGACAGTGGAGTCATTAAGAAAGCTCTCACCAGGCTTATTTACTGCTAATTCTTCAGCTGTTTATCTTGTTCCCCTGTTGTTCTCTGATAAAGGCGGAGTGGGAATGCAGGCAGCTCCTTGGCTCCTGTCTGGTGTGCAGGTTGCACTGGGCTGCTCTGTTTGAAGTGCCATGCAGGGGCTTGTATCTGTACTCTGCAGCTGGAGCAGACCGTGTAGAGCAGATTTAAAGCTATTTTGTTATTCCCACCTCAGCTAAATGTATGACCTCACAATCACCTCTGAATACAGATGTGCTGCTGCTGCTGTACTTAACAATGAAGCTGTTCCAGCAGTGTCAGCTATTGTCTGGCTTGTCTTGTATCAGCTCAGCTCCAGATAATGGCTCATCATCTGTCCATCTAGACGAGGCTGGCCACCACGAGACTCCGCTGAATAGCTCAGACTAGTCATTAGAGATCAGAGCAATGTCCTGCACAAAAACAGGGTTGAAGGGTTAACTTCTCTATTCGGCGCCTTTATCTGATTTTAGAAATGTAAATGATGTATCTACAATGCACAGTGTCCCATCAGCCACCCATGCCTTTGTGCAAGGCGGTCGATAAAAAGCTAATGTAAGTCTTTAACCCTCTGATGGACCCCTGCCTAATGCCATTAATTCCCTCATACACATGATAAATGGTCTTTTCCATGGTTGCATAGTGGCTATAAGTGATGAATACATGCCAAACAGCATTCTGAAATAGCAGTCTTGCCCACGGTAAAGTACACATTGGAATGGGAGCAATTTATAAGTCATCATTTGAGTCCATTGACCTTCTTTTTGATGGCAGTTGCTCTACTGACCTGATCTCCTATGCTGGGGTAATAAAGATGCAGACTGTTGGCTTTCAGACACAAAGTGTCCTCAAGATATTCATCTCCTGACAGGATTGAGGTTGGAAGTTGTTGTTTCCCTTTAAGCTTTGTAATCACAACGGTTGACTTGTCTGACCTCAGACCTGTGCTTTCAGGAAGAGGTGTGCTCCTGGGTGTTGACATCGCTGTCTGCCCTCTGATATAAATTCAATCCCACTGACAGTTCTGCCAAAATGGGAATGATGCATTACACAACAGGAACGCCTTCCACTCCCTCATCAATCTTCATGCCCTTTTCACAGCCTCAGACACAATGTGACCTGCTTTTTAATTTTTATGTTTAATTCATTTGCATTTGTTTGTGTTTACCAGGAAAATCATTGTTCCCATCATAATTTTCATCGCTTTGGCAACACCTACCGAAAAGTTGTAGTTTGTCTGCTACGTAAACTGTGCTTAGTTTTTACACACACCTTTCACTCTTGGAGGTCCCTTTTGGGTACAGGCAACATTAGTGTTTTGATGTTTTTCTGAACTTTTCAGCAGCAAGCTGGCTTCGGTAAATGTCAACTGGTGTGTTAGTCATTAAGTCACGCTTGTGTAGCATTTTGAAAAGGTCATGGCGAGCTGGTGGGGAAAAGTAGTCACTGATACTCTCTGTGCTGCAGCTGACTGTACATGGATATCAGTCTGCCGTTGGCAAGGCTTAAGGGCTGTTTCAGATTGGTTTACAGGCCCCAGGGGCTTAGTCATACTTCCTATACATGTTTGCATGTTTAAATGGGGCCAGGGAGTTCACAGGGAGCACACAGGATTTATAGTGGAGTAAATATAAGTATGTCTACATATCCCACATAAAATATTAATGACTTGGATCACTGATACCACTTATGTGCATCTTAGTTGTATATATACTAATCAAAAGACCTTAAACTATGTACTTTTAAATTGTAATTGTATTGTTTGTTATAATTTGCCATTGACTAAATGCAATGTCAGAATGTTCCTTCATTGAAAATATTCTATAAGCCCTCTAATAAGCAAAGCTATTGTGCTTTTAGGGTTTCAGGAGTAATACACTGCAGTTGTGTTTTGTACACAACTCCTGCTCCTCATTTTACACTGAACCTTCAGTAATTCTAATTTTGTGACCGGTTTATATGAAGACATGTTATTAGTGGCTGCCTGTTTTTTATAAAAAGTCTTGAAATCCTTCAGCAAAGATCAAATATTACTTGAATTTACATATTTCATTAGAAGGCACCTGTTTGTCTTTGTTCATCATGGAGGGTTCATCATGCAAATAAAGTGTATAAACAGACTGAATAAAACCAGGTGGTGTCACGAATATGAACAGTCGAACAATTCAGAAGTTGAAAAAAGCTCCATACTCATTGTTGCTCACTGTCAACAATCTAAGGATTGAATGTATGTTTGTTTTGTTCAAAACTGGAGGTCAAATTCCAGCTTTAGTTCCTCCACCACACTGTTGACACCGAGCTGTGAGTATGAATGCACCCTTTCACCCACACTATTCATTATGCTCAGGGCCAAACCTGCTTTTACGTGCATGCCATGTTTGTTTATGAACCGCTGCGGCTTCACGGCAGCAAAACCGTAATTGACAGACGTTGATTTACTGATAATCCTTGGCTTTGCTCTCACATTGGACCTCATGAGGAGCAGCATTGGCTGTCAGCCTCACACGTCCTTGAGTCAAAGCTGCATGTTGCCCTTGACACACACACACACACACACACACACACACCTCTCTCTCTCTCTCTCTCTCTCTCTCTCTATGGCCTTATTTTGAAAACCCTCATACCCACAGAACGGCTCATTGCAGATTTGATTTTGTTTTGCTGATAGGGCACATATATGATTACATATGGGGCAAAATGACATTTTCTCAGGGGAGTCTTGTAATTACATTTTTTTGGTGCCACACGATTCAATTTAGTCACAGCTGGTTGAAACAACAATTAGTTTAAATTCAATTTTGCAGTATTTACTATTATTGCATGTTTAGCCTCAGTTTAGATTAATCAGCTTGACTGATCTAAAATTTGAATAAGATTTGAATGTGTGCTTTTATTATGAGGTGTGTAAATTATGGAAATTGAATTTGTATGAAAAAAACATCCACTGTCACCTTAAGATCTGTAAAGAACTCTAGTTAAATCAATGCATTGTGAAAACTGAATTTAAACATGGAATTTGCATCTTTGAATATAAAAATAAGAAGCTGTAAAGGAAACTGAAACTTGTGCATGTGGAGCATGTCAGAAAAAAAAACAATATCAATGAGCAGGCTTTTAGAAAATTTTCCAGAATATTCCTTGTTTATAACAATGAATAATTACAAATGATCCAAATTGTAGAAAAAGTGTAGAACAACAAAATGATAAATACCTTCAACTAAACATCAGTAGATTTGTGTAACAATTGCTTTCCCCTTTTTAACCTCAATATATCTTGACTAAGATCTGCAGCACCACAGACATAATAGAGGAAACAAAAAATTACTGAGTTCCTGAATTACTGTGGTAATGAGGGACCAGCTGTATAAACCACTACATCCTCTTTTCTCAGCTTTTTTCTCTTTTCTGTGTTGATTTCCATCAGTTTTTCACCAACCCTTGCATCTCTGTGTCCATTAGCACATTACAAGTATTTCCGCTTGGCTTGGGTTGATGGGAGGGTTGAGGAGGATGGACGGGGAGGAGGCTGAGGTCAAAATGTGGAAAAATTGAAAAAACTAGAGTGAAGTCTGGGTCAGATGGAGGATTTCAGGAAAAATAAAAAAAAGGCAATGGACAGGAAAGGTGGAGTATGTGGATGCAGAGAAAACCCCCGGGAGCCGCCTTCCTCTGGCAGGCTAATTGAAGCTCTGTGAGGCAGCAGACTCAGAGCTGTCACTCCAATGAAGAGCCCATTTGCTGCATTTTGCAGGCTGTGTGCTGAATTCTGATGATGTTACAAAAAGCCCAGGACACCGTCTACACTGTTCCACTGAAACCCCTCTCTTTCTCTCTCTCTCTTGCACTGGGACACATCACAATCCCCTCCCCAGCTCTCAGTAGATTACATGTAACAGGGTCTCCAGTATTCTGAACACGAGCAGCGGCTGCTAAGAGGAACATGTGAATATATGATTATTTTGTTCTAAGGATTTTGGAAATTTGTCGGGTGATCTCAAACATGATAATTTGATATTAAACTCTGCTGGAAGTGTTTTCACTTGTACAGGTTTTCCCTTGTTGGATTAGAAGAGATTATGTCTTCTAGCTGAGCACATAGCTGCAAGCATCTAGTGAATTATTTATTATGAATTTAAGCAGTCAGTAATGAAAATATTTATCTAAAAAATGAACAGAGTAGGAACTTTAAATGCAAGACTGTAACTGAGATATTCCTGCACATGGTTGTTAGTACTGAAATTATAAATGAACTAAATTATCTGTCACTTTTGAGTTAAGCTGCTCAACATTGGCATTGCTCAGTTTTATCTCATGTCTTATATTGTTTCTATGTATTTAACAGAGCACAAACATTTAAACAACAGAACATTTTTTACATTTTTTCAACCAGATGTGGATCAAGTTAATATTGAATTTGCAAAGTGAGTCACAGTCTCAGTCTATTGGCTCTTCCTCAGTGCCCCCGCCTCTCTTATTTGGCCTCAGTCAGATCTTGTCCATCAATGACTGTCAATTCCAGATTGCTAATGAGTTACCCATGCATGAGAGTCATTGATCCATATTATTAGAGGGTCCACATACACTCATATATAAACATGTACACACACTTTAAGCAAATTTAACTTATTTACCACACATGCATGCAGCATATTTTGTACACAACAGAATGATGCAAGAAGCACATGCATAACAGTGCAATGAAGTTAGTTTTTAAATGGCTGGTTTTGCTCAAAAAGGAGGAGAATTTTTTTAAAAAATGTTTGTTTTCATTTTGACAATTTATTTAGTTTGTTCATATTTTGAGTGAAATATGATAAAATGTTTCTTTTGCACAGTACCACTGATTCGACATCAGAGTATTTGAGTGAAACTGGAAATAAATGCTCAGAGGGAGCCACAGGTGCTGCACAGCATGTCACTTAGAAATCATTAGTTGCCATCAATCTGCTTATCCAGGCTGAGACAGAATTCATGTGGGGGCTGGTATTTACCGAGTAGGGACGTCCCTTTGATTCCATTGATTGTTTCACGCTGTTTCCAGGCATAAACACAAAGTTTAATTTTGTTTTTCATAACACTAAGACACAAAAGCAGAATGGCGGCAGAAGTACTCCACTATTTTACGTGCTCCTTTATTCAGAATGTCATGTAAGTAAAAATATTGAAAGATTTTGCAAATAAAAACACATTTGCAGCACCAACAAAGTATTAATTATGCAAATCTGCTTATTTTAGATGACTGTTATATGATTGGATTATATTTAGAACGGTGAAGCTGATTAAAGCGGGACTAAAACATACTTCTTATACTGCATTATGGCTTAATAGCAGAGGGTAATGTATTTGCATTTTACTACCTCAAAAGAGGGATTTAAAAGAAAATTTGTAGGTTGCCAATCGTTTTGCTTTGAGCTCCTGTGAATATGAAACTTGATATTGCAGTATTTGGCACATAATCCCTCTCATTGGCCCTGAAAGTTGCTAGGCTCTGTGTTGTGGTTACAGGTTAATTGTTCTAACTGAATGACAGAGCTTCAACTTTCACCTCCACCATCAGTTAGAATTCGCTTTTCTGAGAAGGACTCTGACATTTTCTGTTGGATGAAGGCCTCAAAAAAGACAAAATCACTCAGCAACCCTGCAGCCGTAAAGGTAGGCTCTGACAATGTGGAGATATTTGTGTTGGAGGGAGAGAATGTGGGAAGATAAAAGATAATGACTCTGTTTTATGTCATTTCTTTGAATTTGTGCTACCTGGCAACCACAGTCATTGACGGCGTATGTTGTATATGTAGGGATCACGCCTGAAGGACTTCAGAGCTGTTGACTAAGAGCTCTCGTGTTATAGAGTGGGTACTGTAAGCACAGTGATGTAACAGCCTTTATATTCAACAGATGAGGAGCTAGAACAAACCACACACAAGCACAGTGAGTGTTGAGAGGTCATAGCTGCAGTGTTTTTCAGGATAAAAGCTTTCATTTTCTGTAAAAATACAGTGAGGTTTAAGGTTTCCTATGCAGATGTTTTTAAAGCAGTTCTCCCACATCAGTATAGAGGACTCTTTAGCATTTTGTTTAAACAGCTAACAGCTAATATTTGTCAAAGCTAATGCTCCTAATGCACAATGTGGTGTCTGTCTTTTGAATGAATTTTGTGTTGCTGAAACTGATTAGAGCCATGAAAATAATTGAAACTTACCCCACTATGTCAGAAACTGCAATTTCTGGCTTTAGATGACGTTTTTTCAAAAGGAGGTTTACTTTTAGTTGTTATGTACTTTGTCACAGCTTCATAGTAGTTGTAGTGTTTTGTTGTAGTCTGGTAAAATGTGTTAGAAGTGCATTGTACTTGAAAATAATTTTTAAAGAATTCTTTGATCCAGATGTAAGTTCTGTGTATGAATAAAGAGGCTACAGCTTTCATTTCATTGTGTGATCTTTTGCTGCAAAACTGTAAATAAATTGGATATTTTATTACTTAAAAACTAAACCTAAAATAAAGTTGTGTTCATTTTTATTACATTTTAATTAAGGAGACAATATTATTTTAATTCAGTTTCAGTTTTTTGTAAGATTTGATGATGAGTTTGATTATTTTGGTTTCATTCACAGCTTCTGAGGGATGGATACAACCTTCCATCCCATGATGCCGTGGCACAGATTCTACCAAATTATCAACACTTTTTCAAGGGAGCAAAGACTGAGCTCCACAGAGCAGTCCAACAAGAACAAGAGAGACCAGCTGAGAGCACAGAGGCTACACAGGCCGACAAACCCAATATAAACCACACTTACCACATACATCAACCACATAAACGGTAAGACAGAAAACTACGGCTAAGAATCATGGAATTATTGGGAAAACCATCAAATTAATTACATTTTAACAGGACTAAAACTGAGATTTTTGTAGATTAATTTCTCTAATGTGTCACTTTTAAATGTGTTCATGCATTAGACCCCCTCTGCATAACTCTGAGGATGATCCCCACATGGCAGAGATCACTGATCTCCAAGCTAAGGTAATTAGATATAATCAATATCTAAACTCTTGAATCAATCAGTGAAGCGATCCCCCCTGTCACGTTTGGTTAGTAAAGTGATGTGAGAGGACAGATGAGATGGGACAGCAAGCTGAAGCGGTCACACACAGTTGGTAGACAGAAGCAGCAGATAGTGGAATAGATAAACATTTTTCAGACTGGCTGCACTTAAACAGGATCGAGTTGATGAGATTGAAACTTGTGCTTGGGTCCCAGAGTGTTTTGAATGCATATTTTGACATTTTACTCCTGTAGCTACAAAGTTTTCTTCAGAGTATCATTTTCCTATTCAAATTTGCTGCTCAGATCGTTTTGCCAGAACCACATCAGTGTAGATTTTATGTAAATTAATCTGTTTCCAATAAATTAGGCCATGATCTGGGTATTACTTTGATGATATCGTGGTGACACTGTATATATTTACTGTATAATAGCCTACATGTCTATATATAACCATAATCATAATGGTTTGGAAAGAATAATTAAATATCACATGCTTGGAATATAATCAAGCTGCTTTCTGTCTGTGATACAATTGTCCTTAAGTGACAGCAGGCATGACAGCAAGGCATTTAAATGTCTTCAGACCACAGAGAGGGGAGGGAACCTCCAGCATTCATAGGCAGAGACAGAGACCCCTTTTTATTTTTGACACATGATGGGACTTTCCAGACTCATCATGAGGAGCCGTCGTTCCCATCATGCCTGCGGGTCCCCCAGCAGAGACACCATCTCATCTTCAGTCATGATTGTCACCTTGTTCCATGCCCTTTCAATTAGATGCTCAATTTCACCCTTGTGTCCCAAGGGAGTCACAACCACACCATCCAAGATTGGAATCCCTTAATCGTTGCCCCCTCCTCTTACATGCAGTTGGACCCTGCTCTCAGTCTCCATTCAGCTCTGTCTCTTCAATGCAAAGGGGGGGAATGTGACTGAGCAGAGAACAATGAGTGCATACAAGCTGCTAGACAACACACATGTGCTATACGCATGGAAATGTCTTGATAACAGACGCTGCTACAATACAGTATGATTATTGGAAAGCAGGAAAAAAAGGGTGATAGGTTTTTCTTTTTACATTTTTAAATAGAAAGAGGGAAAATGTGAATGTGAAAAGAAAGATGAAAATGTAAAAAAAAAAATTTAAGATTTATCTAAAAATCAGTGTTGTTTTTTTTGGTATGTGTCGCAGAATTACCAATTAATTTGGCATAACATGGCAGCACCTTTACAGTTCAGCAAATTGGCCTTCACAGAAGAGCAGCTCTTTGAATGCACAACAAGGATTTCACCAAAATCCCTGATTAAAGCTCCCGTGACAAAAAGACCTGAACAGGTTAGGGCCTTACCGTCCCTTTGGATTTGAGGAGACAGAGTCATTAATTCATCATAACCAAACCTTAGACAAATGATTACAGGAACATTACACTTTATGGCATAATATCGTTTTGGGCTTCTGCCCAGTTTCTCATGTTATGTGCTTCTACGAAACCAAGAGAAATCAATTATTTATTGAGACTCTTAGCGTTGTGATAAAAAGTATATGCATTATGTTTTTACTGCTGGTATGTTTTTTTAATTCTGTTATTATACAGACATGTCTTGTTGACAACATCCATGGGGTCAAGAACTCTTCTTAGATGGGGTTGAAGAGACATCTAGTGGTGGTGGTGACACCTGGCATCAAATTTGTTGCACCAGGTTTCTGGGAATATTTTGTTTCATTTTTGCTCTAGAAAAACAAGTCATTTCCGTTCCGTTTCCTGTTATTTGGTTAAAACTGACCTTGAAAGACCTACATTGGCAGAGATAGTTTTCAGTCATATTTGCACTTCTCACCCCAATAAATTCAAACTTGAACAATTTCACCATGAACTCTGCAATATTTGTCATAAATGTCTGTGTAGATTCTCAGTCATCCAGGTCATGATTATCTTAAAGAGTCATAAAAACAAGGCAACTGGACTAAG
>JAPZDV010000023.1:15348119-15361435 GCA_029814665.1 Acanthurus lineatus
AGAGTCATAAAAAAAAGGCAACTGGACTAAGTTGAGTTTTTGGGAAGACGTTATGACTCTTTGAGATTTGTCATAAATTACATATTTTTTTCAACAAACTTTAAAAATATCCTACTATATCTTAATAATATCCTGCAACATACTATAGCAATTTTCTTGAAATTTGATGTCCTTATGTCTCCATCAGGAGGTAGAAAACTATCGCTCAGCCATGAGTAAGATGGCAGAGGACATCATAGTGCTGAGGACACGGGTGGTGGCATTGGAGGCAGAAAACAGCCGGCTCCGCACTGATCTCTCCCTGCAGCAGGACCTTGGCAGAGGCCTGCTGGATGACACAGACATCGACGTCATGACCAAGGCTGAGATTGCTGACCGTATAAGTAAGCCACCGCAGAGCAGTATGGTTAATAATTAGTTTTTATGCATTCATTAGCATTCTGTCTTAAAATTAGCCTAAACCAAATCAATGCAAAAGCTATACCTGACATTCTCTCTGCTCATCAGAAGTTGAGATGAAATGCATAAAAATGTCAGGAAGTTTACTATGCAGCCGGCAGCTGCTGAACCATCAGTGCATGTTGGATTAAAGGGCATTTTATTGGCACACGAAGCAGTGATGTGGAAGGTGGCTCACTGTGCGCTTGCTAATCCTAGTGAGTGTCTATTCCCATGCAGACTGTGTGTTTCCATGATAAGGCAGCTCATTTGGGCCACGGACCCTGATAAGCTCTGTGGGTAGTGCGTCCCTTATCTCCTGAAGGACAGTTTGAGACCCTCAGTGAAAGGATGTTCCTGAAGGTCTCTCTGCTGGCATTAAAGCAAAGGGACTAGACTTAAATTCCACCCAACTGAAAATTCAATCAGTTTCAAAAGCTTTATTGATGGGGATTTTTGATCATTTCAGTTTAAATGCCTGAGCCTGAGAGCGGACATGTTAATCACTGAAACTTAAGTTCCACATTTTACTGTTGAAATGCTAATTTTCATCTGAGAGAAACTTTGGTGTCCTTTTCTGATTTTAACGCTGAATGTAGCTAGAAAACACTTTCTATGTCTGTAAAAAATGCACAAAGTAAAGCAACATTAATGGTGTCAATGCAAAAGTTACATCTGTTGCATTTTTCCCCTTTATGTTGCTGTGCACTATCTGTTCTTTCTTCCTGAAGCCTCTCTGAAGTTCAAGCTTGCCAGTGAGACCAGTAAGGCTGCCACGCAAAGGGACAGGATCCAACAGCTGCAGAATGAACTCATCAAGGTTACACAAACGAAATAAAAAAAAAAATCCTGTGTGTGTGCAGTGTTTGCGTAGTACATTATACTATTTTCCGCATGTGTTGCACAGATGAATGACAGTGAAAGAAAAGAGATACTAAAAGTTCAGAGACTTCAGCAAAAGCAGCAAGTAGATCTGCAGCGTCAACAAAACCTTTTAGCAAAGATGGCAACTTTGGAGGCCACAGTGAAACAACAAGAAAAGGTGAAAAGTCAGCATCAGCGTCCACACTTCACTTTCTGCTAAACCTTTTTGATTTCACAATAGTGAGTGCTGCTTTCCATGAATACAAGCTAAGATTTTGTCTGTATAATATCCTGAACACTTGCATTCCAATTTTTCAGATCATTGAGAAGTTGGACAAATCAAGATTACACGATAGAAAACTCAAAGAAAAGAATAAACAGAGTGGTGACAAAAGGCTGGCTGTGAAAAACCAAAGAGGTGGGTTAAGTCAGTGAGGTGAAGAAACAGTATGTGTTCACTCAAACATTTGCAGCAGCTAGAACATCTCTTCATGTTGTATAGGTGAGACAGAAAAAAGAAAGGAAGAAACAGTGTCCGCTCTGGCAGCAGAAAATGCTTGTCTCAGAGAAGAGCTGGACAGGATTCGTCAGCAGCCTGCACCAGTCATGGTACAGCAGCCAGCACAGGTACAGGTGTAAATCTAAGCAGTGTGTAGGTGGTTAAAATCTGTCAAATCATCAAAGGGTTGGAGGACTGACTACAGCTCAGTCAAGACTTTATATGTTTTGAATACATTGATTTTGTCTTGAAGTTGCTGAAATCTCATATTGTCCTGTGTTATGTCCCCCTCAGCCGAATGACGCACTGGCGCTCAATGAGAGACTGAGTTTACTGAACAAACTGGAGAAGGCCGAAGCTAAAGCCCAAACACTGGAGAATCAGGTGAAAATACAAGAAAAAAGAAGATACTCATGTACTATATTTTTCAAAGACTTACCAAGTCAGTGTTCAGTTTATTATCCATGGTTAAGTGGGTGCTTTGCCTTTGTATGCATGTATTATTATAGCTTGAGGAGAACTCTAAATTATGGGGAAGGCAAAAACAGGAAATGCTGACCAAACTGAGCGAGAACAGGCATGGCTTTGTCCGGACATCCACCACAATCCTTCACAATGTTCCTTTGGTCAGTCGGGTGCAGCTGCCCTTTGTTTTACATATCACATCGTATGCTGTGAGTGATTTTTTGTAAAGTATTTAAAATGGAATGATTTCTGCTTCTTACAGAACTCAGCATCAGGGTCATTGTGTCAGAAAAGCGGACAGAGGAAGCAGAAGCCTGCAAATGAAATGACCTGCAAATGAATGACTGAACTTTTGGCCCAGATTAAACACATACACACACAGTTTTCTTTGATTTAATGTTTCAATAAATATATGAATCCTCAAAATATGTATAAATGAGAAATTAAGAGACATATTTTAAATCGGTTGTATTGTTTTATTGGTTCATGTACATGGGTATTTTAAACTACTGTAGTCATGTGCACATGAAATAAAGGTTTTGTCCATTCCAGGAAAGAAATTTCAAGAAATTGTACACAAAGAATAAATGTTTCCAAAATTACTGACAAAATAACATACAGCACATATAAGGACTTTCATTACTAGTTGAGGAATTACTGAGGTAAACTGTTTTTGCACACTTTTGACTTTTTCTTTCCTAATGTTTTTTCTTGCTCTTGAACAGCATCAGAATTCATTTAATGTTATATTTAAACGCTGTTAAGTCCCTTACAAGCAGCTGTGACTAAGAGATATAGAAGCAAGCCTCAGGCTTTTCTGTACCACAATTTTCTTTCAAACTTGATGTTACCGACCTGTATTTAGAGGCTTCAAAGTCAATATTATGGGCTTGTCTGGTAAAAGAATGAGCTCAAAGGTACTCTGTGCTTCCACATGGCGTTGTTTCTCCACTCTGAAGTTCTCAAGCATCTGCAAAGACACAAGATAACACACAGTTAGTAAGCTGTATTAATGAGCCACAGCATGAAAGAGACTCCTCTGTGATCTTTGTCTCACGTGAATAAGGAAGATTTGCATCTCTGTCTCGGCTATTCTGCGTCCTAAACACTGACGGGGGCCGAAGCCAAAGCCCAGGCTCCGGAAGTAGTGCGTCTCTGTCCTCAGCCAGCGGGAGGGCTGATACTGCTCCGGACGATAAAACACTTTGGGGTCTCTGCCCATTGCATACAGCCCCAACTGGACCAGAGTCTTAAGACAAACACAGAGATACACAGAAAAAGTGAGCAGTACCAAACTAAACTGCTAAACCATTACCTCAGTTTCTGTAACAAAGCTCACGCACAAAAACACATTTTAATGATTAATATTTTTAACTTACTCCAGCTGGGATGTGGTAGTTTTGAATAATAATATCTTCTGATATGTATCTTTGCAGGCTCACTGCAACCGGATGCAACCTAAGGGATCAAAGTACAAATATTATGCAAGAGGCTATCTTAGAAACTTGTTGGTAGAAAAGGAAGAGGCGAACTATTTCCTGTTTTCACCTCAGCGTTTCCTTTAAAGCTCCTTTAACCAGTGGAATCCGCTTCAGCATCTCAAACATGTCTCCCTGGCTTTCAGCCCGAGCTGTAGCCACCTCCGCCCTCAGCTCCTCCTGGAGGTTGGGGTGCTTAGCTAGTTCATATAATGTCCACAGCAGTGTTATAGAGGTCTGAAACGCACAAACAGAATTAAACAGTTTGAAGAACACTGAAAAGAAGACAAATCCTGGGGATAAATTATTTTTTGTAATGTTTCTCTTACTGTATCGACTCCTCCAGCCATCAGCTCCGTGATGCTGGCCTTGATGTCTTCAATGGACAGCTTATCCAGCATGAGCAGGCTAGCCAGGACTCCTGGGTATTTCTTTGAAGTGCCAGTCTCCTGACGTAACTGTCTGTAGATGTTTTGGATGCAACGGTCCGCTGGTGCACCAAAAAAATACAAATAAGAGACTGTGCAATATGCAAAGAAAGAAATTTTTAAATACTCTGATTATACAGTATAAAATCAATCAGAACAACACTTCAAGTGTTCATTCAGACTGTCCTGAGTCCTACCATGGTTGAAGATCCCATCCCAAGCTTCCACATGGTCCCGCCACACCTTCGCTCCAATCTGCCTCAACAGCCCGGGAGGTATGTACAGCATGGGAGAGGTAGTCTTGAACATGAGGGTGATGCAGTCAATGAAATGTTGAGCTTCAGGGTCAATATAGTCGAGCATTAAACCCAAACGCTCCCCGTACAGCACTGAGCTCACAGCTGTGTAGGACAGAGTAAAGATGAGACAAGCACTAACAATACGTGGGAGAAATATGATATTAGGCTTACATAGTGACTAAAATAAATTATGTCAAAAAATCAGGAGATGAAGGTCAGTCTTACACTCTAGCGCATATTTAAAGAGTTCTTGAGAAAGGTCAGTGGTCCATTTGTTCTGGCCACTTCGCTTGATCTTTTTGTGAACTCTGGCCACAAAATCCTCGCCCACTTCATCCAGTAAAGGCACAAAGTTTTCCAGCACCTTCGGGGAAATCACCTCTTTGTTGAGAATCACACGGTTTGATCTCCAGTCTTCTCCATTCCTGCAGAAAGATTGGATGGAAACTTTTGATGAGATCCAAACTTAGGGAGAGAAACTTTGATAATGCTTTAAACGAAAACAGTGATAATGGTGTTTTTTTCAAGCAGCTTGGAGGGAGGGTGTAAAATGTAAACCCTTAACTAACATGTGTGTGTGTGAACAAAGGGGGAGTTGATTAAACATAATCAAATAAAGGTTTTAGGTTGACATGTGATGTGACAAGTGGAAGGTAATAATAATAGTGCATACTTCAGCAAAACTCCATATTTGCGATTCCTGTAGTCTCTGTATGATGTCCAGGCTTCAACTTTCAGCCTTTTAGGATAATGGCCCTCCGCTTTGAACAGGATAGCAGCATCTTCAGGATTTATGATATTTACACTTTCATAATAACCTATTTTTTCTCTGTCACACAGAAAGTCAGAAGAAAAAAATGTTAAATGCCAAGTCTGCTGCTTGTCTTCAGAAAACATGACCTTGTGAATTATCACTCAGAGTTATTGTTCATGAACAAGGTTTATATTATACAACTGTTTTGTCTACTTATGTCATTGACTTATGATATGCAGTAGACTACACATACAGTTAACTACACTGCCTTCTGTACCTGTAAATGGGTCCAAACGTGTTAAAGTTCTGCACCATGATGCGGTGAAGGTTTCTGAAGCCATCCAGTTTCCAAAAATTGTACAAGTTTGCCACCCCATTCTTCCAGAGTCCAGGAATCTCACCAAAAGGCCTAACAATGCTGCCACTCTCCGAGAATGCCTGTCGGATTACCGGCATGCTGCTGCTGAAGCGCACACCTGCTGTTGTCAGCGCATCTGACCACAACAGGGGCAGCGTTACAGAGCTGCGCCACACACTCCATCTAGCCATCCCGACTACAAAAATGCTCAATCTGCTCTACTTTCAGAAGCTATCCTGGCTCTCCCAGGGACATCTGGTGCAAAACAAGGAGGCTGGTCTAAATAGTCGGCCCCCCTTGTTGTGCTGATCAAGGCTCTCCAGTTGAACTGACAGATGAACCACAGAACCGGATGTCTGCGTACATATGTTGAGCTGCATTGTTAACTAGATATTTTATCTTGTATCAGTCATTACTTAATTTGTGAAGAAAGACAAAGCCATCACAGAAAAACAGTTTAGATAAAATGTAATCAGTGCATTCAAGAAAAACAATTACTTAACAGACAAAATCATGAGTTCAATAAATATGTATACAAATGTTAAAATCATCGCTATTTCTTAAGAAGCTTTATGAGTTCTTCCAGCTTCATGGCAGTCTTAATGTCTCCCTGGATTTTAAGTCTGCCACTGGTGTAAGCAGAAAGTGGTCCGAGACTGCCCTGGAACATGGCAAGAAGGTCGCTGTCGCTCATACTCAGTGTCACATCTGGCTCTCTGTACAAGGACCCTGCTCCAGCTGCACCGCTACCTACAGAACACACAGCAATAGCGATATGTGATATTTATGAAATTTTACTTTTGTTTCTGTTCACCAAAAACGTTTGAGGATCACAAGACAAATTAAATTTGCATTTGTTTGCTGAATATGTATGAATAAAAATGTTCTTGTAATCGTGGCATATTTAGAGCATAACATGAGCCCTTACCTTGGCTCAGATCCACATAGTAAATGTGACATTGTCCATCTTCTGAGCTTACATCAAACTGGAAGCAGGCCCCAACCTGGCGGACCAAAGTTTCAGAGAGCAGGAGCTTTACCTCAGCCAGAAGCTCTTCAACAGAGCCTGGTGTGGCCACAGCTGCCTGGGGGGCAGCACTGAACTCATCCATAAAAGTTATGCAGTCCTCTGAGGAATAAAAGAGGCTGATTTACTAAGATTATTGTCATACTATTGCACAAAAACAGTTGTGTTTGTGTGAAGCCATACCTCTCTGACTTTGTGAGCTGCTGCTGTGGCTCAGAAAGTGCATAGCTAACTGCTGAATGGGGCCAGTGAGGCCTTCCAGTCCAGGAACAGAGGGAGGCATGATGAGGGCTCCTGTGTGGTCTTCATCTGGTGCTTTTAGTAGCGAGCCTAGGGTAAGCTCTACCCTGTCCACCTCCAGCCCCCAGTGCCGGGTCAACTCATTTATGTCCATCTGCACAGAGCAAGAAAGGATGTAAGTTTGATGTGATACAGTGAAAAGCCAGTAGAGTGCAGTCCAAGTGAAGTCTCACCCCAAGATAATCTCCCAGTTTGACTCTCTCAGTCTGGATCTCCCTCACAGTCTTTTTAGCCAGGCTGTGGGTCAAAGCATTCTGTGCTGCCATCCTGGTTGATGCGATCAGGTCCTGGACAGATACTACTGACATGACAGGGTTCCAGATCCTAAACTGGATGTCAGCTCCCACTGATAACACACCTTCATCCTGAGTGATCACCTACAGTGGCAGAGTTTTATTTAATATGAGTGCTGAAACTAACACTGGTTGTTTAACATTTGTCCCTACTGAGAAAAAACAGAGAAAGAAGTGAGAAAGAAGTGACAAGAGCTTGACAACTTTGCTCTCTCTAAAGATTTTGCAGGAAAAAACTAAAAAGCTGAACAGTGTAAATACGAGAGGTAAGACAAAGAGTTCACAGATCTCCCAGTATCAGTTTATAGTCTCCAATTTCACTCTGGTCAACAATGTGCCAAGAGTGCCACCTGCTGGACAAAGCAGATCACAAATAACTAACAGAAACACTGATTTAACTTAGCAAGGCTGAGGGTTAATTTCAGCTTTACTATTGTAAATTGTCCGTCTGTTGGTTCTAATGTGACCCAAAAAAATCACACAGTGATGCAACTCTGTTTTCAAGCCATCTGATCAGAACCACTCGGCTTACTGCATTAATAATTTACACTGCCATTGCTCTGTCTGCAGCTTTAATAAACCTGTCAGAATATTTAAGGAAAACCATGTCTGACCACAGTTGTTCTCTGCATTTTTCAGCATTAGACTTAAAACTTATACAATTTGTCAACCACAACTGTTAACTAATGATGAGCAGAGCATCATGGTTTACCTGGCAAGGAGGAATATTGAAAGCTCGGGTGCGTAGGTCTACTCTCTGCCAATTGTCAATGAGGGGCAGCACAAGGACGATACCAGGGCCCTTTGGAGGACACACTCGACCCAGACGAAACACTACTATCCTCTGATAGTTAGGCACAGTCTACAGATGAAATGAGTAAAAGTTAGCTGTCTTTACACTCAACGTGTGGTCATGTTGTGGGAGTAGCTGATGCGAAATCATTTCAGCTTACTTTCAATACAAACCATCCTGTTATAGGAAATGTTATAAAGGTGCAGATGTAGACAAGGAAGATGACAATCAGGTTGCAAACCCAGGACAGCCATCCTTGGGAGGTATCTTAAAGAAAAGACATGACAAAAAAAAAAGTCTCAATCTTAAGGGGTATTTCTTTAGTGAAACAGTAGGACCCTCAGCTTATAAAAAGTTCTACAATGTAGTCATCTGAGGCTTCAAGTGGAGCCTTCTTAAGTTTGAGAAAATGACTAAAGGGACATTACTGACATTACTTGAGTTATCCTGACTTTGGGACTTAATTAAATAAAAAACTTCCATTAAAAACTGGGACTGTGGACTTTGAAAGATGTGGTTTCACCAAGTCACACAGATTACCACAAGGGGCCTTAGGAACAATGTCAATGAATTGCATTATGGGAAGTTTGAATTCCAATGGTTTTGGAGCTTGGCTCATCCCAGGGACAAAATTTAGGGAAAAATATCCTTTGAAATTATAACCATGCTGCCTTGTACAAGTCCTACAACTTTTATTGAGTACTTCGTTATTAAGGGTCGTGGATTTGGCATAGGGAACTATTGTTAGATGGGTTTTTATTATGTTTTACGTTTAAAGTTTGTGTGTGTTCGTGTGTGTTTGTGTGTTATCAAGCCAAGTTTCCCTTTGGAACAATTGAGTTATTTGGCAGTTAGAAAAAAAATACGGACATTGCAGTAATACCACTTTGACAGTATTAAGTGACGATCAAAAATAGTTCAACATCTTACATTTAGACAGTAAATTTGCTGAAAAGAAATACCTCTTAGTCTACTTTTTATACGAGGCTTGATTGTTCGAAGCTCATCGTTTAGACCCTTCAAGTCTTTTTCAGTGACAATGATAGCACTATAAACCTTAACCTACTACACTCCAACCTTAACCAACGTCCTAAACTTTTACAGTTACCTACCAGTAAAGTCGTTTCCAGAAGTATTGGGCATGTTATCAAATGAAAGTCCTTTATAATAGCCAGGCTGTGAGAAGCCATCGTTGTCCACAAACAAGCCAGGAGTTCTCGAACCTGTGGAATCCCTCTGAGGGAGCAGCTGATACGACTTGTTAAACATTGTTTCATAAATAAAGGTGTTGTTTCTAATTTAAATTACTCTAGATTAAAGCAAGTTCATCCTAAATAACTGTCCCCGCTGTAGATGCAAGCAAAACCAGCCTAGTTAAGGTAAACAAGGTAGTTATGTTTACAACTACGCAGGGCGCTTAGGCTAGCGAGCTAGCTCTTAAAGGTCTTCCGTGTTTTTGCTCAATTTCTTCTTCTTCTTTTTTTTTTGTTGTTTGTGGGTTTGTTTTGAGCAAATGTGCTCATTACCGCCACCCAACGTTACTGAAGCGGAACTGAAATGCACATTGCTGGACATATAGCCAAGTAGTTCAACAGTCATCTTATATTGTCTCTTTGTAAAATGTTTGTAGATGAATGTCAGAAAAGAAATTATATTATATGTTGACTAAAATATGGTTTTTGAGGCCAAACAGCGTGTCAGAGTTTAAAAAAAAAATTAACATTACTACTCAGCTCCTTTTTTGTAATCTATATAGCAAATACTTGATAATGATTCCAAAAAATTTGGTTATTACAGAATTATGATCAAGACAAATGTGCCCTTGTCATTTCTATACTGCAATATTGTGTTTCATACTGGCTAAACATTTATCACATATCCTAAATATATGATTACCTTAAACTGGCCATTACTATCAGCTATTGTATTTGACTCTACATAATTTAAATGACATTACCAGAGATTGTCTGTTAAGTGTCTGTTTTTGCATCTTTTTTGTAGTTTGTCAAGTCCTCTCATCAGTTTCTGCAAAACGAGATCGAATGAAATAAATTGACCAAAGATTAAAATGGGTCTACTTGTCAAATAAACAAATACAAAATTTCCATATTTATTGAGGGCAAAAAATTACAATTCCAAACACATATTCTCATTTTCATATTTTGTAATAAAATGCTTTTTCACATCTAAGTATCAATACAGAATTACTTTGGTATTCCGGGGTTCTTTATAACAAAGTTGCAATAAAAAAAGTGTAATTGTTACTTGATCACTGCATGCTTAATACCATGTACAGAGTGTTAAATATGCAACTAGAAAACATTTTGCTGGTTTATCGTGTTTTCTTAGCAGGTGCCATTCAGATTCCCTTGATGCTTGTTTAGTTTTTGAACATGTCGCACAGTAGCTTTTCCATGGGTGTGCTGCCAATGGTCCTGTGAAAGAACAGGTGCTCTATTTTCTCAGAGCTCACAAAGTGGAGGGACGGCAGCAGAAGTAACAGTCTCCCAAACCTTGATGGACGAGAACATAAAGGAGTGAACCTCACGCTTCATCTGCAGATGTTCTTTGATTAAAATAAGCGGTATGTCAGAGAGCAGCAGGCTTACCTGGCACTCTGGCTGGGATATACTGAATGGATGTGTTGACCCAGCAACACCTGTGACTGGTCCTGCAGGTTCTCCACCTGCTCAGGGTCTTTGAGGCTGCGAGTCTCTGCGAGTCAAACAGTAGTGGTAAGTTACAATGTCCATTCATTAACAAGTACATATTGCTGAATGAATCGGTCCCTACCTGGTTTGAACAATACAATGGCTTTCAGGCAGGCAAATTCAGTTGGGTCAACAGCAAGGGCCTTGAAGCGATTGAAGACCTCCTCCAATATGCGCAGGTCAGATGTTGGGAGGCCAGTCTTGGCCTGCTGTGTGGGGGAAAGATCTGGCATAGACAGAAGAGGACAGCTGTCCAGGGGCAGGGACCACTGGATGGTACACAAGAGGAACATCTCACTCCAAGCTTCTTCAAGGAGAATCACCTGGGAATGTCACAGAGATACACGTTTCCAGTCTCACTTACCAATTATGCATAAATAATCAGTTCATTAAATAAAATTCATGTATGTCAGTCAGCCTCACCTGGTCTCGAAATGGCAAATGAGCAAAAACAGGCAAATTCTTTGCCCACTTGACAGACATGAAGAGGAGTCGAGCTGCTGTCTCATATATACTCTCTGAACAGCTGGGAGTGAATGGGGACACACGACAGTCAGAGGGAGTCCGATCTCTCTCAGTATCATTGGTGGTTACATCAACATTCTGCTCCACTGCACATTAAAAAGAAAAAGAGGATCACACAAATATTAAGGTCCCTGGGAGTTTAATATTGTTAAATTTAAATGCATGATTATGATTCAGTTAAGAAAATTCAAAAATTTTGTGGCTTATTGTAACATCCTTTAAGGCCACTTCTTAGAAATTTCAGTGGTAAAACCTTATCACAGAGTGTATGTTCAAAACAATTTGCTTCCATCTAAGTAGGTATCCGTTTCCATCTTGATTTAACTTCTGCTGTAAGATCTCACCATCCTCAGGCTCCAGTTTTGCACAGGTCTCTGCGGTCAGCAGGCTGACCATAAAGCGGTGGTTGTTACTTGGGTTGCTGCAGGGCTGTGTGGTGGCAGATGAGGTGACAGAGGAAGTCACTAGAGGTCTGCAGATGATTGATGAGTAAGTAGCAGGGGAGATGAGCTCTCTTGTCGTGGCCAGGTGCTCCTTCTTACTGTCCACGCATATAGAGTCTAGACTGACATGTGCTGTGCTCCGGGGCTGTCGTTCATTCTGCACAGCTGCCAAAGGAGTACGAACATTAGATATCATCTGAAAACGATCATGCTTTTAGATCATTTGTGCTATGTCAGAAATGATATATGCAGAGATAGTACATTCCACACAGCTTATTCACAGTTTCTCACCATCTTTGTTCATGCCAGCCTGGAGACATTTCTTCAGTCGACAAGCTTGGCACTGGTTCCTGTGAGCCTTGTCAACAGGACACCTGCCCGTTCCAGCCTGACACCTGTGATAATGATAAAAACAAATTTGAGAATAAAGACAAGCGCTGTCATGAAGCTTTGCCTCTTTTTTTTCTATTTGTTTGAAAAGATTTTCAAACTTAACAAAACTTGTAGCAGCCCTTCAAAACTAGGATTGAAGTATCATCACACCTGCTCACTGATATTGAGCATCATACAAGACAAAAGTCTAATAACTAAACTAATAAGTAATAAGCAAATAATAAGTAAATCAGTAAACATTTGCTAAGAACTTCTGTAATTAACCAAAATGTTATTGTGCAATGTAAAATATTTTTGCTGATATGAAATAACTTAATTTTGGCTCATGTTTTTAAACTTTATGGTTGACATTGGTTGACGTTGTATAACATTTGATATGAGCTCAATGCAATGTGATGAAAGAGTTATATTCTTTAAATGAGGATATATATATATATATATTTTAAATTTATTTCTTGGCATCACAATGGGTTTAAGTGAGGGTTGAAACTTTACTCGTCATCAGTTACAAGATATTCTTCGTTCATCACAAGTTCTGGCACAATGTTTTGAAGCAGAAGTTAAACAAGCTTTGGAGATTCTGTATTATCTGTTCATCTCTAGTGCTTTATTGAAATACATAGAATTACTTTTTAAATTAGTTTAATTTCTCCATTCATATGATGATTTTTTTTTTATCTGTAGGGTAGAATTTTGCTCACCTGTAGATGAGTCTTCGTCTCACACTGCGTTTGAAGAAGCCACTGCAGCCGTTGCAGGCATAGATGCCGTAGTGTTTACCACTGCTGGTATCAGAGCACACTTTACAAAGCAGGCCATGACCAAGTGCTTTACCTGGGACTGAACCGTTTTCTAAAGAGAGCAGGAACAAATACTTATTGAAATACTTAGTAATGTTAAGTTTTCTGTGTTTCCTTTTCCTTTTTCTTTTTTTGCCATAGTATCAACAACACACACACAAAGTATAAAGGATACATTTTTCTAACCACATAATCAGCTGTACAGGAAAAAAAAATCTTTGTGTTTTAATTATGTTATTTCTCTTTTGCACCCTTTAGGTCATTTAACATTACAACAGATGTATTGCTAAAGTATTATTTAATGACTTACCTTCTTCAGTTCCATCTGTAAAGTCGTCAGAGTTATCAGAAGAAAACATGTTCATTTTGTTCGTGTGGTCCTCCATTTTGACATGTGCTCTAATGTCTGAACTCCACCTAATTAAGTGTTTTCAGATAAATATGAGAT
>JAPZDV010000023.1:15369951-15388916 GCA_029814665.1 Acanthurus lineatus
GCATCAACTATGTTACAGAGATACAAACTTTTTCTACCTTTCTTTTCATTTTATGATACATAAATATTTTTTGCTTATGAACAGATTAAAAAAAACACTGGAACATACATCAGAATGATAAGAACTATCAAATTGAAGGACTGACTAACAAATCATTTTAGGGAAAAAATAATTTGATGTAAAGTTTGTGTTTTTAGGGTTAGGGTTGGGATTTACAGCCTATACTGCAGACAGACACCAGGGGGCGATCAGTGTGTTTTGGCTTTACTTTTGAGGAGCTCTTATGCTGTCAATCTTAAAGCAGTCACTGGTTTCCACATTTTAACTACTTAGAAAACAACACTGAATATGATTACACTACAAGTTAGCTGTCTACATTAATTCTAAACCAGTTTCAAAGAGCTGAAAATCCAGACAGATGTCCAGTTGTTTACCTTAAAATCTAAAAAACTGACTTATTAACATACAAATGGTCAGCAGTTAGCAGGCACTAAAATGATCTGTCACAATTTAGCTTACCAACAGGTGAAGTCTACCTCATCCCCTCCTAAGTGGATATAGGAATCAGGAAACACTGATGACACTTCCTTAAATAGTCTCGCCATGAACTGGTAGGTGGAAGGTGACGCTGGATTAACAGGACCAAAAGTACCTGAGGGGGTGCCCCCTCTGTAGCAGGGAGTCAACAGGTCAGACTGTCCTGATGAGGAAATAAGAATCAGTCAGATTTAATGTGGCATTTTTTAAATACATTTCTTGCTTTTTTGAGTGCAACCACTTGTTGCCACTAATGTAGCCATTAGAGCCCTGCAAATAAGAAGTGAGTCAAACTCAAGATTCAGTACATTGCTATTTTTAGTCTTGGCTTGCAGGTTTAGACCAGATTCCTGTTGACACAAACCACAATGCTGAGTATTTTTTATGGTGATGATAAATGAGCTAAGAACATTCTGAGTAAACATGGCTTATTTGGTATTTTAAATGTTACCTTTTCCCCAAGATCTGGTGTGACCGGGTGAATCAAACTCAGGAAGGACTCTAATTCCCCACAGCCTGGCATGTGAGATCACCCTCCTCACATCAGATTGTGTATAGATGTGAGTCATTGGATGGAAAGCCCCCTGAATCAGAGCCAGAAGCCTTTGTTAGGAGTTTTTTTTTTCTTCCTTAAGAATCAGCATGCAGCCAGTCAAGTTAAAAATGTAACATTAAATAGAGAGACTATGTTTAATCTTTTGAAATGCAGATAAATATGTTTACAAGGCAAATTCTAATAAGTGTGCAGAGTCATGGTGCATGCAATTTGAGAGGATTTGTATTTCTTATTAGTTAATGTAACAATCTTCTATATTTATATGACCTACCTTACTGGAAAGGTCTGGAAAAGTGCTGCTCTGGTAAGGGAAGGAGGGGTCATCAACAATGTGCCAGTGAAACACATTGAACTTACTGTAGGCCATTGCATCCTAACAAGAAAGTAAAATGTTTATAAAGCTGACAACGGTAATCAATGAACAGTGGGCTGAAATTTATGTCATATATATTTAGATTATGTCTAACCAGGGTTTTCAAAATGGTCTGCACGGGTAGATAGTGACGTGAAGTGTCTAACAAAATCCCTCTGAACTTAAACCGGGGGTAGTCTTCAATCTCAGTCTTGTTCACATAATACTAAAAGAATAAACAAAAAGAAAAATGTTTCATATGATTTAATTGACCATCCAAAACATGAGGCAAGCTGTATAACAAGATGAGACTGGGTATTTATGATATAGAAAAAAATCTGACTTACTGAGCCAAAGTCATCTTGATACACAAGCTGACTGAAGGTTTCCAGACCTGCGTTTAATCAGAAGATGTGTGATTCATAATCAGCAATAGTTTAAAAGTCGATAACGGGAGATACTAAAGATAAAGGTAAATGTCGGTTAGCATGACAAAATCTGGTGCAACTTGTTAAACAAGACTGGATTGTACCAAGCCTTTCCTCTGCTAACTGTTTTACTGCACCGTGCCACATTTTTGTCTTCATGTTCTTATTGTCATACTCATTCATTAAAAATGTATTTGCCAATATCACCTCTTAAGGCACCCCACACAGTTTCTGCATGCAGAGATGCTTGTCCTGCAGAGACACTTATATTGTCTGGAACACAAATATGAAAAAGGAACAAGTTAGAACGGTTGGGAAAGTTGTTGCCACTGTGACCGTCAAGTGCGGTGCTCAGGCTCAGATAAGTGTGATGATACTCACATCTCTCAGATGAGTCCTCATTTGGGTAACTCTCACAACCATCATGGTCAACACTGATCTCAACAGTAAATGGTTTACCCTCGTCAAATTGCTGAACACCATTTGCTGTTGGTCATAAAAGACATATTAAGTCTCTAGTTCCTGGGTTAATGTTTTACAGTAGACTTTCAGATTTACAACATTACAATAAATGTCATTATTCTATATCCTATGGCATTTTTAAAAACAGACATAAAGCTGTGCTACTGCTTCATTGTCATTGTGAGGATGTAGAGTAGGTTGGCTTACACTACCTGCCTGATGAACTGCTGTCCCTACAAAGCCCATTCATCTACTTTAAAAGCAAACACGACAACAACAAAACATTCAAACAACACAATTGGCCCTTTGCTCTATATTGTTGTCCTGTAGTCTTACACGTTTGAATCAAAAGATTCAAAGGCCACATATACACTGATCATACATTTTATAACAGCAACTTATATAAAGCAAAGTTATATCCTAGGCAAATATAATATATAGCGATGACACAGTGAATTACTCAAAATTCTAAATGTAAATATTTCAGAATCACAGAAGCTTTATGGAGAGCTACTTCCTACTATTATTAGTACGGCCGGGCCCTTTAACTTCAGCAAGGTTTTGAGTCTCACTTTCGTTTGCCATGGTTTAATTTCACCTCAATTTGACAACTTACCAAAATCGTAGTCTGGAAAAATGAGAGGAAAATATCTCTCGAATGCTGTATCCAAAACAGAGCAGCCATGCTGTGCGGCTGATTGTCTCCCGTAGCGAAAGTAAAAAGCCTGTGCGTTCAGCGGGTATCGCTCCGTTGAGGAGGTCAAAGCCTGAGGTAATGGCCACACTCCGTTCACTGAATGTACACAAAACTGGAGAATACAGATTAAAAGTAAATATGAATTCGGACGACTGTATCGTCCAGATCTAAACATAAACATAACGTCCATTTCACCCTTTCCGATGGCACTGCCCTGTCAAACTGTGCCAGTCAGGTGTCTCAAAGCATGCAGTCACATGACTGGGGCCACAAGGTGAGGGTGTTTTCCTGTTTTTTTCAAAGCAAAATGTAAAGTAGGCTTAATTTCTTAAAACAGTTCTTAAGTTCTGTAAACAAATATTTAAGAGACGGCATTTCCTTCTCTATATATTTTGAAATTTAGCCTGAATTCAAACCACACTTTTGGCAGCATGACAGCTTAAGCGAATGTATGCTGAAATGCTGAAAGACCAAATAATAGGTTAACTGTATGTAAATGAGAAAAATAAGACTTTGTTTGATAGGCCTACATATACACTGGCCGATACTAGGTTAAAAACACCTCAAAGTACCGTAGGAATTGCATGGTTAAACGTTTCTTTGTTTTTCTTTTATCTTTTTTCCTTTTTGTTATTTTTTTACCAGTCGTTGGCCATACTAACATTTTATGCGAGTGGAGTTTTCTGATTGGCTAACAACTGGCAGCAAGTGTCAAACGGACAATCCGTTTGAAAAAAACAGATTGCGTCACAGTTAGTTTTTAAAGTAGTATATAAAACGTTTTTTCTTTGTAAAGAAATTGTGTCATATACATATATTTTTCAAACTTAATTTAGCTTTATTTAAAAAAAAACTTTACGCCAGGCACAAACAGGTATAGACTACGACGCAATACGAAAGAGGTTATAACATAAAACACCGTACACATATTACACAATATACAATGATTAAATAAATCAATACAATTAAATAAAAATACAAAATATAAATTGGTTTAAAACTATTACACTTTTTTGACATTTTCGTGTACAGCCCATCTGACGTAATGCCGGCGTCAGTTGGTGACGCTGTGTCTCTTTGTTGGCTTAGCAGCAGCGACGTTTTGTTGTTATTTTCGCTGCAGCTGAAAAACAGGCTCGGATAATTTTGGTTTTCGTATTGTTCCCGCATTTAACATTTCACATACTGTAGACCTTTAGGTGTGCTTGTCACAAGTTGATAACCACCCTAGGAATGGACTCAGACGAGGGTTATAACTATGAATACGACGACGAAGAGGAGGAATGTAGCGAGGACAGCGCCGAAGAGGAGCCCGAGGACGACACCCTGGAGCTCGGGGAGGTAGAGCTGGTCGATCCCGTGGTGGCCGGTGGAGAGCGAGATGAGTGTGGCGAGACTGGTGGAGGTGGCCACGGCCCCGGTGAGGAAGAGGAGGAGGACTACCGTTTCGAGGTTTTGACTGCCGAGCAGATCCTCCAGCATATGGTGGAGTGTATCAGGGAGGTCAACGAGGTCATCCAGGTAGGTATTTTGGTATGTCAGCGTCAGGAAAGACCGGGGTCCGGGCTAGGGTGAAGCGTAAACAGGCCTTGGACGATAGCCTAGCCGTTAGCATTGGAGGAGTAGTTTACTTGCTGGAAGTTGGCTGTGTTACAACAGTGTTAGGATTCACATATTTATTTCGCAATTAAGCATCTTTTGAATATGTAGAATTTAAATGAAGATATGGAGAACGCTGAATGTAAGCATTTAAGTAAAAAATTCCATGCGAATTTTCTTCCAGGAAGTAGTCTCATCCCTTTTCAGAAGTTGGTAGCAACGCATGCTAAGCTAATGTTAGCCTACAAGTTAACTAGCTTGCTACCTAGCCAACTGTAACCGTTAACCTAGCACCTTACCGGAAAAGCCTAACGTCTTTAGTTCTAGAATTAGAAAACTGCCACATTCAGCTAACCGAAAGCCGCAGGGCGTTAACGGAGGTAGTGAAGCGAAACGTTTTAAAATGTGTAAGATAACATAGGGTAGACGTTATTTCAAAATTGTACGGAAGGCTTGGTCATCGAGTTGGTTAGCAAGTTACATGCCAGATTGTATACGATAAAGTACAGCTATTATATCATGACGTTCTAAGCGGTACGAATGTATTAATTAATATTTTTTTATGTCTGGCAGAACCTTTATAATTGAAAATACGTTATAGTTTAAATTCAACACCAGGGGAGATCAAGTCGAGCCCTTCGGCTTGTCGTCAACTTGGGCCTCCATTTCCTTTCACTTAACCACAGTTCGGTACAGAATAAAATGGAAAGTGGTCTTTCCAGATTCGTCACCCTCTGCGTTTCTAAGAAATAACGTAGTTTCTAATAAATAAAGGACATTTTCAGCATCTTTATTATCATCATAAACCATCCCTAATACTACAATGAGTAAAATATCAGTCATGTAGATACAGTATAGCGGCATGGCAGTTGTTTCCACTGCTGAGACTACTTGCATGGTGGTTCTTCTAAAAATAAGATTCAGGTCTATCTAACTTTATGTAATTGTCAAATTAACTAGCACCTGTAAAAACGTTTACAAAGTAAATAATTGCATCTGCGATCTGTAATAAAAGTTGTAAATAGGAAGAATTTTACAACTGTAGAGTTAAATTACTTTTCCTGTAATTTTGTCTAGTGCCTGTGCCTTCACATGTCAAGAGAAACCGCTTTTGCCTCGTCTCTGAAAGACACTCGAGGGACTATGTTTGAAGTGGCTAATAATTTTTTTTTTCTACTGTAGAGACTTTGTAGACTGTTTAAGAGCACACTGCAAACTTCAGAGGGACGCACTGTAACAAGCAAAACTTGCAAGAACATTTTCAGTGCTTATACTGTGAGGTGTCTCTTTTTATTTTGTCCTTCTTTAAGCATTACCCCAAGAACACCACCTAGTAGCTTAATAAGTTTTAAAAGCATCTCACAAATAACAGCCTCTCATAATAGTACCAAACCCTCTTTAAAACATTGTGAACAAAAACCAAAAAACAGGCAATTAAATACACCTCTCTTGTTATGCATTATTGATAGTTGTATCAGTGTGCTCAGGAACCCTTAAGCTTTGGTGCAGTTAAGCCCTTTTGCCTTTTTGTTGGGCATTTAATTGTATGAAAGAGTGATGTGTAAATTTCGCTGAATGAATATGTCACAAACATTTGCATAAATGAAAGCCATATGTAATGTTTTAAATAACTTCAGAAGGCCTGTAACCATAGTTACACTTGGTACTCATCACTTGTGGTGACTTTGGTTGCCAGACTAACCTGCAGATTCCACAGAGAATGGTTGCATTGTGTTCCAACTGTGACACAGCTGGTAGAGCTAATGACGACCACTCAAGACAATGGTTGTAATTTTACCAGATGCGCCGCAGTGCACTTCCAGAAGCGGCTCTCCTCTCTACTCCTCGGAGAAAACATGGCTAGTCTATTTTTGACGGAAGCTGCATCAAGGCAAAGAGCAGATTAAGCCAGGCAGAAAGTCAAACACAGAAACAGTAATAAGAATCTGATGAACTTTAAAAATTAAACACCCTGTTCAGTCTTCTGACTATATCAAAGTTATTACATACCCTACCCTACATAGTTTAAGCAATATACCAAGGAAAATGACCAAATCAACTATGTCTCAGCAAATCAACAGTAAAAGAATGTGTCAAAGGAATCCTGGAGGTAGTTTGCTATGTAGTGAAAAAGCCTTCCTTTGCAGTGCTAAAGCTAGCTAGACTTGGGGTCATGCATGTAGGAACAAAGCCAAGGCTAGATACTGGCTAATTAATGCGCTTAGTTGCCCCCAGCTGGACATAGGGTCTACCTGTTGTATACCTGATGTCCACAGATGACTATTGACTGTTTTGTATTTTAATTACATAACACTATGGTAGATCTTAGTTTTATGATCTGTCAAAATTACTGATGGCCTGTAATTTTGAGAGGAATTTTCAACAGAAAATATTAGATTAATGCAGCCCCTGCTTACATGTGCAAATGCTAAACAACAAATACTATGGAGGAGAAACTAATACCGTCTCTTTGTGTCCATGTCAGTACTATGTAACTTCCCTGGATTTTCTGTATCATAGTTAACAAAGCATTTTCCAAGCTTGTCATTTTCAGAGGAGGGGTGTTTTCAGCAAAGAGAAAAATGCTTTATGGACTGCTCTGGGATTTTGACCATGATTTAATGTTAATTTGGTATCATTTAACGTATATTGAGCCATCACTAACAGTAATTTTTGTGCTGTTATAGTAAGTATTAGTTTTTATTGCATCGCAAAGCAGATGATGATAAGTAGATGTAATTTTTTGTGGTGTGGAGTGGCTCTTCAAAAGTTTAGGCATCAGTGTTATTTCGTATGTCGCTATCCTGCTCCCACAAGTAAACTATGTTAAAGCAGAATACTGAACAATTATTTCACCTATTATTATTATTTATTAAGGGAACTTCATGCTCACCTGTGTGTGTTTTTGTAACAGTACACAAAAACACATTATTTGCATAGCTTTTCTCCCCTCTAGATCTTTTCTTTTTTTTATCTTTTCTTAGTAAGACAGTAGATTTATGCAAGTCAGTTTTGGTTAACTGAGAGTCTTGCCTACAATAAAACATTTTTGACTTGTCCAGACACAACTTGTGACTTACTTAAATTTGCTTGCCCCTTTAATACACAATACATTTAGCTTACCACTTCTAGTCTTTGCTCCACATCGTGTAACTTCACGGCAAGGCAGCATCAGTGTGGCATATAATGAACTGGGGTGCTTTTTCTCTCAGTGTTACCAGAGAATAAACCAGAGGCAACAAAAAGAAAACCTGGGGTGGCTCAAGAATGATTTTTAAGAGCATCCGCTAGACTCTGCTCACATACACACACACTGTGATGAAGTCAAGAGCTTACTGTAGAATGCACTATTTCTGCTGCACCTAGAGTGCTAAGCTGGTAGGAGAAAAATATGACTGATATTTTTGTGTGTTACAGTATGAACTTGTAGAATTGCCAAGACGCACTGAAGCCATGATAGATAGATAGATAGATAGACAGACAGACAGACGGATGGAAACTTTATCGGTCCCCTACAGAAGTTTCCTCAGGGAAATTTAGGGTCCAGTGGTACAGAACCAAAAGTTAAAAGTTATCTCAAGTAAAAGTTATAATAAGTTAAAAGAGAAAGTATTATGCAGTAAGCAGAGAGACAACACGACATGGATAATACAAAGGTAGCAGCAGTTCACCTCAAAAGGTAATTTAGTCTCCTCAGTTTGTATCTTGAATATGGTCAGGCATAAGGAATATGGTCAGTTGTTACTTTACATCCTCTCTCCTGTCCTATCCTTTCTTCTCCCCAACCTCCTGCCCTCCAGCCTTGAAGCAATACAGCTTGATGGCAGGGGGGAAAAAAATTTTGAAGTCCATTTGTGTTGCATCTCGGGGTCCTTGGTGGCCCAGTTCCTCATTAATCAGCCATATTCAGGCCTAAATTTCAGTGTGAGATTGCTTTTATTGTACTCAATTTACAAATCTGGCATCTAGCATTTATTTTAATGGGAAATTCCTGCAAATATTCACAGCAATGTTTGAGTCTGTTCAACTAACATTTGCACCAGTGTAGATGTGGACTGTATTTTTAGACAACGCAATGGGCTTGTTGCACATTACTTCTGCACTCTGCTTAATATTGCTAGTTTGTTTAGGTTTTAACACTCTACACTCACTGTTTAAAAGAGTGTCAGAAGTTTAACATCTCTGATTTTCAGAACATCAAATTTTAGCATATTGGGATTTTCAGTGATATGCCTGTCATATATTCACACCTACGAAAAAAGATAACTGTTATCAAATAAATGCTAACTAATGTTAAATGCTCACATTAAATTTCCTTGTCTACAGTACAGTTTTGCTAACACCCTCTGTTATACAGAAATAATGCATCAAATTACTTTTGGTGACATAACTTTCCTACAGCATAAAACAGTTTGTCTCATAAATGTATTTTCCATAGCATCACCAACATTGCAGTGCAAACTGTAGGATCCATGTTGCAAATAAAACTGCAGATTAGACTATGTCTGATGTGTGATTGAGGTGATATTTATTTGATAAAAAATATTCTAGTGTTATTTTTGAATAGGTTTATATTTGGTTTCCTCACAATCACAATAAAGATTATTCATTCAGCCCAACACTACAACACTACACTCCCAAAGAAACTGAGTTTAAGTGGTGAACTAGTAAAATGGCAGGTTTTTGTGACAAATTGGAAGTACCACACTGGTTTTTTAGTAACTGCAGTATGCACAAACTGAACAGTTATATTGACAGTCACAGGCAAAAGTACAATGAAATCTGTTTTCTCTTACCAAAGATTGATATAGTTATTGTTATCAGACAGAGGTAAAAATATAAATGTAAGTTTATTTCTGACCAACCATTTCTTGTTCTTTAGAATCCTGCAACAATAACACGCATCCTTCTCAGTCACTTCAACTGGGATAAAGAAAAGCTTATGGAAAGGTAAGAATCTCATAAATACATTTATTTGACCTCTTTTAATTTTACAGCGAACAAGTAAAAAAGCTGAACTTTGACGTGTAAAGCTCACATCTTCATACTTTTCTATAGTGTGATTTCTCTTTTTTTCTCAATCTACGCAGGTATTTTGATGGTAACCTTGACAAACTCTTCTCTGAGTGTCATGTCATTAATCCCAGTAAGAAGCCTCGGATCCGTCCTCCAATCAACACTAGATCATCGGCACAGGACATGCCATGTCAGATTTGCTATCTGAACTTCCCCAACTCTGTAAGTCCTATAAGAACAAACGGTATGAGTTGCACCTCCTGATATATGTTTTGGTCTAAGTTGTGGATTTTATTGAAATTGTTTAACACCGAAGCTGTGTTTTGACTTAATACCACAATGTATATTAATATATATTTTAACTTGCATAGGGAGACACCTAACTGAGGTTTAATTAAAGATAGTCGCATTTTAATCATTTTCCAAATTCTATTATCTCACTGTTAACTGCTTAGCTTGCATCATGTCACAAAATATTGTCGCTTTGTCTACTTTAAAGCACTAGGATTATTAATCTCTCACACCTCCTATTGCATTGATAATACTTTTGATAATTGTTAACACAACAATTTTACATTGCCCATTATAGGAGATCCCAGTGAGATCCCTTAATAAGGACTATTAATACCAAGAACTGAGGGAAAACTTAAAAATTTGGAATGGCACATAATGACTTAAGACGTTTTATACACACAGCATAGTGACATTGCAGGGCTGGTTGTACAAAATGGCTGTTTGACCCTTTAAATATTTATGTAACATTGTAACATTTATACACTTGTTTCTGAAACAAAGATTAATTGTATATTGTCAAAAATGGGTGGTTAGTGTTTCAGCTGCATTTTTTTATATATAAACTAGGAAGAAAGTTTCATAATCTAAAATATTTCTGTGCTGAGGCTTGTAGGGCACAAAATTATTTATCAGTTATTTTAATCAGTAAGCTAAAACAAAATTGTTTTATCCGATTTGGATCATGTTTTTTTTTCTTTTTTTTTTAATGAAATGCTTGGCACTGTAGGCTTTGAATTGAACATATACCTATATTTTGTTATTATAAGCATGTTATGCTTCTCTCTGTCACAGTATTTTACAGGCCTAGAGTGTGGACACAAGTTCTGCATGCAATGTTGGGGGGATTACCTGACCACCAAAATCATAGAGGAAGGAATGGGACAGGTATCCACAAGAATTTGATCTAGGGTGCAAGTCATTGTTCACTATTAGTCTCTAAGTTGCTGTCTAACTAAAGATTTGCCTTCTGTCTTGTCTTCGTAGACCATTTCTTGTCCTGCTCATAGTTGTGACATTTTGGTTGATGACAACACAGTCATGTGAGTATCTGTTTGTTGTTTTTTTTTGTTTTGATGTCTCTTTGCATATTGTTCAGCAGTGATCAGATTATGTACACGTGACAAACCCATTCTTCTGGTAATTAAAAAAGCAGGAAACAAAAACACTTCCCCCGGTTTTATTGATCAATTGATTGATTTTACATTTATTTTTGAGAACTACCAAAGAAAGACATACATCTTCGATGTTAGATAAAAAGTTACAAAAAATAAAGCCCATATGCAATGTAATTTGATTGAGAAGTTCAGTTAAATAGTTCAAGACATATACCTTATATGCCTAATAATTAGACACAAATGAATGTCATTTCTCTAAAATGAGACATGCTTTCTATATATATATGTGCAATAATTTTTCATTTCATTTTACAGGAATAGAAACTGTAAAATGGATAATTTTTTTGCCTGACATTTTATCCTCTAAATTAAAGTTTATAGGACAAGGCCATCCTGTTACACCACTTCTTTTCTACTTTACAATATTAATGTTAAGAATGTTGTACAATGAAATATACCCACATATTGAAAGCATGGATACTAATCTGTTGTACCAGCTGTTAAGCTGACAGTAATTGTCTTAACCTACATTCTGGTCTGACCTGCTAGCAAGAGACCTAACCCTGATCAGTTTAGGGTGTAGCATGCAGAAACATATGCTCCCCTGTCAATATTTAGTTTCATGAAATGCATTCTGTACCTGTTAGTTTGTAGCCTGCACTTAAAATCGTAGTTCTGTTATTATTAATTACATTTTTGGTAAATAGTTAATGGCAGGCAAATTAATATTCTTACTGTTAATTTATTTTAAAATTTTACTTTATTGACCCACCCAGGAAAATACGTAGTTGTGTAAAAATATTGTTTCCCTTACTGTTGCTTGCAGTGTATGCGATGAATATGGAGGATGGAAGTTTTTTGCCAAAGTCATTTGTTTTATTCAGTGAAAGCTAATAAATGATTTGACTTCCCCTATAGGCGCCTCATAACAGATTCAAAAGTGAAGTTGAAGTACCAGCATTTAATTACGAATAGTTTTGTAGAGGTAAGCTCTGAGATTTTTCTCCTTAACAGTTTGTTGAAATGAAATATACGTGCTTGATTCATGATGTTGGGCTGCTGGGTTATTCTGTACTTGGAAAATCAGCAAAAGCTTCAATTAAACTCTGAGCTGATACTGTATCTCTTTGTATTACTCCTCAAGTGCAATCGACTGTTAAAGTGGTGCCCTGCACCAGACTGCCATCATGTTGTCAAAGTCCAGTATCCAGATGCCAAGCCTGTGAGGTGCAAGTGTGGCCGTCAGTTCTGGTAAGACAGCTTGTCTAAACTGTGTATTATAATATTTTGAACTGACAGGAACAATACTTGAAAGTTCAGCTTTCAAGTTTATTAGTATTAATTACACATTATGGGAAACTGACCTATGATGCCTCCTGCTGGTGTAGCTTCAACTGTGGAGAGAACTGGCATGATCCTGTCAAGTGTAAGGTAAGTCTATTAGAAATATTTTATCACCTTACAAAAATGGTATTATTCACCCAGCATCTCAAGTGAAATTCTGTTGCAAGAAGCATACATTGACAGCATCAGTTTTTGCTTTTATTAAAATTTATTTTGTAGTGGCTGAGAAAATGGATTAAGAAATGTGATGATGACAGTGAGACTTCAAACTGGATTGCAGCAAATACTAAGGTATGGAATGAGAGTTGTCTTAGTTTTGCCCTCTTATCTGGTTCATCTTAGAAATAAATATGACTGAGGTCTGGAATTTTTAGAACAGAATACAATCTATAAATAAAGTAATCTTTTCTTTTAATGCCGGTTCTCTCAGTAAACGTGAGAATAACACAGCCAATTTGCCGTGGTATTATATCTGCTCTAATGGCCACCAAAAAATTCAAATTATAAACTTACTGAAGAGAAGGATGTTAAGAACAAAACAAAACAAAACAGAATCCCTTTTTTTAACTCATTTTAATGGGCACAAACTGATAGGACCTTACTGTGGCATCATCACTATCATTCTCTTATGAACAACCTGTCTCAAAAAATATGTGAGCCAGACTTATTATAAGTTTTTAAAATTGCTTTGTAAAAAAACTTCTGAGTTTTGTGACTTGAAAAAATGATTCCTCCCCTCTTCTAACAGGAGTGTCCAAAATGCCACGTCACCATTGAGAAAGATGGTGGCTGCAACCACATGGTTTGTCGGAACCAGAACTGCAAAGCTGAGTTCTGCTGGGTCTGCCTGGGTCCATGGGAACCCCACGGATCGGCCTGGTAAAAACTAATAGTTTATAAAATAATTTATGATTGTGCCACTTCTTGTGTCATATTTATTTAAACTAAAATTAAATCTTTTAGATAGTTTTATTTTCAAGTAAAATTTTGAAGCTTGACAACTTTAAGTATGAGGAACACTTACATTTATTGTCTCGCTGTTTCATGTCCAAATTCACATCCAACATTTGCAATATTAAACATTTTATGTGAGAAATCGTGACAACATCAAATACTGTCACAGTAGTGATATTAGTTTTAGGTATTCTGGTAGACATTGTTGACGTTTGTTACCCCTCTGTGATTTTTCAGGTACAACTGCAATCGCTACAATGAAGACGATGCCAAGGCGGCCAGAGATGCTCAAGAGGTAAGAGATGATACTCCTATTGATATCTTTAAAATGTTTGCATGCTGTTTTTTAATATGTTATCCTCAAACCTATTTCAGTATTCAATATAAAATATAGTAATAGTAGCATACTGAAGAGCGACTCTTTCCTAAGATGTTGGCAGAATACAATATACACATTTGTTGGCAGTCCAGTACTCATCACTTAAGTCACTTCCATTATATTTGTGCAGCGCTCCAGGGCCGCCCTGCAGAGGTACCTGTTCTACTGCAACCGCTACATGAACCACATGCAGAGCCTGCGCTTCGAGCACAAGCTCTATGCTCAGGTCAAGCAGAAGATGGAGGAGATGCAGCAGCACAACATGTCCTGGATTGAGGTGCAGTTTCTGAAGAAGGCTGTGGATGTGCTGTGCCAGTGCCGTTCCACACTCATGTTCACTTACGTCTTTGCCTTCTACCTCAAGAAGAACAACCAGTCCATTATTTTTGAGGTACGATACAAGAGAAAGTGTTGGCTCAAATGTCATAAATGTGACCAGATGTTGGATAATACAAGTAATCAGAACTGTTTTTGTAATTCTTCAAAATACCATTTCCAGAAACCGCATTGTGAAGTGTTGGTATTAAGTTGACCACCTCCATGAGAAGGATTTATGAGTGTAATGGATTCTTTTTAGTAATTATGTTTGTAATGTCACTTGGCTGCAGATTTAAAGTAAAAAAAAAATATAGAGTTGTAAAAACTATTGACCGCAGTTTCTGGATCAAAACCAGTCTTAAATTTCACATGGTGAATAAGAATTCTATTCATAGGAATGTGACATGCTAAATAGAAATCAGACACATTGTGCCCCCTAGGGGCTACTACAGGTAAACCTTGAAGGATGATCATGATTTACCTGTTTCAGTCTTGCACATTTGGACATAGAACTTTTCTTACCAATAATTATAAAGTTTTTCTATTCATAAATCTTGAGGCCAGACTAAGATAAAAGAGTTTAAAGAAATTAAAACTGTAAAACTTCTCAACACAAACTCTAATCTAAAAATAAAAAGTTGTGTCAAAAACAAGATTAATTTTTATTTTTTTTTAAATTATGCCAGAGAGAGCTATGCACCACCCTGAGCTTCTCTTTCTGACACATATGCTCATCTCTCTTCTTGTAAAGCTCTCTCTTTTGACTGGCATGATCTACAATGCTTCTGTTTGTCTGTACAGCTGGGATTTTTCTTAGAAGACCAATTATTCCCCAAATTTTGGCCACATTTCGATTCATCACTCCTGTCTCTGGCAGCAGAACTGGTTTGCTGTCAAAAGCCCAAGTCCAAATTTGTCATTGGATTGGTGGGTGGGACAAATGGGAGCAAATAGACCCAGACTTCCTGTAGGCTGAGCTAGGCCCTTGGCAAGATGCTCCAGAATTCAGGAAACGTTATTATGAATAACTGACATTTCTTTCTTTATTGTTTTGTTGATGTTGACACACAAAATAAACTTTTTTTTTCTTTTTTTTCATTGTTTTATCAGAACAACCAGGCAGATCTGGAAAATGCCACTGAGGTGCTCTCTGGATACCTAGAGCGAGATATCTCCCAGGATTCCTTGCAGGACATTAAGCAGAAAGTACAAGATAAGTACAGGTCAGCCAAGGAAAAACTGCTGTCACTACAACTTCACTGTTAGGTTTTTGTACTCTCAGATTCTAAACAATGCTTTGTGTACTTACAGATACTGTGAGAGCAGGCGAAGAGTGCTGCTACAGCACGTGCATGAAGGCTATGAGAAGGACCTGTGGGAGTACATTGAGGATTGAGGACACGTCCCAATGCAACGGACTCTTGAGTATCTCGACAAACTAGAGCGCTGATGCAATTTAACAGGGCAGCACGGGCCTTCTGCCGCCTCTCCTTTGGCAAACCAACCACTTTTGCATCATTTTTCCTGGATTTGTTTAACAAAATCTTCAAAGTAAATTATATTTAAATAAAAGGTAGAGTAATAAAAAGAAAGTTGTACTACAGTATTGTTAGCAACAGAGTGGAGTCTTGAGAAAGCAGAAAATCCATCTGAACAAATACATCCTTTTGGCTTGTATTGTAACACCTCCCCTGAACTATCTTATTTTCCTATGTTTTTTTCTTTTTTCTTTTTTCTTTTTTTTTTTTTTTTGCTTGTGAATCTTTTCTGTTTTGATTTTTGACTTTTGTTTTCCCATTAGTGTGAAAATGTTTTCAACACAGCTTTAATTGTCCTGGCCATGTCTGCAATATGTGATGAGATCCTTGTCTGGGTGGCTGAATGTTGATAGGCTGATTGCAAAGGGGCAAAGACATTTCAAGGGGGAAGGAAGAAAAAAAATACCAGAACAAAAAGCAAGTCTGTATTTTTCAATTTGTAAATAGTCCATATGCATGGAGTTAAAGAGCAAGAGTGGCACGTGTTTGCATAATTTTGAAATTTTGAAATATTTATTCTTTACCAATATTGGAAAAAGGGTGTACTTTTGCCATGTAGGTTGAGTCCTTTTGCTCCCTCCATAGTGTGTGGGAGCTCAGAGGTCTTTGGCAATAAGGCATTCGCCCTATCATCCCCAGTCTCTTCAGAGCAGTGCACAAGTTACACCTTATCAGTAACTCTAAATGGGGACTGATAGAAAGAATTTCTGTTAGTTGCCAAGTGATCACATAAAATGACTCAGTGAAAGTGCACAGCTGAGTTAGAAAACCAAGAGCAGGAATAGTTTAACAGTTCAAAGGTAAGGTAGAATGCTCCGACCCTGTGTCCCTCTATTCTAACCTTTTGCTGTATCCTCTTAGTTGTTTTTAGAGGTGTTTAACATTTAGGAATATGACTAATTATCTGCAAGAGCCAAACTGAGTGACATTCACTCTTTTTTCTTTCTTTTTTTTCTCTCTTTCCCGACGTGGCTTGAGGTAGCCCTCTTAAAGCTCAGCTTGCACCTTGGGGATTGAATGAGGGTAATAGAATGTACTGACAGCACAGCTTTGTAGTGCTGCTAATTGGGCTGGATCACTGTCAAACAGGGTCAGGCATTTGCATCACTCTTGCAGGGAATACTTGCATGGCATGGGGCTGATAGTGGCCATGCCTCTTTGAAGAGATCTCTTACCTTGCAGTGAGACTGAACTTTGCTTTGAACCAAGCTACACAGATGGACATACAAGATCCTTAGGCAGATGAGAAATATAGGGCAAACTTCTAAAGGTTTAGGACTGTTTTATAACGCTGTTATGCTTTTGCATTAAAGACTGTATTTTTCGCACATGGGTTGAGGATTCGACATGGAAATGTCAGTGCCCCTCCAGGTTTTGCATTGTTTAATGTGGTGGTTGCTCTGGTTGTCAAGCTCTCTGCTTGTAAATGCTCGTTCATGTCTCTGCAATATGGCAGTCTTCACAAGATTGACTGGAGGGGACATGAATATACAGGCACTGATGCAAGTCAGAAGATGACACCAAAGTGTCAGCTTTCATTAGAATACATCCTTTAATCCAGTTTGAGATCTTTGGGGAATTCTCTCCCACATGCTTCTTATGTGTTCAAACTTATTATTTTATCCTAGCAAATTATAAACTGTATTGTTTATTTGAATAAATGTCATGAGAAATCTCATTTTTGGGAGTACTGTGTGAGTCATTAGAGTAGGTTTGGTCTCAATCATTAATTAACCAAACATCCATGATGCATTTCTGCGCTGTGTAATTTGCGATGTGGTGTACTACAGACCTTTGCAGAGTTGTGTCTTCCAGAATTGCGTGAAATTAATTTAGTAACTTTCATTGAATAATTTTGATTTTAGGCAAAATGATAGCTTTTAGCACCACTTCTACTTGCAGATTGTAAACTGACCAGGTGGTTGTTTGTATGATGTCACTTTTGAAATAATTTTGTCTCTCAAGTCATAAACCAATGATGACACAAGCTGAATGGATAATAAAAAAAGATGGGCTCTTTTTTAAGTTCTCTTGCAGGTAACACGCCACACACAGCTACAGCTGTGGTCATTAGGATAATATGCTCTCTTCGCTCTCCAGGGCTCACTCTGTTTTTTCATTGTGTGTGCTAGTAGTTCATGAACATTTCAACATAATGTTTTAACAGAAGCAGCTACTTAAATTGAAACATCCAAAAACTTTTAATACTTTTCTACATATCTTTTCTTTATGCTATCAAAAGTGTTTTATTTCCTCTTAGTGTAAAAATGTGGGAAAAATTAGTTGTCTGTTTTGGAGAAAATATTAAAGTGCAAAATGTTGCAAATATTGTTCTGGCATGGGTGGTTGTTTGATAATGGACAAAATGTTTTTTTTGTTTTTTTTTTCTTTTGGTGCCAGCAGCCATTTTCAGTCAAAAAACTTTTCCCCACAATATCTGCTGTGTTTTAAAGCATGCCTTTGAATGACGACCACTGTGTGCAGTCGTAGTATCAAGGAAAAACTCATCACTGGAGACAGTTGAGCTAAACAGCACCTTTGACAGTTTAAAAAGGAACTTGCAACTATAGATTATGCCACAGGATGGAGACATAGCACGAACAATATGAAATGTCAAATTTGAAATTCAGTGTCTGTTATCTTTAAAAAACAGTGTATACATCATCACCTGAGAAGGCGTAGCTGGTATGCAGCAATATTGGAAAAATCGATTCAATAAAATCCCACAAAACTCCAGTATGTGAAGTAAAAAAAAAAAAAAGAAAAAACTACATATTGTTCCTAGTCAAAGATCATTCATTTTCAGGGTGAAAACATGGAGTCGTTACAAACATTTATTTAACACAACAGTGAGCATAATGTTTTAACAATTCAATCTACAAACATCTAAGGATACCATACAAAATTCAAATTAAATATGAAGTGAAAGTCTAAAGGTACCAGTGATTTAAAACATGGGACATCTCAGACTTCTCTTCATTAAAAGACCTCCTGAGCAGCTTATTACAGAAATACATTAATGTACATGAATGCCTGTCCAGCCCCCGTTACATCTGTTACACAGGAAACACCAACCACAGTCCTCAGGGTAAAAATAACTGACAGACAGGACTGGCACAACTACTGTAAACATTTATACATTTTGCTGGCACTGGTTGATTTTGAGACCCTTTTAAAAATGTCTTCATTTGCTGGTTCCTTTCTTTTGAAAAACTAAAACAAAATCTAGTCACTAATGTCACTTAGAATGACATTTTTTTTTTACATTTTTTCTTACTACATTTATGACAAATAACATTTTAGCTACTTAAAATAAAAGTGAAAATAAAAACTAACACCTCTTTTTTCTATTTATTTAAATTAATCAAGATAATTG
>JAPZDV010000023.1:15389016-15411062 GCA_029814665.1 Acanthurus lineatus
GACAAATAACTTTGTAGCTACTTACAATAAAAGTGAAAAGAAAAACTAACACCTCTTTTTTCTATGTCTTTAAATTAAGCAAGATCATGGCTTTTCTTTCACATAGCCACAATCATTTCTTCAGAAATCAGACAAGCTATTTACAGATGAGTGCAGGGTAACAAGAGCTCAAAAACATAAATAAACACACACCACAGGATGCTGCACATCAGTTAATTTAAAAATGACTGCAGTCAGTCCCTGTAAATGCACCCTGTAGCTCTTAAGTGACAGAGGATGTTTATCAGGCTTCAGTAAAAAAATATAGAGTCTGACTTCACTTCTGAGAAGACCAAAAAGATATTAGGGCTGATCAGCCTGTTGTTGGCCAGTAAAAAGTAAGACAAAACTGTAGAAGGAAGTGAAGAAATCATGCAGTCATTGCACACAGTGACCAAAAAACAAAACTAGCAGAGACGTTTGCGTGGGAAAACTAGTCTTCAATCTTGAGCCAGCCTTTTTTATAGTCAATCAACAGCTCCAGGTAGTACTTCCACTCTGGCTCGCTATCATACCTGACCTCAAATATAGTCTTTAAAGGGTTTGTGTGGGCTTCGTGGACACGCAGCACTTCTCCTCTGTACCACACTTCTGATTTGTCATCTTCTTCATACAGATGGCGAATCCTCTTTCCCACCAGGTCAGGATAGTAAAACCTCATGGCCCTCTGAGCCCTCTGGACAGCCGAACGCAGGACCCAGCGTCTCCTGTGCTCAGCGCTGTGGCAGGCAGACAAGTATGGACAGTATTTGATCTTTAAGAGTGATCTGTGTTTTCTTTTAGAAGAGCTGCAAAGGGGTCTTAAGGCGTGAGAGAAGCCCCCTGTTCTCTGCCACCTGTGGGCCACCTTGGGTGTCCTCCTGTGAAGGTCCATCTCGCTGCTCACCTCTCCCTCTGCATCATCAGTCTGTGAGAGAGAAGACCCCGCAAATGTTCCTGAGTCTGAAACTGCTTGGTAGAGAACGTTTTTTCTGTTTAGACCTTTGCTAAACATCCTCCTCAGTTTGAGAATCACACCTGAGCACTTGTTGTTGGACCTCACCGGAGATTTGGCTGGTCCTGAGGACTGACTGACAGACCACGGGCTGGAGGATTCCTCTGTTTCTGTGTCATTGTGAGGGGGAGAGAACTTGTCCGAGCTTAGAGGACACATCCATGATTTCTCAGAAGTTATGCCTTGTGGAATGAGTGAGGAATCCTGCTCTGCATCCATACAGTCATTTCCTTTGTCCTCATTCCCTTCAGAACCATGGCCACTCCAGTTTTTATTTCCGAATGCATTCAGCACATCTCTGCTTGCCCTTTCCTTATCTGCATCATCTACCTGTTCGTCTCCTGACAAACTGGTGTCTAGAAACTTGCATCTTGAGCTGCTCTTTACCCTGCTTTTTGTTCTTTTCCTCTCAGGATTAGCTTTTGTTTCCTGGACCTTTGGATGTCTCTTTGGGTGGGACTCTGTGGGTGAGGCTGGTGAGGTAGTGATGTCATAAGTCCTGTGGCTTGTAGTCTCCTCACAACCTTTATTTTTTTCTCTGATTGGAGGATAAGCCGGATCTAATCCTGCAACACAGGGAATAAAACAATTACGAGAGGTCAAGATTAATTGAAAGATGCATCATATGTCAGATATCCACACTGCTTATAAGTTAGAAATCACCTGTTACACAAGCTTGATTGGACACTGTCAGCTAGAGAGGACATCTACTCTATATTTTTGAATTGTTTTTCTTGCTTTAAGGGATGTAGAAAGTCATCTTTACAAATATATGTCATTTTGTATGAGAGGTTTGCAAAAAATGTCATCCTGACGTTAATAAGGAAAAAAAAAATCAACATAACAGGTGATTTCAAATTTTTTCAATAGTTGTGCATAAAATTTGGTTGCTGGCAAAACAGGAAGTTAAGAGTTAATAGGCCTTATTTAGTTTGGATGTTCAGGGTTTTGGACTCAAAAAAAACAACACACAATAAACACTTTGCTTTCCCAATAGATGTTTCCTAAAAAGCAAACTAGTGACCACAAAGTCCAAGACCTCTGTACAGGCCGACAAATCAATGTTCCCCTGGAGCAAATCAAAACTACGCTAAAAATATCATCAGACACGGTGATTCGACAGCATGATTCTCGTCCGTGAAACACTCTTTGAGCAGAGGCAGAAAAAATTCAGCTGCTACAATACAAGAGGATGAGGCTATCGATAAAGAATAAAACAGCAGTCAGGCAAGAATAAGAAAAGGGAAATGTTCAAATACCAAAGTCAAGTGCTCTCAAAGCATGTGAACTGTTAATAATGTCAGCAGTGAACGGAAATTCGATTAAGCCCAATTCAATTAGCAAATGAGTGTGCAAAAATAAAATAATAGCTGACAGATGGCATAAAAAAGGTGATTAAAAGGACACATGTGGTGATATTCTATATTATTGTTATTGTCAACAAAACCAGACCAAAACCAAATCAAGTATGAATCCTTCCTGTGCATCTGAAGCATAATATATCTCTACTATTGTCTAGAAAACAAACACAAATGTGACACACCGCTCCACTCACTGGGTGTCATGCTGCCTTATTATGATGAACATGGGCACTGTAGTTATTTTTAAATTAACCCCATTTAGTCTGGGGAAGTCATAAAGTGTTAAGATACAGAAAAAGAACTTTTTTGGTTTTGGTCTTTTCACGTGATTTGTTTACAGTAACAAAAATATAAAATGCTGCTGCCAGCGCATGGACATGAAACCATAAACAACCTCATTTTGTTTAGTCACACTTCCCACACTGTCCCACTATGACTAAAGAGTGCATATGCATGTTGAAGATGATAACCACCCTCTGAGGACGTGAACTTCCTTCAAACCCAAAGGGCTCAAAGTTTGCCAGAGTCAATCCCTCTGTGGATCGCAGGCAGGCTGCACTTCCTTTCTCTGGTAATGTGATACAACAACCCGCCTCACATCTCTACTAATGCTATCAAACTTAATCATGAAGAAGAGTTAAAATTTTCCACAAATAGCCCAGCTCAGCACCATTCCCACCACCCACCAATTACAAGTATAATGCAATCATGCAGCTTGTTGTGATTAGTTACTGAAAGTTAGCAAGAGTTTCCATATTTGTAATCAGAAAAAGCAAAGAGTAGTGAGATTGAGGGACAACATAAAAAATAATATACCTGGACTCTCTTTTGGACATCAGGTGAGGATGATTCTGTAAAAAATAAATGGATTTTACATTGAATATTTGTTGCTGATTGTGATTTTTTGTTTACAAAAAGGGCTACTAATATAGATAGGGGTTACTAAAAGATGTTGGGCCCTAACCACAATACAGCTAATGGTGATAATGTGATGTTTTATAGTTAGAATAATCATTAAACAACAGTCTACCCATTGGGGATTTCCAGATATCTGCAAGGAAAGGCAGGAAGTTCTGCTGCTTTGGGAGTCATATCACAGTCAAATAACCAAACGGGAGGTATAATATTTAAAAAGTTCTGTTAGGAAAGAAAGATTTTCATTGTACAGAACCAAAATTTTATGAAAACATCTATCTTTAACACTGCCACATTTATTATTTTATAAGCTGTTACAGACCTTTACTCATGACACAGGTGAAAAGTGGAATTTTTATATGCTTAACCAATAAAGTTTATAGGCGAAATGAATTGTACTGAAGCCTTTGAGGTGAAGAACTGTTGGAGTTACTGGAAATATCCTCAGTGAAATATTTAAAAGGTATTCTGCTTATGTATGCACACCCCTAGAATAAATGTCCATAATTCATTCATTTCCTGTCTCCTTCATGAAAGCTTTTATTGACTTTGGTGTCGGTCAAATCAGTATTTGCATCTAGCATTTCACCAGGAAGAGTAACAAACACTGTTGCTTGTTTGGCACCTCTCATTGTTCTGACTCTACAATATCAAAATAACAAAATAGGATCCCAGAGCAACTTTTATGTGGAAAACTGATTATTTAAATGTTTTGAGGAGCTTAAATTAGTTACTATATTACCCATATACATTAATCTCAGTGACTCTGAGACGAACATGCACTCACCCAGATGTTTGCAGACACAGGTGTAATACAAAAGGTTGACCACGTCAGCATAGATGTTGGGCAGGTGTTTGAGGGACATCAGCCTCCTGAGCCTGGAGGAACATGCTCGTTTATGAAGCTGGATGAGGATCTTTTCTTCGGAGAGTGTGGTGGGACGCAGCTCCACTTTGTGCTCCTGTAAGACCTGGTCGATGAAGCTCCCCTGGACCATCGGAAACAGCAGCTCCTTTACCACCAGCATGGGCAGAAACACGGCCCCCGTACGCATGACATGTGGAAAAGGACACCTTCCCTGGGTGGTGTATTCTCGCAACCTCTCAAGGAGCCTTTGGAGTGCTGACTTTACTTCATCATTGAGCCACACCTCTCTGGCTTTCACCCCCAACAAACAGGACACTTTCTGGACTTTGGTTGAAGGAGAAGCCGGTTCAGTCAGTTCCAACTTAGACAACCAGGTTCTGAGCTCCTGCTCCGAAGAAGCCAACACAGTTTTGGATATTAGCTTGCTGAGGGAATGATGCAACTCAAGGAAGTGCTTGCGAACTGGCATTTGGAGCTCTACTTTTTGTGTAAATTTTGTTGTCAGCAGAACAGGTGACTTCTCTGGAGGTGGATCAGGGTTAGAATGTTGTATATGAGGGACCACGATTTTGTAGGTGGAAAGTTTCAGACAGTGGGGAGGGATGTTTTTGAAATTTAGTCTGCTCTCAGGGGGTTGAGGTGGAGTTGTGGGTTCAGGTTGAGGAGTTATGAACTCTTTGTGCTGTGTACATGTGTCACTCAGAGGAGATGGGTTCATCTGTGCAGTCACTTCACCAGGTTTGGACTCATCTTTGCTTTTATTTTTATCTGCTAATGAGGGTTTGCTTTCAAGTTCATCAGGTTCACATTTCTTTATCACAAACATGTGCTCACTGTTTGATAAATCGGCCTCTTCGGGCTCTTTTTTAATTGCTGCTACTTTGGTGCAGTCGCTCTCACTAACAGGGGTCTCTACAGAATTGTCTGGATCTGATGGATCTACTTTTTCCATTTTAATATTTTTGGGTTCAAGGGTTTGCACAACATGCGTCTCTTCTGGAGTATTTGCAGAAATTTCTTTGGAAATTAGACACACAACAGGCTGCCGTTCTTCAGAATTTTGCCTTTTTTCTTTGTTGTCTGGCTTGATTTTGACTTCACGTTGCTCAGACAACTGGACAGGTCTCTGAGGTACTCTGCCTGGAAATAACACTCCAGAGGCCTGCAGGTACGCTTGATAAGGTGCCAGACTGAAGACATTGTCAATTACTGGCATAGGAGGAGAGTCATATTTATTTTCAACTTGTGGATGCTCTGTTTCCACCTTTTGTCGTTTCTTAATGAGTTCCACTTCACATAAATCCCTGTCCTCTTCTTTTATTTTGATGGGTGAAGATGAGTGAGAAAGACTTCTCTTCAGGCACCCTTTAAGAACAGTGTTGCCTGATTTGGACACAGGTATATCCTGTTTATTTCCTGATGCAACAGCAGAGGAATAAATAACTTTCCCGACATTCCCAGTATTAGGTCCAGCTGTGTGGATTTGATCTGAACTGTGATGGGGTGGTTGGGGCAACCATGCTGCGGGGGAAACAGGAGGGCCTTTTGGCGGTTTTGGGCACCTAACCGGGGCTTCACAGGTTGAGTTGTCCAGGAGTCTGTCCACATGCAAGCCACCTGGTGAAAGGACGGTTCGGTCCATGTGCAGGCCGCTGAGTGGGGGAAAAAATCTGTTCATTTGTATGCTTGGTTGTGAGACAACAGGCTGGCTTGTTCTTCTCGTAGGACTTGATTGTTCCACACGTCGAAATGGCGAGTTGGTGTGTAACTGGTCAACATGCAGCCTGGTGTTGGGTTTGTCCTTGTGATGGTTGCTCACAGAGGCCAAGGGGTGATCTATGTATTGGCTGGATGGAGAAACATTTATTCGATTTGAGTGCAAACTAGACGATGCATGTTGCCTTTTAAGGGGGTGTCTGATTTGGCTTGAATTTAAATGAAATCTAGGAATTGCATAACATGGATAGTCAAAACCTCGCATTAAGGAATGATTTGGCAATGTTTCAGTGCTGGCCAAAGGCAAAGGAATTTCACCATGAAGTGTCTGAGGCACTATGTAATGCTCCCTGGGGTTGGGGATTGTGTGTTTAAGAATAACAGGGACTTCTTCTCTCTGCTTACTGCCCAAGTCTTTACACTGTGTCCTGTTTTCTACCTCCACACTTTCCTGGGGGTAGTAAAACCTCGGGTGCTGTGTTAGCTGGCCATATTTGGACATGGGAGAATGTTCCTGATAAACCTCTGAGATCATACGCTCATATGTCGGATGGGAGGGGTATAAACTAGGGTAGCCTCTGTGGGAAGTCTGTAAACGCTGGCTCTGCTCATTTAAAGAACCAAATAATGTGCAGCTCAGGGTGCAAGGGTAACTGCTGTAGTTTGGATCAATCATTGCAGGCAAATTCCTGGCTCTACTGGGGCTGTATGTCTCCACAGGTATTCGCTTTAATGGCTCTGTACCGGGCTCAAACTGTAAACCTCTCTGTTGTAGCAGTGCATCTTGTGCTTTCCTCTGAATAGGCGATCTTTCAGTGAAGTGAGCATCAGATTGCATCCAGTCATGCTCATAAACAGTCTTTGGTATCCTCTGAGAGCCATGTTCTACACTGAATCGTTGTCCTATCACACAACCCAGTTCATTACAGCAGGGGTTATGTCCGTAAACCGGCTTAGGAATGGCTAAGTAAACAGACTTTTCAGGAGGGGAAGATGAATTTTCACCTCCATTTTTTTGTCTTCTGTCGGCTACTGATGTAGCAGCTGTAGGACTGTTGATTCTAGGACTTTTAGTGTGTAATGTAAAGCCCTGTTTTACTGGTCCATGAGCCAGAGAGGAGGAATGAGAATGGCCTTCCTCAGAAGAATTGCTGTCTTGCCTGTAAATTATGTGGTTTTGTTTCTCCATGCCAGAGAGTTGACTCACAGGACTTCTGCCATCCAGCAGAGAGGTCTTTGAGTTGCTCCAAGGAGGAGTGAATCCTACTCCGTCTTTTCCTCTGGGGTCATAAGCAAAGTAAGCCCCGCCATACTGCAGCATCTGTTTACCCAGGAGATCAGACATATTTTGTGGTTTTAACAGTCCTGTGGATGCTATGGTTCCATCAAATAATGGCATCTTGTGTTGAAACACTGGATTATTGAGGGTTGGCATCGACTGGTTGCTCATCATTTTTGTTATGACGGTGCACTGATTTGGCTCCAAAACTGAGAATATAAAAAAACCCCAATTAGACTGGCATTCATGATTTACATATCTACACAACAATAACTCAAGCAGAGAACCACAAACGAAATCTGTAGTATGACCCAAAATGAGACCAAAACCAATGAGCTCGCTCTGACGCATTCTCTCCCTAATATATGCAAAAAATGAAAACACACATGACTAAGAGTTACATTCATTATTAGACCTCAAAAATACTACCAGAGCCACCAATATTCATGCCCACAAATACTAATAGTGAATGTGTTAGAGACTGTGTGGAGGATGAGTGATCCAGCGGCAAAAAAGTAAAATAAATAAAGATTTACAACCTAAACGTAATCAAATCAAAAATCTTCTAAAATGTAACTTTTTCCAAAGCATTAAAACTCTCAACTTAAATGTTGTGTAATGCATGAGAATAACATACATATGTATAATATTTAGAGAATAATCAAGTGAACTTTTTAAACAGAGTGTGCTCTTTTTGTATACAGGCATAAGAAAAGGCCAATACAAGCCCTGTCTATTTAAAAAGAGATAAATGCCAAGAGATAAATTCTAAGTCAGTGTGTTGGGGCACAGACCTCTAGGTACAAGAGATCCATCTTTTAATAAGCTTGAATAAATTACCCCATTAGACATTGGATAGGACAGCAAAAAAACAGGAAATAAACACTTTGCGCACATAATGGAGTCAATGTTTGAGACCAGCTAGCTTGAGGCGTTTTCCCAATTTGAAGAATCTTGAAGAATCACATGTCGCATATGCTCTGATAAACACTGGTGAAGGAGAAATGTAAGCGAGTGGCAAAGGAGTTGCAATCTAAGGGATGTATGGTGATGACTCATAGCTTAATGCTTGTGCAAAGGATATTGGTCAATGACAGATGCTAAAAATGAGAACTATTTCCTGCAGACAGCCAAGCAATAGCGGCCGCCTCATGTTGCAAGAAACAACTAGCTCAAATGGTGCAGCCTCTAGCATTACTGGTTTGGGGATGATATATTATCCGCGTGTGATTGAAAGCAGTTTTCACTTCGAGGTCTTTGTTTGCAAAAAATTGATTAGGCTGAATCACTGTTACACTCTATTTGAGTCAATTTTCATGCCTTATGATCCTAATATGGCTAATTTCGGGTTTCAGAATGGGTCATATCATGGAGCTTTAGTCCTGCTTTTTTTAAAACCAGAATCACCACATCACTTGATCTGACTGGAACAATTTGTTTGGTCTTTATGTCCTGGACCAAGCCACTATGAGGACTGTGTCTTATTCTTCTGTACTTCATTGCCACAAAACCTCAGTTATTTCAAAGTACATTTTTCAAAAATTTCTTCATTATTCTGCATTTTCATGTTTCTTTTTTGCCCCCCCCCCCAAAAAAAAATAGTTAATTTCTTAATCAATAGGTGCTAATTCACTTTCTGTCATCCACATATCAATAATTCAACCAAACATGAAAGAGATAAAAAAATATATATATAAAAAAATTAAAAGATAAAGAAACAAATGGGAATCTGTATTGCCTCTTTTAAGTTTCCTCATTTGTTCTGCTCCCTGGAGCTCTGTGTGACAGTGTGAAGGCCCAAAGAGCTTATGATCTACAAACAAATTCGTTATTTATGATGGGGTTAACTGGAACAATGACTATCTGTTGAAGCTCTTTTTAGAACACAAATAAATATCACACTCACTGCCCTGAACAAGTTTAGCTGAACACCAATATCTATACCCAGTCTGATATGTTGTACATAAAAAAATGAGGTAGATAGCACATTTAAGATCTAAAAATTTGGGTTTGGTGTTTGAAAAAAACTGAAAATGAATAGAAATACTTAGTTTATGCTCATGTAAGAGAAAGAAATGATTAAAACTGGCACAAATAAACATTTAGGTTTGGAAAATGGTCTCAACAATTGATCATTTTTCAAAGGGTTGCCACTTACTTTTCTGATGGACCCACATTTTTTTAAGATCTAATTTTAAACATTTACAAGAATTAATAATACCAGGGCTCTACATCTGACAACTTAAACATGGGTGAAAATCAAGCAGTCAGAGTACAAACTTTACATGCATTTACCTCTCATCACAATATTTATGCATGCTCTACTCTTAAGAATCAACTCAACACAACCCGTCTGAGCTTTGGAGGACAAGACAGATGATCTTATCACGTGATGGATTCATGACTGCGTGGACAGGCGAGGCCACGATACAGAATACAAGGTGTGAGGTGTTTAATTTTATTTTTTCACTTTAATTCACAATCCTTTCTACATAACTCCAACGGATCACAATGAAAAACATGCCTCGCAAACAAATTCAGAGAATAATTTAATTTCCGCCAAAATGTGGTCATACAGCAGCGAAAACATCTAAAATGTCATAGGTTCTAAAATACGAAACGATGTTAATCCCTGCAAAAAAAAATCTAGGGGCTGTGATACCTGTGGGGGCCTATCTGTAACTCTACACGGGCTACCTAAAAAAAAAGGGATAGGTTCTGACTAACACAACACACAAACAAAAGATGTTATCACTTCATCCTGTTGACACCTTTCTTAAAAGTACAGAGCGATGGCATTTGAGCGTTTATTGAGAGGAGCGAAGTGTGGTTTTTTTCGCATGGAGGAAACGTCTCAGAGGTGTCTAAAACGAACTGAAAACCGCAAACTTTGTCAACTCTGTATGTGTGTGTGTGTGCGAGAGAGATACAGTGAGAGAGAGCGAGAGCGAGAGAGAGTATGTTTTGGGGCTGTATGTCCGCTCTCCCAGATCTGTGGGGCAAGGGTGATGAAGAGTGCGACTTCCGAGAGCAAACCGTCCAAACTGACAGGCGAGCCTTAAACCACGTGGGGAAGGAGTGAGTAGGCAAAAATGCACTCCATCCTAATCCATCTAAACATTATAAATCATCTCCAAAGAGTCTGTCGGGTCAGGAAAAGTTCACATGACATGGAGAAAAAAAACAACAATCGTTTCCTTCCGGAAATTTACTCAAAGGGACCAATAAAACGCACACATACAAAACGACAGTGTCTTTGCAGGTTCTTTTTTTTAGACATCATGTTATTAAGTTGCAGTCTTTCAAGCGCATATATTTGCTTATTAAAAGTTAAATGACAAGTAGCGAGTGTTTTTTCTGTGCTGTCCGCATGAACTGCCTGTTAAAATTAGGACGCAAATAATATTGAAATCATCCGCGTAAGTGCGCGATCAGTGTGCGAGTCATTTCCATACAAGCTGCGAAAGCGACGTAAACCACGGTAAAAGTAAAACCACGCTGTGGGGAAAAAAGCACAATTTCAAACACTTTAGGTGCACTGCATTGGCTACGTGAAATAGTTTCACAATTTGTCATGCCCTCTTGAAAGATACACTGTGGTTTATTTTTATTGGCCTGATTGTCGCGGCATCAGTATGACAATCTGGACATTTGAAGATTGAGCAGTAAATGTAGTATTTTTTTTTCTTTTTTTTACCTCGCTGCTGTGGTGACAATAAATGATTTCCATAAAGACTCCATGAACCCCAACTTCTTAACAAAAAAAGGGAAAGTCTCTTCTTTGCTTGTTTGTTGACTCGGTCGGATGCGCCAAAATCCCACCAAATGAAATGAAGGCCTGCCAAAAGGTTGGAGCGTCTCGCCCAAATTCCACGCGGCTTTTAGAGAAGTTAACAAACTGAAGAAAAGACAAAAGGGAGGAGGATGGTCTTTGATCAATAGGCGGAGTCACACCCTCTGTCTATCCGCGGCTTGTATTCTACACATGTAATGTTTTCCTGCTGGCCGCTTTCTCACTTTTATTGGCTGGATCTAATGAGCAGCTGTCTGCTGGCTCCTGCTGCCACGTTAGTGAGCTTAAGAGTTATGATTTTATTCATATCATGACAGATAACACCAGTGAGCGTGTGTGTGTGTGTGTGTGTGTGTGTGTGTGCGTGCACGTGTGTGTGTGTGGCTAATTTCTTTTGCCTTATTTCACTCACCTTTCCGTTGTACCAGCCACAAGTTTGCTTCCAAACCTTAGGTATTTTCCGAGGACCCCCCCCCCCCCCGCCCAAAAAAGAAAAAAACTATATAACTCTAATTTCACTCTAATTATTTTTTTTTAATTTCAAGTTTGTTTTTCTTTTTGTATTTTTTTTGACTGTTGTTGTTATTCATTACTTTTTCAGCTATGACTACAGAAAAAAAAGTTTGGGAACCTGGTCCAACAAGATTCCACTACACTTTTACAACAAAGCCACTTATGATAATTTATACGCTTTAGAGTCATGCACCGGCTCACTCTGCATAGCTTTTGAGGAATAAGAACAGAGACAATCAAGGACTGTATAATGATTTTGCAATAAGACAGTTAACTTAATGGCATTTCAGTGGAAGCATATTCAAGTGTTTCCCATAAAAAAATAAACATAAAAAAATAAAAAACACTGTTGTGAAGTTCCTGTAAACTGCCAAAGTCCTGTGCTGGTTTCTAGCCTGGAGCTCAAATGCTACAAATTTGCTAACCAGCCCTATCCGTAATACCTAAATGAATTTGCTTCACATGGAATATTACACCAAAGACATATATCAGTTAATAAATGCTATAATGGTATTTTACTAATGGCCACATGATGGGGCTATTGGGGCCACGATTAAATATGTTGAAATTTTCAGTGTAGTCGCTAGGTTAACAGCATTAGCGCGCGCCCAACCTGAGGTGAGTGAAAGAGTTCGAACTGTCATACATGAGCCGCTAGTGGACATCCACAAGAACTTATGATTTCTGCTAACCTTAGTGTGTTTGCCTGTTACGCAAAGCTTGCATTGCATACAACAAAGTTCTGCAGAAATTGCAGCAACAATTACTTCTGTCAGATGTCATGTCACATTTTCAGTCTTTAATCTGTTACCAAACCATTGTAGCTTCTTCAGTAGCTCCAATATGCAAAAAGACAGTCTTAGTGCTAACGCTTGTAGTTTATATTTGTTTGAAGAAAGGGTGAAAATAATATCCTCCCAAATCACTTTGGGATCTTGGGGCTTTCAAAGACTTGGATTAAACCAGACGAGCTGTACAGGGTGATTTGTCATAGCATACTTCTTCCACAGAAGATGCTTTTTTGAATGAAGTTTCTGTGACAAACAGTGCAGAAGATCATCGACACCAAAAAATGGGGAAATATGAAACAATATTAATAAAGAATAGAGAGCCAATACAACAGTAGTGTGAGAGCTAGCACAGCACACTAAATCGTTTGTATAGACAAAATACCGCTGTGATGTAAGGTTCTAGGACAGATTCACCTCTTTTGACCTCATCCTAATGTAGTTAATGGTTGACTTTAGTTGACTGAAGTTAAAACCAGGTCAGCCATTACCTCAGCCCGACTGTTTTACTTCTCGTCTCTTGTCATGTGATTTTTGCAGCATGCCTGGTGCTTTCAAAAAGATCACTATAGCAAGATACAGGAAATCCAACATGATGTCTCTTCTAATGTGGTTTAAGTAGCACGCCTGGTGCTCTCAAAAAGATCATTACAGTGAGATACAGGAAGTCCAACTTGCTTGTAAACCTAAATTCTTCCACTTGCTTGATTTACACCCTGGATGAGTTCACTTCTTGCTGCACTTGCATCATACCCGTCCCTCTTCACCTGTGAAACGTAGTCTAATTTGTGTGTCATGTGGGACTGGTACAGTTTACTCTAGATAGGTTGGTGGCTTTCATCAGTCCCTGTGGCCTTGTAGGTAAAGAGACACTCATCAGGGGGTTTGACTGAAGTGAGAAGACAGGAACTTTTCCCCACAGAGCACTTTCACATCTCCCCCATTTCCAGTTACCATGGTATTACTGCTTAAGGCTAACCAACATAAAGCATCAAGGGGCTCACAGTGTGCCATATGGTTAGTGCAACACAATATACAGTGCAAAATGTGATGCATTAAAATCATGGATGCATGCACATACATACATACTGAACTCTTGTGTTTGGAACCTGACTCTGTATTGGTAAAGCAAATAGACATAGACAGGCAATGCGGCTTACTAAAGCAGAGAACTGTGGCCAGGGGCAAAGTGTTTTTAAAAAAGGGACCAGCTCCCTAAAACCCTGAATCCCCCGGTGGCCCAGTTGCTGGAAGCCAAGTCAGTAAATGATTATACAGAATGATGAGACTGTCTGATTTTCTTCTCCTTTTTAAGAGATCTGCTGTCTCTTATTTCCTGATACTTTGACAAATGTTTACTGGCAGCACGGATAGCGGTGCCGTATTGTACTGTTAGTTCCCTCTGTAAGACTTCTGTTTCATATCTTATAGACTTTTAATAAAAAATACTTAATGGCAAAACATTTAGGAGATTGTTTAAACCATTCTTGGGTAAACAAATTACCTCAAAGACAGCTTTATCTCTCCTTGGGGCCATCACCATTGGTAACTGTTCAAAGAGTTCATATCCTGGATAGAATAAAAGGCATACAAAGAGAGTAATAAATGCATCCTTATTGAGGAAAGAGCATCAGCACAAATCAAAAGTACAATGATATTCCAGTTTATTGATTCTGTCTATGTTGATCAAGGATTGACCTTTTTAACAGGAAACAAGTATACAAAAACATTTTGGTTTCACAAGGCTTTATGAGGTGGTTAACCATAAATCATCCGTAATTCTAGCAAAGATGCAACTTTACAATTGCTGTGTGTGTAGAATTCTTTAAAATATGAGGGTAACATACAAATAATAAAGTAAATACACAATGTGCAATATGTCTCATACTTCTGAGTGAATCCACAAGGTGTTTACCACTTTTAAACATCTGAGAGTCATAAGGGGAGACACAGGGAGTAGAGCGGGTGATCTCTCAGGATGCAGATTCTGATGAAACACCGCTAAAGATTCCCCGAGGCCCAAAACGACATGTTGAGCCTTGAGACTGCACTGGCTGCAACAGACACGTGAGACCCGTGTGCATGTGAACACGCACACATATTGACACATAGAATAAGATTTCATTTTGTTTGTGTATCACATATTTGTTTTCCCATGTCCATAGAATAGTGGAAAGTATGCATTATGTGATGTGGTCGGCAAACAATCTGAAGTCTGTCCTTTTTTTATCGCTCACTGTTCTGGCAATGCACATGGATATTTTTTTTTTAAGCCCCTCCGCTGGACCTTTTTATCTTGAGTACAATGCAAATCCACTAATAGCACACTGTATGGTTAAAGCTAAAGCTAATATTTAACTAATCCTACAGCAAGTTAACTTAGAGTATTCTTTTATAGTACATTCGTGTAGTTCCTCCAGTGTTTTTCTAAATTCTGCAGACTGTGTACATTCTGGTTCAGTATAGCATGCAAACTAATAAAAAAACATCTCAGTTTCAGCATGATAACAAGATCCTTTTAGCTTTAAAATAAGGGATGTGCCCATAATTACACTGAGCTCTTGATCAAAAGCTGAGGCTGTGTTCTGTGATAGCTGCCTGTTTAGTTTCAGTCACATTTGTACTGTTAAGGCTTTTAAACCATCTCATCTTGTTTTAACCAGGTAAGCACAGCACACAGTCTTATATGCTACATCACCTTGGATGTCCATTATGAACACACTGACCTTACTGGTTTTATTAGCTCTCTTTCCTCACTAAGATGTGTTGTTCTTTTATGCTGAATGTGTGGTTGTTTGACTCTTAATGAAATTAAATAAAGTCAAGATATGATGATAAAAATTAGGATAATGATAATTTATCACAGCAATTAGGGTAATCATTTTTGTAACTGAATGACTACTGTTAATCATTAATGACAGTGAAGTATGACAGCATTATGAATGAATTTTTTTTTTTTCTGGAGCAGTGTCTTTGAGACTTGGTGCTTGATCATTAATCACTTTTTATTTATGTTAGCCTTCATTCACAACAACATTTTCATTAAAATCTGTGAGATTCACAGTTTTGTCCTGCATGTTTTTGCACATCACGAAACAAAGAGGTTTGACAGGTGAGAGAACAATAATATTTTTTAGGACACTGTACGGTAAGTTCTTGAAGTAAACATCTTTTGATAAATAGGGGGTGGCAGTAGGGAAAAGTAGTAGCTATCGTTTTGTCTTGAAAGTATAAGGTTGATTATTTCACACTGCGTTTGACTACAGCCTATCTGAAGTTTTGATGACTTGCCCGTAGTTGTGGGAACATGGTGTGTATTACCATGAGGCACACCTGTAGGCTGCAACGCTCGTCCACAGCACTATCAAGGCCTCAGAGACACTCCCCTCACTGGTGCGGCTGATGTAATGTTTCTCTGGCATCATTAACGAGAATTACACATCAGCCAATAGCAGCTGGACAAGTTATGGCACATGGAAGGATGCCTTTTATTCAGAGAGCCATTCACAGGGCTCCATGTGCTGCAGCCTTGATAGCTCAACAGTATCAATGCCCCCAGTTATTTGCAAACCAAATTTTCTCCACCTCCCTTGGATTTGGTGGGAACTCAGATAAACCAAGATAAAACATACCTATCTGGAGAGCATAGAAAAAAACAAACAGAAGCAGCACACGTGTCTATCCGTTGGTTGTAATGTCAGGCTTCACCTTCTGCTGCACTATATCTCTGAAGGAAGGGAAATTGCAATAGTTTGGAAAATATTTGGAAATGCGTGTTTACAGTGACAAGATAAACAATTAATGATTCACGAGTGATGATTATGATCTGGAAAACTTTTATAACTTTTTTATCAAGACTGTTGTAAAACAATAAAGATATAGATCTTTAAAAAGGAAAAAACGTATTAACTGACTTGATACCAACACTCCTGACGTAGATTGTGTTGGTAAATCTGAATCTGTATTGCAACTGTCATTTCTTATTGGTTCTGGTCACTGCATGATTGTACTGCATACATGTCCAATAATAGTGCAGAGGTAACAAACCTGCAGGATAACCACCTGCAAGGTTCAATTCTATAGTGGCAATTGCTGTAAATAAAGAATTCCAAAAACAGAAGATGTTTTTTTCTGAGTTTTATTGTTGCTTGCAAGTGTGCAAAAGGTGAGAGAACAACTTCTGCCTCTCTCAGTACATCCTTAAACAGTCTGTTGTGGGAACGACAGCCACTTGTTATCTCCTATCAGACAGTTTTCCCCAGCATCTTTACTCCCTCTTCTCTTGGCAGAGCTTCCAAGTCGTTATTGTAGTAGACACACACACATAAAGGCTTATGCAAAATCAAAGGAAAAATGCTCTACTTTAGAATCTTTGTACCATAAATGTTCAAGCTGAATGGTTCATAATTAAACAATCATGCAAGTTATTATACTTATTTTAATACAGATGAGAAAGGGATACATCTTTTAACATAATATATAGTTAGCATATGTAATAAAACAAGTGAAAATAATATAACCAGTGAGCTCAGTATTTTTCCAACACAGTTCCTTTCACTTTATTACGAAAAGGAGAGTTGTTACTGCCTGTTTCCACTCACTAATATAAACAAACCTTTTCAGGCTCTGACATTCTCTCATCTGTGTCCTCTTAACACAGTCCAGACTTGTACATACCACTTTGTTAGGGGATGGAGGGTTTTCACAAAGATAAACATGTTGGACACAATGTGAACCATATGTTTCATCACTTTTGACCTCAAGAGCTTTTAGTCATAGTAAAAAGTTCTTGAAAATATACCATCAGTGATAAAAAGGGAACATCTACCTCTCTTCCTCCTTTTACAACATTAAATCACAATATTTAAGGTACATTATTAGTGTTCACATTAATATTGCCCTCTCAAACAAAATAAGAATATATCTTAAGTAATACACTTCTAGTACTCAACAGTCACTGAGTTTGGGACATCCATACTTAAGCTAACAGGTTTATGTTCTGTGTCCTGCAGTTAAGCCGGTCTGTCAAAATACCCTGTAGAAGGAGTATCTGCTGCTCTTTATCATATAATTACCACCCATGGACCATGACTGTGTTGACAGACTCAAATAAGAATGTTGTTCCTACTCTTCACTGAAATATGATCAGTTTGCTAAAGTAGCTGTTGCTTTAAGTAGTGAACTTTTTTTTTTAAACCACATCATTTGAAATTTACCCAGTTAGTGTCACTTAAAGCTGTGAACCCTAATCTCATAATTGATCATGAAACTGCATTTTTAACTGCAACCAGCAGCTCTGTAGTTGACTCTGTTGGTCAATCAGCTGAGAAATTTTTCTTGAGACCGCAGTTTTTGCCCTAGGATGTTGAAATTTTGCTAATAGGTCAAGTGTGTCAGTTTGTGTCAGTTTGAAAGTGTTTGTTAGTGTCAAAACCAATGAGCTAAAACGGGACATGCTACTTAGCCGTAAGGTACCATTTCTTTGCAAATATCTTTTAAGAGAAAAAAGTTGAGGAAGCAAAGTACAGTAGAGTACTTTATTTTCAAACTATTTTCAGTGGTACATTGATGATACATGAGCCTTGCTAGGAATTACATGATGTTACCAAAGTCCATGTGGTAATAAGAAGGGTAAAGGTACATGTTGTTCTACCCCCACAGGTGCAAAAAAAAAAACTAGAAGATGAGTCAGAGAAAAATCAGTCAACTATGGTCTGTACACAACCCAACCACAGGACTTATCAGATAAAATACCTGAGAACAAGTGTATGTCATTGGTGCATAGGGCGTTGAAGGTTTGGACACAAACTAATTCCAAGGTAAACATGTTTATTTCCTATTCGTCATTGGTTTCAGAAGTTTCAACGACACAATGTGATGCACATGTTTTCTTTAATGACTCATCTGGTTTCTGAAGATACTGTCTGACAACATTGACAATAGTCGACACCTCTGCCATGGCCCCTTTTCCTGCAACAAAGCAAAGAATTACAGAGTTATACATACACAATTTTCACTCACTTTTGTGCCTTTTCCATACTCAAAAATATCCTTTAATAAATATTTCCTCCTGTACACTCCCAGTGTTTGCATGTTTAAATCCACTGGTGGTCTCCATGTTCTCAAAAAAAAACAAAAAAACAGACAACATATTTTATGCCCAAGTGACATCTACAATGGCAAAATGTGGCAAAATTTATAATGTGCCCTCTAGCTTGCCCTTTCTAGTGAGACAAAAGTGATACAGTGGCCTCTATGGTGACTTGAAATTGGAGAGATCAAGATGCACTTCACTCTAGGAAGGGGGGTCTTTAAAATGGAGAGAATGTCATACAGTGCATGTAAATGCAGCTGGTGCCCTGAAATCTACATGTTAAACAGTAAATCACTGCTCCCTGATCACACAATCCTATCCTGTTCATGGACGTCATCAGGAGAGAAGTTCCCAATCTAGATCTTGGCCCAACCTCATGTAAATTTAAAGGAAACAGTAAGGAGTAAGATATCAAGGTTGGGCAGATATATCATTGCTATTAGGAAAATCTACACAACTATTGTTCATGCTAAGCTGAAGGTACACCAGAGCTATTGGTTTGCTAATAGCAGCACAGAACATTCTGCAGCCTTTAAGACTGCAACAAGCTGAGATAATGGAATGAATGGAATTTGTAAAAAGGATGCCAAGGTGAAACTGTAACACACCTCATGCTATAGAATCTATGTGAGTCACATACCACATTGGTTGGCAAGTGCAATGCTGCATAACACTACAGTAATTTACAACAACATATCTACTAGGAGGAGGTCATAGAGTACAAATGGTCTGCTAGCGTAACAATCTCGGAGTAAATAGCTGATCAGAGGTATACTGAGTTGTTTGTCTAGGTATCACTATCTTCTCATTCCTGCATCAGAAACCATACTCAGTCCGAGAAGCAAGGAGCAGTGTAGATGGCCAGGCATGCTGAGAACCAGGCAGACTTCAACTCCAATCCCCAAGTCAAATTGCATTCATGCCCATTTGCCTTTACTAGTGAAGCTGAAGAACCATAACATACTTATATTATCAAACTGTGGTCAAGGCTAGAGAGATCAGGGGCCCCTATATGGAGCCAGGTCGGGAGGAGGAACTTACAGGTAAACACTTAGTGCCTGGGCCACCATTGTGCAGTCCCATCAGCCACATGAAACGTCATTGCACAGCAAGATGTGTAGCAGAGTCATGGGAAAGCTAACCCTGGGTTTTGACAAAGAGGTAGTATGTATCTGTGGATATATGCACATGAAGGTAGCAAATAGGTAGGGCTTGCATTCACCAACTTTATACTTTCATTTTTCTCTGAAGACAAGCCTTTCAACATATTTTCTTGCCCTCTGTGGGTAAAAGTTAAAACTCTGTTATACCTCTGATGACACTCTACATCAGTGCTGGTGTGGTCAGAATGTGGTTAGAAGTGTACTGAGTTAATAACTGTAACCACACCCAGAAGAAATGCCATGGTGTTATGACACACCCCAAAGTACACTTCTGCGTCATCATTGCAGAAATGTGAGAAGTTAAACTACTCAGGGAGGGGGATTTTTAATGTTGAATTTCTTTTTAAATCAACAGCAACAACCAACGTAGTCACATGGATATATTTCAGGAAGTCACAATAACTCACCTCTGAGACTAGTTTTTCTGTTTTCTAAGTTATTGCTTTCTCTCTAATATAACCAGTTTTTGTGGGAAAACTTGTAGAGACATGAGGTGTGTCTTAATGTGATACAACTTTCCCCTGTGCCATTTTGCCTGTTCCACCAATGTCCTTGTCTTTAGACCATTGGTGTCATATAATATATATATATAAGGTACTGCCAAACTACTTGTCTTCTTAGCTTTGTCTTGTGTTTAGCTCATTCTGCTTATTTCACACTTACTGCCCTTCAAGAAAACTTGTCATGTCATTTACAGTACAAATAAGGCTGTGCCCTAATGGACTTCCTTTAATAAAAATTAATGAAAAATTGATGCAAAGTATAGCTAATAGCTTTTTGTTTGCTCTGGCATTAAACCCACCTTCATCTCCACACACTAGCTTCTTAGAAATACAGGGAATTTCCACATATCCAAACTCTGTCAGCCTGGACACCTGCTGGGCTGTTATGGGATGCTGCCACATAGCTGTATTCATTGCAGGGCAGAAGAGGAGAGGGCGACTGGTGTCCCATGCTCTCACCACACATGTCTGCCAATAATAAAGATTACTAAACTTCAAACAAATTTAAGACAAAGTGGGTAATAAACAAATATTTGCCATAATATTTTATAGGTGTTTGATAACAATTTCATGTGCTCACCAGCAGATTGTCACAAATGCCATTAGCAATCTTTCCAAGAGTGTTGGCATCAAGGGGGGCAATAACAAGTAGGTCTGCCCAGCGCCTCAGCTCAATGTGTAGCACAGGGTCAGATCTCTGAGTCCACAGCTAAAACAGAGACTTGCCTTAAAGCACGCAAATAACGGGACTCACTTCCTCATAAAGGGTTTCTCAATCATTTCTAGTCCATAACCATGTTTTTCAGCTATAAAATCCTGATGACCTCAGCAACTGGAATATTGCCATATAACTACCTGCTAACTCATGCCACACTTCAATGAACACAATGTGATTTTTGAATTGTTTTACATTTTTAATATAAGAGCAAGGAAGAGCTTCAAATAAACTGTTTAAAAACATGATAAATTGCATACCCATATCACTTGTTATTAGAAATACACTTATTATTTAAAAAAAAAATATATAAATCTTCCATTATGCATTCAGCTTATCTGTGGCACCAAGTCTGAGAAATTTTGCCAAGGACTCACAGTTAATAATTCATATACTGGATATTTGACATGTTCATTGTTACCTCCCACTCATCCTTGTCACTGTAGATTTTTACTGGAACCTCTGCAGGATTGTAGAAGTGCTTGGCATGCTCTGTGGTGACTACTTTTACCTCCACCTAAAGCATAAAACAAGAAAGTGACAACCAAAGAGCTTTCATATTGCTATAGTAATAAAGAGGTGACAAAACTAGAAGCGACATATTGTCATATAAGAGAACCTTTTATGGGCTTTACATTTAACATACCTTAGAAATTTCACACAGTGATTTGATCAGGTATATATGAGATATTCATGATAACAGCGGTTCTGTGGGTCTGACTGCACTTGTCAGGGCCTGGGCATTTTTCTGTAATCTGTATCTAGTTGTACTTTTTTAAAACACCTTTATCATATTTTTTTATACTCTATTAGCATACACAAGTACATTATCTGATTTTTTTAGAGACATTTTAAGGATGGCTTAAGTGGCCTCAGTACATGGCCTCGGTACAACTACATGCTGTGCTGCTGTCTATTTTTTGCATTGCAAACTTTTTCACACAATAACCAAGACATGGTTTTCACTTCTCTTTTAAGCTTCCCGTTGACAGACTATTAAGTGTTTTTTATTAAAATGATATAGCTTTTCTTTTTCCGCTGAGGGGAATGAAACCATTGCTTTGATAGTTTTTAACCACTGTCTTGCTGGTTTAATCCCACTGTACTTAAAGGGGATTTAAATATAACGACGGTACCTTAAAGTAAAGAAATAATAATGTAGCTGCATTAAAAGATTAAAACAACAAAAGAATTGTACCGCTGTGTTGATGTTGCAGTGTGTGTTTTTTTTTTTTTTTTTTTTTTTTTTAAAAAATTGCCTAAGAGCTGCAAATAACCACAAAACCACCATGCGGTAAAAGTGGG
>JAPZDV010000023.1:15411345-15421636 GCA_029814665.1 Acanthurus lineatus
ACACCATTTTACCGCTGTTTTGTTGTTGCAGTTTGTTTTTTTTTTTTTTTTTTTTTTTTTTTTAAACAAGTGCCTAAGAGCTGCTAATAGCCACATCTCCACCTTGCGGTTAAAGTGGGATCATGCGCTTTTTGCCGGGTAGGGAAGCAATAATGCGTGCAGGTGAACTCGTTGCATACGTGATAGAGACAGGCAGAAGAAACTGTGATAAAAAAGCAGGAAATGCGTAGAAATGTATAGTTAAATATGAAGCAGCTCACCCCAGGGAGCTCAAGAAGCTGGGAAACCAACAGAGGCAATTTCAAGGCAGCAACGCTTCCTGTCACCGCTACAAGAACGCGAAATGTGTCACACGATTTCAACAAATCAGTCTTTTGGCAAGAATCATTATTATCTATCTGCATATTAGCATATAACTTAGAAGAAGTCGACAAAGAGCTACGTTGCTCTTGTGCTTTGGATCCACTCAACTTCTTCCGTAAATATTTATCGCCAGCCAATCAGAGGATGGCACATCTAACGGCTGTCTCTAGCACGAGCACGTCACTATACTCAGAGATGGCGAGCGCGCGCATTCGCATAATATTCTGGGTATTTTCCTGTAGCCTTGCAGGACAGCTAGCATGAAGCGAGGAGGCTTCATTCATTGTCCGTCCAACTTAATATTTGTTTGAAAAAAGCTATAGAAATTACGAAAAAATGACGCTCACACCTCTTGTTTACTGGGCTCAACGCCATGAAGAAATTTACCTGCGCGTGGAGCTGACAGACGCTCAGGTGAGCGAGCAAAAGTGAACTGTACAAGACCCTTTACAAACTGTCTGCAATTACATTTGATAAGGAAATTGATTCAGGGTTGTACTTCCTGGGCGCTGATACTGTTCAATGTCTTGAAGTGGAAATCGAAAACAACGCAAATGAATCTCCCCGCTGAGTAGATGCACACTTTGCATGCTGGATTAAAGAGATTTTATGTTCAAGTTGATATTTACATTGAACATGTGTGAGGTACAGTCAGCCACATTGGTTAATAGCCCTACAAATATCCCCTGGTAATACCCGAATCTCAAGCGCAAAATGAACAATATTACCTCGTCCCACAGATGAATTAATAGGGTTAAGGAACAGGTGACAATTATGTCACTTTGCCCCTAACTTAAAGCTGTAAGTGGTATCCTCTTTCACCTACTTTTCTTTACTCTTTTCTAAACTATTGGCATCGTAGTCACGTAGTTTGTCTTTTAAACCTACATAATATCATGATGTTTTCATTATGCAGTATTGTAGGAGAGTTCATTTAAGGTGAAGGTAAAGTAAAATTGCTATTTTTTTGTCTGGGTCTCTTTAGAGAAAGAACTTATTCTGATTGTGATTAAATTTAATTATTGTTGATGGAATATATCTAGTTATCATAACCTTAGTTTGATTTTTTTAGGTTTAAGCTATTCACCACTTATTATTGTGTCTCTTCAGCTGTATTGTGTGGGGGCAATAATAGGAAACTTGAATTCTCACTTTGTAGGAGGAAGGAAGCTTATCTACTGTTTTTGTATTTCCTTTGCAGAACATTGATGTCCATGTACATGAAAAAGTGCTCCAGTTTAAAGGTGAAGTGCATTTCATGTTCACTTACTTATGTAAACAATCTGAAAGATTTTTAATGTTTGACAACATTTATTGTTTTATGTGTGTAGCCCAGGGTCATGGAGCAAAAGGACAAAATGAATATAAGTTCAGCCTGGAGTTTCTTTTACCAGTAAAGCCAGAGGTATGTAAACATTTTACAATCATTCCTACAATCTGCTGTTTCTGTCTTTCTTATTACTTCTAGTTTTGCTGTCTGTGCTTATTAAATTAAACTGTGTCTCCAGGTAACCCACAAGTCCACACAGCGGCAGGTGAATATTACAGTGCGGAAAGAGCAGCGAGGTTGGTGGGAGAGACTGTTGGTACAGGAGCGCAAACCGATCTTCCTGGCACCTGATTTTGACCGCTGGCTGGACGAGTCAGATGCTGAGATGGAGATCCGAGAGAAGGTGAGATTTAAGTTTTAGACCATTTTATTTTACAATCCTGGGTATTTTACAGCTGTATTAAACAACATACTTATAAAATTGTACAGTGTTGTTTTCTAAACATGAGCTATAACCCTGTACTATTTATACCAAATGCAAAAATTGAATACATACTTTTTTTAAACTTTGAAAAGGAGGAAAAGAGGAAAAGGAAGAAGGCTTCAAGGCATAGCGAGGAAGGTGAGAAAAAAACTGAATACCTACCTGTTTCTCTAATATCTACAAATTTTTTTGCAGTAGACTTTTGTTTCAGTTGCCTCATTGATATCTTTTCTTTTAAAATGTTTCAGGGTTTTTCAGCCTGAAAACTGGATTTTTATTTGTATATAACCTGGTACAGTTTCTTGGGTTTTCATGGATGTTTTTCAACATGACTGTGCGGCTCTTTATCTTTGGCAAAGGTGAGAAAATATATAGTTTTTAGTTGCTTTCCCTTCACTGATCAGTGTGTTTTCCAAACTTATCATTTCTAACACTCCTTTTACTTCAGATTCCTTTTACGACACATTTCACACCATGTCAGACGTGATGTTCTTCTGCCAGACCCTGGCAGTAGTGGAGGTCCTCAATGCTGCTTTTGGTTTGGTCAAGACAAGTGTTTTTCCAACTTTTCTACAGGTATGGGATGCTTGCTTGCTTGAGTTCCATAATGCGCATCAACACTGTCTTTGCACAAATAAAAAAAGTATGTAGGAGATGAAGAACCCATCAATATATTACTAAGTTAAGTACTTATTTAATTTGAACTGCTGCTGGGCGGTTATACTCTCCTCCTAGGTTTTTGCAAGGAATTTTGTTCTCTTCATCATTTTTGGGGGTTTGGAGGAAATGCACAACCAGCCAGTAGTGTTCTTTGTCTTCTATCTGTGGAGCGCCATTGAGATTATTAGGCAAGTATGCTTCTCCCTCCCCATTCATAGTCAACAGTCACGTAAAATGACCTTATAACGATTGATCAATCTCAAGTCAGACCCCTTTCACAACTGTGTACAGCCAAATTATTCAAATAGTTCTCAGACAAAAACAGTCTGCTGTCAAAGTGATTTAGAAGTTGTCATTATGATCCTGGCAGCATGATTTTAAAATATTTAGTATCATGTAAAACATGAGATTATTGTACTTTTTAGTTTTATTCCACTCACTTACATCACTCCTGTAATATTGAAACTTTTAGCCTTTTTAGAATTTTTATTTGGAAAAATAAAAAAGCATTTGGTGATTTTCGAAAAACACCAAAGAAACAATCTTTTTGGCTGTAACGCTATGAGGATTGACTGTAGTGATGCAACCTTGAGTAAGTGCATTATTAGAAATATGCCTGCTCCCTCCCTAAAACTAACATATTGATCCAATCTCAGGTATCCATTTTACATGCTGGGTTGCTTCAATACAGAGTGGAAAACTCTCACATGGCTGAGGTACACAGTCTGGATGCCACTGTACCCATTAGGTGCTACGGCTGAAGGTGAGCTTCTGTTTCTCTCATAAATAATACTTATTCTTTACAAATGACTAAGATTGATCTCTTGTCTCAATTCCATGCAGCTGTTGCTGTGATACAGTCTATTCCCATCTTTGACAAGACTCAATTCCTCAGCATTCCTCTGCCACAAGCTGTCGGTACCTCTATCAGCTTCTCTCACATCCTGCGCATCCACCTTGTTCTCATGTTTCTGGGTAAGTGTCAAGATAAATATAATGATCATAATACAGGTATTTATTCTAGTGTAAGCATAGATCTGATATCAACTTCTCGGTTGCTGCCTCACTTCAGGACTTTGTATCAACTTCCGTCATCTTTACAAGCAGAGGAAGAGGCGTTTCCGTACTGAGAAGAGGAAGGCAAATTGATATGCAGCACCAAAAAAACTCATCAAATACCTTTGCTGCCTACCAATTTTTTCCTTTGATACGATGGTAAAAAAAAAATCTAGTTTATATTACCAAGAAATTACTTTTTTCCACATCCTGTTAGCTCTCGCTAAGATGATTTCATTTATGGTCAACATGTTTATACAGATGATTTAATATCTCGTTTACTGTAACTGAGTTCTCCTAGACACAAATCTGTATTTTCTAGATAAGTGGAGAGCTGTAGTAAGCCATACAACTCAATATCATATCTTGTTCTGTGTTTCTTTTACCTTTAATCTTGTTTGTAGGTCGATAATTTGTGTATGAGTGAAGAAAGTGACAACATTCTGAACAAATAATGTATTATGTATCATCCCAGATTTTTGATCTGCCCAACAAACCTCAGGTAAAAATCATACTGGTGACTGATAAAATGCAAAGCAAATTTTGTGTCCTTTATGCTCAGTAATAACCAGCTATGAATAATTTTTATTGATATCCCTTCCTTATTCTACTATTTCATTAATTTGACAGTCATCTGAGTTTTCAATATTTTTCAGGTTTTTTGTAAATTTGAATAGTTTGTCAATGAATAAAAGCAAATTTTAAATCTGGTCTGTTTGTGAAAAAGATCCTACAAAGCAACATGTAAAAAATATGTACACATGAACATCTTACAGTCACCTTATTATGCATGTTTTATGCCACTTTAAGCAGTGTCAAAGATGAAGTGCTAAATATCCTTTCGACTCATTTAGGTTCCACTTATAGGGTCTTGAAGCAGCCCCTCTGATGAGTTCTTTGAACAACATTCGCACACACAGGTGCTGCCTCCACCTTGGTCCACACATGTCAAGGCTGTAACATTTTAAATCCATTTTTACTTATTCTGCTGGGGCTCAGCTTTGGAAGTCAGTATGCATTGGATTAATGTTGTGATCAAAAGCGGCATACTGAGAGTCACCAGTGCTGGCCAGTTTGAGTTGCCGCGCTGCGTGGGAGAGCTGGAAAGCAGCGTCTGGATGGGCTGAGTCCGGAAGCAGGGTGCACTCTCTCTCCAGGAGATCAGCCACTCCCTTAAGGAGCTCCCAGAAACCAAAAGCCAAGGCAGCCTTCCTAAGACGATTCAGCTCCTGACAGATTCAAATAGAAAACAATTTTAATTGTGGGAGGAAAACAAATCTTCTTTTCATAATTTTAAAAAATTATGAAAAGAAAAACCTACCTTATAGAAAGTTTGCGTTTTATCTGGCAGTTTCCTCGCATTCCTCAGGATCTTCTGCACATCAGTCTGTAGAAAGAAATCACAAGTTGCCCTTTATTACAGGTATAATGTGTAAGATATGGCCAGAGCTTAATTAGCAGAATCAAGGATGGGTAGGATTTCAACACATCATGTGGGGTCATTGTACTTAAGGCGTAACAGCTAAATTATATCAGCACTACAACTATCAAATTCGCATAAAAAAAATAATTGGTGCCAGATTTCAGTGTTGCCAGTCTTGGAATTCAACTGTACCTGTAGTCCACTGGCTTTGATCCACACAGTGACATTCTGGGCATAGCTTCGTTTCACTTGGGGCTGAACAGGGAAAGGACTCTTACTGTCGTCCTCTCCATAGGGATTTTCTGCAGCCTCTGAAATGCCAGAGAAGTCATGAAAAACCAAAGTCAGTATTGCTATCAAGCAGTCTTAATCTTTAATAAAACAGTCAATAATTAACTGCCTGATTATCTACCCACAGACAAACACATGCCTTTGGGGATTTGTTTGTCTGTACATGGGTTAGTGTGTCAAAAGTCACATAAGTATGCAGTGTGTTATATTATCAAAAAAATGTGCTCCTAAAATGACACTATTAGGAAGAGGAAACTAGTATAGATTTGAATGAAAAAATGCTAAAAAGACCTCGCAGATGTTAAGATGTTTGTTGCAAACTTGCCTTGTGTTTGTTTGTTATGTGCCCACAGAGACAACAGATGTAAGTTAATAGGGCAGTGGTTACCTGATATTGGTCCCAAATGTGAGATCTTGCCCAGCCAAGGCAAAGGCTCTGGACCAGGCTCAAACAGAGACATCATCAAGTTTGATTTCTTCTTGCTGTCTGCTTGGGAGTACAGCATGCCATACCACTCCGGTCTGAGAGAAAAACAAGCTATATTGAGGCCATTTTATTGTAAAATGTATTAACTCATTTTACTTTCAAGGTGTCTTGCCATTTAAATGCACTTGAACTAAAACACAACAGAATTCAAATATGATAAATAAAAGCAACTCTGTTGCATCTCACCCCAGCTGGACCAGTGCAACCATGCCCTCTACTTTCAGACTGCCATGTAAAAGTACACAAAAGTTTGGACTTTTGCCTGCCATTTGACTTGCAGAGGGTTCCTCCTCAAGGTCATCTGTGGCTCCTGTGCCAACTTCATCCACCTCTGGAATCAATCATATAACACACATTTATAGTATTATAGTTGATACTAAGGGCTCATCACTTTCAGTTTTTGAATTTTAGAGGCAGCATGTGTAGGAGTATCCTAAAAAAATGTACAGAATCATATAAAAACCAGAGGCAGATGTGTATGGCAGTGTCTTGAATTTGCATAAACATTACCCTCTACCTCTGTTTTCTAATTTTGCAGCTGAAAATCAGCTTAAAAGAAAATCGGGATATCATCTTTGAAGATTAGTTCCACTAAAAACAATGAACCCTATGCATGCTGTGCAGTCGATCTGCCAGAGAAATGAATAATAATTAATATATTTTTCATTCAAAAAGATCAACACTAACCTTTGTTTACAGCAATGGGCAGCACCAGGTGTCTTGATATTACAGGAGGACTGGAAATGTCAGCAATTTCAATGAAGCCAATGATTTCCAAATCTGAATGAAGTATTACAGAACGAAGATGCATTAAAGGAGGAAAATGTTGAAATCTCACTCTAAATCATAAAATGTGAAGCCAGAGGGATACCTGCACTAACTGCTCTGGGCATGGGCTCCACTTCTTCATCCAACACAACAGGCTCAGGTCGAGGAAACACCTGAACGTCTGAGGACAGGTTCCCACAGTGCAGGACAGCATGGAAGGGTGAGTATGCGTGATCTATAAGCCTCCTGAAGGCATAAAAAAGCCACAGTTCCTTAGTAGATAGTTCAAATATCGCAAAGTATGGGGGGGTTTTTTGGCATTATTTTCTCAGCAAGAGTTGTACCCAAACATGGTCTGTACGCTCTTCATGCAAAGTGGTCCCTCCATTGTGAAGATCTGTCCATCTCCTCCGCTGAGACGAAGTAGCTCCTCCAAGTTATCCATAGCATCTGTCATCTGTAACTGGGAACATACAAGACGGGGGGGGGGGTGCATTTGTATCAGTCTAGTACAAGTGCTGACTTATCATAACCTTAAATTTTACATAGATGTACTAAAAACTGCCTGGGCACACTATAAAAACTGTTGCTACATTATGCAGGTGACGTGCTATGTGATGTGCCCATTTTCCACCAATGTTAATCGCCTGTGTTTATATCATGCTACAAGTTAACAGAACTGTTGAACAGCTAGCAAAAAAGGTACCTCCTCTGCGTTAGCTATACACATGATGAACAGTTTGGTAGGGAAAGGGAAAGGAAGTGGAAATTTCTTGTCATCCCCACGCTGCTTCAGTGTTTGCAGGGAGTGGCGTAGGGAACCCTTTCCAATACCGAGAGATCCATCAGTGACCAGCACCACCTGTAGGAAAGAGTAAGGAGGTACACAAACATAACCCATGTAATAGTAAATAGGAACAGATAAATGAAATCACAACAGAAAAATTATAAGCCTGCACCCTAGGTTTATTTAATTAATAATAAAGCCACAATGTGTGATAATGTTGAGAAAAACATACCTGACAGGGACAGGCACTTCCCCACTCCTGCTGCACCACGTTACTAACTCCTTGAAGAGCTGCTTCAACACAGGTCTTGTCATAGTCTTCCAAGTTGCTCAGAGCCTCCTACAAATAAAAAGGTATTAATCAATGCAAAGCTCCTCTACAAAGTCATTTTCTTTTCCTCAGAGGCATAAATCAAGCAGTGACAAAAACCTGCTCTGATTATTAAAAATGATTTCTCATATCAGGCACACTTTACCTGTAATGCATTGTAATCTCTGGTGAAAGGCACTAAAAGCTCCCAGAGAGAGGAAAATGCCATCAGTGAGGTGAACTCCAAGCGGTAGTTTGAGGCCATGTGCTCAAACAACATATTAAGTCCATGGACAGCCAGGTTCTTCCTCTGAAACTCCTCGCTGCCATCCAGCGACACTGGCCGTGTCATGGACAGGGACACGTCCATCAGCACCACGGTGGGCATGGCTTACTGTTTATATGGACTCCAAATAATGCAACAGATTTAAAGTAGCATCAGATGAGCTCCCGCTGAAGGCAAGAAAGAAAAAAAGACAGAGGAAAATATTTGTGAGGGAAATACACAAACTAGGAACTTAGCGTTAGTTAGCTAACTTGGCAACGTAGCAATAACTTCATTTTAGGTCTGTAGACACCGACCGTCTTTGGGGCTCATGTTTACTTGAGTATTCATCAGTTGTGTCTTATAATGCACTAAGTGTTGATATCAGCATCACTACTTTTGAGAGCATCGTAGTCACATTAAACAACGTCAGTTAACGACGTTCATAACCAAAGAGAGAAAGAACATGTCACATCAGAGCACTATAAGCTAATGATGCTAACGTTAGACGTTCGGCTAACTAGCGCAAAAATTCTGCAACAAAACACAAAAAGACTCAACGCAAGAAACGTTGAACTACTGCTTAACATATATAAGAAGACGAATATACATAACTTCAATCATTAAGTTGATATATATCAGGACAATAACTAAATACATGCCCACCATTTACCGTTTCACTCTCCATCCAGTGTTGTTTGTATTCTATGTGCACCACTTCTTTCGTCCGGGTGACAACAGTGTTCTTTAGAATAAAAGTTCTTACGTTATCTTGGACAAATCGACTCAGAAATCAACAGGACATTCATTTACTTCAGTTTTAATTCCCTTTGCTTATGCACATTAAACATTTAAGGCCAGGAGTTTGATAGAGGACGCATTAATCCTGAACTGATTTATTCCAGTTCAGATTTTGACTTGAAAAAACTGTGCGCAGGCGACGATAGAGGAAAAAATAATGGTTTCAACATTTTGCATTAAAATACTTGAACTGTACAGAGCCCGCTGGGGTCTGTTGAGCATAGTCTATCATTTTAAAATCTAAATTTGTACTCTCTGTTAACAAATCGTTGCGCACGGTTTAGAAACCGCGCCAGTAGTTATGCAAACCCCCCCCCCCCTCTCGGAGCCCCCTTTAGGGGCTCCATGAAGGGGGTCGTCCCCGTATAGCTGTAAATGCCTAGATGTCACAAGTCAAGAATCTTTGTACAGATTTAAAAATTGTTTTTCGGTTTCTAGAGATCCAGAGTCAAGTCAAACCCCCTAATTTGGATAATTTTGTGGACACTTAAGCATAGCAGACTCGTTCTTTTTAAAGGTAAGACAACTCACACCATTGCTGTGTGTTTATGATCGTTAAATGCTCATTACATTAAGTTTGTCAGGCTGCAGTGCGTTTAGGTCTGATGGGAGTTTTACATGGTTTTACATGTTGAGTGTCACGTGTGTGGGTGTGTATTATATTGCCTCTTATTTGTAATTTTTTCTGTAATTAAAACAGGTACAGTGAACAAAGGATGTGACATGAAGTAAATTGTCATTTGCTGTTTTGCTGGGAAAGATGAATAGGGCTAAAAGGACGCCACTGCAACTGAGCCTGTTTTTTTATCTCCTCTCTGGGGTTTTTCTTTGTACTCTCTTTCATCTGACCATCAGTGCCAGACTGTATGAGCCCTTTTCAATACCTCAGATAGGAGAGGGCACTCAGGGGTTGGAGGAGCCTCTCACTGCAACCCATGAACTAGAACCCAAAGATCAAACAACGCCAGAGATGTATGCAGTGCCTTATCTGGACAAAACTAAAGAATTTAAAGAATCTATATCCACTGAATCTCCATCATTACATAATCCAAACCAGACCACTTTGGCCCCTGAGCCTCCACAGACCACTGATACACCAGCTCCCCCTGTAACCACCATCACTCCAGCTTTTCCTGGTGAAGCTCCACATATCAAAAGTGAATACCCTAAAGATTTTTTTTCTATTGAAGACTGCAGACGAGGCTGGGTGATCCTCCACATTATTGGGATGATGTACATGTTCATTTCACTTGCAGTTGTGTGTGATGAATTCTTTGTTCCTGCACTGGGGGTGATCACTGACAAGTTAGCTATCTCTGACGATGT
>JAPZDV010000023.1:15423285-15459131 GCA_029814665.1 Acanthurus lineatus
AATTAATACCCTAAAGATTTTTTTTCTATTGAAGACCGCAGACGAGTCTTGGTTATCCTCCACATTATTGGGATGATGTACATGTTCATTTCACTTGCAGTTGTGTGTGATGAATTCTTTATTCCTGCACTAGGGGTGATCACAGACAAGTTAGCTATCTCTGACGATGTGGCGGGAGCCACCATCATGGCTGCTGGAAGATCTTCCCCCAAACTCTTTACCTGCATCATAGGAGTCTTCATCGACCACAGTAATGTGGGTGTAGGTATTGGCAAAATTGTTGGTCCAGCAGTCTACAACATTTTGTCTGTGATTGGAGTATGTTCCTTGTTTTCACGGGAAGTTCTTCATCTGACCTGGTGGCCACTTTTCAGAGATGTTTCCTTCTACATACTTGCCCTTATCCTTCTCATCATCTTCTTCCTGGATAATGTCATAATGTGGTGGGAGAGCATAATGCTGGTGACCAGTTACAGTCTTTATCTGACTCTCATGAAGTTCAGTGTGCAAATAGAGCAGGCCTTCAAGAGCCAACTTTACATACGCAAGACCCCTGGTAAAGCTGTAAACTTGGAGGAACCTGAAAAGGTAAGCAACCTTGTGACCAATGTACTCAAAGGAATAAAACAAATGTTCCTTTTTTTAAACTCCATGTGTTGTTTGTCTTACTATGGAACAGTTTACAGGCAGTTTGATCACTGATGACCAATTACCTCTGAGCATTTTACAGCGTACATAAGCCATAAGCTTACATACTACATATGTTACAAGACTTATATGTCAATTTGACCAAATCTATTGAGCTTGTTAAGAACATATACTGTGCTTTCATTCTTCTTCTTCAGTTTAAGATAAAAAAAGTTAAAAAAGAAAAACAACAACCATTTTGTTTTATATCGAGAAATTTTACCCTGGGGCCATTTATGTAAGTAATATTAGTCACATAATTTGGCGTTTCATTATGTGAAACAGATGCTGATAATGCTCATAATGAAAAATGTGCGGTCATTCATCCACCATTCTGTCTCTCATTCTGCAATGATCATTATAAAAGCCTACAAAAATGAATATGAAACAGAAACCCACAATACATATACATTATGACATCTCTACTCCCGTTAACTGTGGGGTTACATGCTGATCATGTCAGAGAGATGTTACTTGCAAAGAGGTTAGAGATTAAAAGATGAGAAGGAACAACACTGAGAAAATTGTAGCATTAAATGATAAAATAGACAGAGGGTAAGAAACTGTTCTAGTTAGAAAAAAGCTTATAAGATGATCTTTAGAACCTGTCTATGAAAGAGCCCATATAGAGTTCCAACTTTTAGAATAATGGCTTCTTTAGGCAGCCTTGGGCTTCACTGTTTCTTTGATATACTGTAAATATTTCTACAATAAAATACTTGTTCCCTAGAAGAGAGCATCTGCAGGTGAGGATGGACAAGAAGCCTCTGAAGATGCTGAACACGATAAGATCGACGGTGATGAATCCTGTAGAAATGAAGAAGATGGGAGTGAAGAAAAACAGAGGAAAACTGAAAAGCCTCTGTCTTTACAGTGGCCCGACACTCAATGTAAACAAGTAAAATTCCTCCTCCTGCTGCCCGTAATTGTTCCCCTGTGGCTAACAATTCCTGATGTTCGCAACCAGGTAATGATCCTGACACATATCTGAGATCAGCCGTGATATCTGTAATAGCTAACCTGTGAGTAATTTATTCTTTTGGCTCACAGAAATCCAGAAAATTCTTTCTGGTCGCCTTCCTGGGATCTATTCTGTGGATTGCTGTCTTCTCCTACCTCATGGTGTGGTGGGCTCATCGGGTTAGTCACTGCAGTACCATTTTGAGATGGAAATTTGAAATTTTTATGATGTTAATATACTTCTTGAAATAGAGATTGTGTATTGAATCTCTACTTTAAAGAAACACAGTAGCTCTTTTGCAGCATCTATTCAGTATGAGCTCTGGTTTGCCTTCATAGGTGGGTGAGACCATCGGCATCTCAGAGGAGATAATGGGCCTGACTATCTTGGCTGCAGGGACATCCATCCCTGACCTCATTACCAGTGTGATTGTGGCTCGTAAAGGCCTGGGGGACATGGCTGTCTCCAGCTCTGTGGGCAGTAACATCTTCGACATTACAGTGGGGTGAGCTCTGAAACTCTAATGTGTCTAAATTGAAATAGAAATTCAGATGAACATTAAGTTGGCAGATTTCTTAATCCCCTATTTTTTCTGTGTTTCTGTCCCTGTCACTTTGTTTCAAAAGTCTCCCGGTCCCGTGGCTCCTGTACTCGTTTATCCACAGTTTGGCTCCAGTGGCTGTCAGCAGCAATGGGCTCTTCTGTGCCATCGTGCTGCTCTTCATCATGCTCCTCTTTGTCATCATCTCCATTGTGTCCTGTAAGTGGAGGATGAATAAGGCGCTTGGTTTCACCATGTTTCTGCTCTATATCATTTTTGTGGGGATTAGCCTGGTGTTGCAGTATCGCATCATTATCTGCCCTGTTTCCATCTGAACATGTGAACAGAGGCCGTCTCTAAACTTGTGACCTGAAGCAGAACTGTTAACCCCCACATGGTTGATGTCATAAGCACAGGTCTGGGTATCTGTAGAAACTGTGCAGAAAGATGCTGTAGTTGCTCTGTTACAATGACAAGTGACAATTGTCCAGTATGTCAGCAGCAATACACAATACACATGCACAGATTAAAGTATACATTTTATAATCCACCTTTAAAGTAATGTCTAAACACATAAACTTCTGCATTTAGGCTACATACACACCAGCACCAGCATGGAAACATTTATCATTAGCCAGTAGGAATGCTGGATCTTATTCAACTAGTTGCTAGCTGATGTCTTATACATTTTGGAGGAAAAAAAATCTTCCATTAAGATACCTTTTTGCCTCATAATAAAAGACACTCATTTTTCATCCAGTAAGTTTTTGAATCCAAATTTTAAAACTACAGTCTTAAAAAATAACCTAGATAATCACTTGGTTCGTTCAATCAGTTTGTTAAAAAATTACATTTTTATGCAAGAGGACAGGAAGTCATCTCTCTTTTTTCTTTTATTCTTTTTGAATCTCATTTTTATGTTTTATATTGCGCGTGAATTAAGTAAAATTAATGCACTGTATAAATGTTTTTTCTTTCACACAAATATATGCTAATGTCCTTTTTTCATTTGTCCATCTTAATTCATGTTCCCTTAAGTAAATGTTATCAATCTTTCATTGATTAATCAATCAAATTTTTGTTGTGTCTAATTAAGCTTTATGTAATCAGGAGTCTTCATGACAAAAGCTTCTATAATAGACTTTAAATGTGTAGGTATCCAAAATGTATTTGGTTAGTTTTATATCCATTAGCCTGTGCTGTAAAAACTAGCCCATCATTTTGTTTATTTACAGTATTTTTGAACTTAGAAAGTCTCTTTAGGTTATTTTTAAAAAATAATATGTAATGCATCTGTTTTAGGATTTATTTTTATAGATTTTTGTCAGGTAGCTGCCTTGTGCACTTCACTTTATTTTTAACTCACAGTTTTTTTTATGGTGTCTTTTTATTTGTATTTTTCTTTCAATTGAAATGTATCAGTTTATACGTTGAATATAAAATAATCACTGCATATTTCTTACTTTTATATTACAATTTTGCCACAGTGAATGTCTCATGTAAGATGTTTTTTGGCCCTTGTTCTGCCTGCAATGTTTACTTGGAGAAAAAAGACCCAGTTACCAGCACCACCTACAGGACAAAAGGAAGAAGTACATAAACATAAACTTCTGTAACAACATGTACAAGCAGCTTCAGTAACAGTGTCATCTATCTGCTACACATTTCTTCTTATAATATATTTGTAATAATTTATTTGTTTGACCCATAAAGTAGACTTTTATATATTTTTACATAAGTGGCTCCATAAAGAGCAAAATATGTAAAGATTTTGGCATACAGTTTTATCAATCATAATATACTGCACTACTGATCAGTTTTTACGTTTAGTTCACCTACATATACCCTCTGGAGCTGCAAGATGAAATAGTTTATGTTACAAAATAATAATTTTTATGGAGGATACAGACAGAGCACTGAACAAGTCTGTAAGAATACAATTTGGATAAAACCTTGATTGTCACATGTAGGATAAGATTCAAATGCTAATAGCATGATTAGTATTAGCAAAAGTGTATGGAATGGACTTAACCGTGAGTCTGTATGCTGTAAGGTAAAACATTACACACTGCTAATTTTATTCATTTTATGGGGTGAATTAGAGGTAAAGTTAAAAATGCCCCCCAGAAAAATCAGTCACGTTTATTCCCCAGTCATTTCTATGTGTAACGTTGTTTTAGTCGCACCAAGTTAACGTCTACAACATATAATAAAAAATAAATCTATTTTTTAAAAATAAAAAATAATTTTACTTAAATTAGCTAAATGGCTTTTTCACCACAACTTTCAGTATTGAATGTAATAACAAAACCTATCAAAGCCAGAGTGTTTCAGGTTTACTCAGAGTGTGTCAGGTTTAATTATATAAACCAAACAGCATATTTTTAAGACGTTATGTGATAAAAAAAAAAAAAAAAACGTAAAAAATCGAGTTACGACTGAAGGCTGCTGTCTGACAGCTGTTTGGTTCATATGAGGTAACTTTTCAAAGTAGACTGGTAAAACATCCGAGTTACTGCTGAAACTGAGAAAGTGAGAGCGAACAGCACGCAGACAGGACGAAAAGGTAACGCACGCTATTAATTTGTAGTAATGTGCACCACTTCTAAGGTCCGGGTGAAGCTGTGTACTACACTGGAATAAAGAGTTCCTGTATGAAACACTTCAAATTGAAGATGTAAGATTCCTGTGCTGAAGTTTTCCCCAGCAAGTTATAACATAGTTTTAGCCACATTGCAGTTTGCTTCTTTCTTTTAACTTGTACATTTTTTATTTTTTTTCAGCTGTTACTATTTAAATTGTTATGCCTCATTTAATCAAATAGTTATTTTCTTGTGCCAATTTCTACTTTAAGAAATGCATTTTTTCGAGAGTTGTGCAACATAACACTGGACTAATGCATCACTTTTATTTTACATTTAATATAACTATGGTAGGCTCATGATAAAGTGAGAGTGAGACAATGCACATAATCCTCTTAGAAGACTTCAGGTATTAGGTATAATGCTGATCCATTGTGAAGACTCGTCCTGTGTCCTAGATAACCCTTTGGCCATTGGCAACAGTTTAGACTTTAGCTCGTGCAACAGTACCCTGCAGTGAAAATCTGCTTTTAGAGATTTTTGCACCCCTGACTTTGCAAGATAGTTGTTCTGTGGTAAGTCTCCATCTGTTGTTATTCAGCTTGTCTTTACATGTGCATTAATGTTTTGCCTTGGCTTCTGTCGGTCTATTGTGTTTGTATGTCACTCATTTTGTTCATTGTGTTTCTCAGAAATCACTTACGCAAATAGAAAGTGCTCCTGACAGCCTCTGAATGGGCTTATCAATATTGCCGTGACAGATAATTGTTTATGAGGCGCGTTCTCTGGATAGCGCAAATGCCAAATGTGCTGTATTGTTGTGCAACATGCTATCTAAATGTCATTTTATCTCTGATGCGTCCTTTCATTTACAAAAGGCTGAAGGATATGACATGAATCACCCTGCTGAAGGTTTGGATTTTGTCACCCCATGGTCTGCTGGGGAGAGAGCTGGACTTGTCCTCTACCAAAGCACATTTATGAAGCTTAATTCTCTATAAGCTGTAGCATCACTGCTTTGGAGGAAAATGCATTGTACAAGAAGGAAACGACTGCAGCTGAGCCGCGTCCTGTTCCTCCTCTCTGGGGTTTTTCTCTGCACCCTCTACCAGCTGACCATCAGCGCCAGACTGTATGAGCCTTTACCGATGCCTCAGATCGGAGAGGATTTTGGGGAAGGTTCAACAGAGGGGGTGGAGGAGGCTACAGTGGAGACTCAGGGGCTGGAGGAACCTCTCACTGCAACCCATGAACTAGAGCCCACAGATCCAACAACACCAGAGATGCATGTGGTGCAGCACACGGATGCAACTTCAGATTTCAAAGCATCCACCTCAACTGAATCTCCAGTATTGCCAACTACAAACCGGACTGTTGTGCACTGCATCTATGTGGCCCCTGAGCCTCCGCAGACATCACCAACACCAACACCAACACCAGCTCCAGCTCCAGCTCCCCCTGTAACCACCATCACTCCAGCTTCTCCTGGTGAAGCTCCACATATTAAAGGTGAATACCCTGAAGATATTTTTTCAGTTCAAGACCGCAGACGAGGCTGGGTGATCCTCCACATTATTGGGATGATGTACATGTTCATTTCACTTGCAATTGTGTGTGATGAATTCTTTGTTCCTGCACTGGGGGTGATCACAGACAAGTTAGCCATCTCTGACGATGTGGCAGGAGCCACCTTCATGGCTGCTGGAGGTTCTGCTCCTGAGCTTTTCACCTCCTTGATAGGAGTCTTCATCGCCCACAGCAATGTGGGTATTGGCACAATTGTCGGTTCAGCAGTTTTCAACATTTTGTTTGTGATTGGAATGTGTGCTTTGTTTTCACGGGAAGTTCTTCATCTGACCTGGTGGCCACTTTTCAGAGATGTATCCTTCTACATACTTGCTCTTATCTTACTCATCATCTTCTTCCTGGATAATGTCATAATGTGGTGGGAGAGCATAATGCTGGTGACCAGTTACAGTCTCTATGTGACTTTCATGAAGTTCAATGTGCAGATAGAGCGAGCCTTCAAAAGCCAACTCTACAAACACAAGAGCATTGTCAAAGTTTTTGTGGTGGAAGAACCTGAGAAGGTAAGCAACCCTGTGACAGATCATGAATCTAAAACCTGATGTCTTGTGTCCTCTGTTGACACAATGAACAACATACACATCTCTTTAAAACAATTTTTTTACCTCTTGAAGAGATATAAATTTGCACATTTTTTGATACCTCACATTCTATATGTGACACCTAGTCCTATATTTTATATTGACATGTAACAAGTCTCCCAAAGTGTGTGAAATAGCAATGTAGGGGCTTATAATATATTGTGTATACTAATATTTAAGCTCTACCAAAATGAAGGAACTTTGGTCTATCTCTACCCATAATTAATTATCACTGAAAAACATTGTTGCATGCAGACAAATGGGGATGATGAAGATAACGACCCTCCTGCTCCAGAGGACAAAAATCTGTTAAAGGTAAAAATCAAACAATCAACCAACAAACCAATCAACTGCAAGTAGAAACACAGTGTTCATTAATCTACACATCATTTTAGACGGTACTGCAGTCCTTCAAATGAGCAGGCCTCCCTTTATGTGGTGGCACATGTAAATCACACTACAATATGGCTGTCTAACACTATGGCTATGTCACTGTCTGTTACTGTGAGCAGCTGACATGACCTCAGCCATCTCTTTCAGTTGAAGCCATCCCTTCAGCGAGGGGGAAGTTCAGCTTCTTTACACAACAGCACCATGAGAAACACCATCTTCCATCTTATGATTCACACCTTAGATCCTCTCGGAGACGGTGAGTAGCGTATCACCACATCAATCGCCCTGATGATTGATAATCTACCTTTAAAAATGCTCATACATATTGATTACTGGGATTAACATCCTTCTCATAGTAAAATGGATAAGCAAAGTGGTCGCAAATGAAGGCTCACTTAGTCCAGATTGATACTAAGCAGTTAAATACCTTCCTCAATCAATGGAGAGATCTGTTTTGTATCTCCATGATGAAAATATGAAAAGATTCTTGGGGCACACATAGCTTTGGTTTTAGTCAACCTGAGTGTTTTACACATAATAATTATGTGGTTTTAAATAGTTTTCAAACAATGTTGATTATTTTAAATGGAAACCAAAAACTGCTAATCAGATAAAAGAAGAGTTATTTCACCTTTTAACATGCTCACAGGTTTCCCTGATAGTTTATTATTAAGACATCTGTAGCTTAATAATGCATCATGCTATGGTGATCATACTCTCACACTGAAGCTCACATGTTCTCTGTTTGTCTGAGGTAAGATAATGGTGCATGGCCGCCCAATGTTTGTCTGTACTGACTACTGCTTTCAGTCATGTTGCTTGAGTTGGGTGTTAAATGTGAGACATTGCATCAAAGAAAAGATTAAATCCTTGCATCTACTTTTACAAAATGTCCATTTGTCCATTAGAAACATGTCACTGTTTCTTATGAGCAAAGTGGAATTTATCAAAAGTTAATGATGATTTGAGAGCAAAAATAATATCCCGTCTCGTCCTGTGCTGCAGCCTGTTGTGTAAGAACAGTGCAACTGCTTATTCAACCTCCACACAACTATTAAACTGTTCTCTTCTTGTTTGATTTTTTTCATAGGGAAATTTAAGGACAAGGCTGAGACGATGAATAATGTGGCTAGACGGACAGCAGAGAGCAAAACTCAGGACAAAAGTGAAGGTAAATTGGAGGGATGTGACGGTCATCCATTGATCGAGCTCCTTTCATGAAGCTTTCAGACTGTTCATGAGCACAGTCTGAAAGCTTCTCATCATCTGGGCTGGAAAAATGTTTCAGATTAAAGCATGCAGTTAGCATATTTAAGCATGTGGACTAAATGAGTCAAAGTGGTTGTCTGACAACGGAAAGATGATGTCTGCTGCCAAGTGGAACAATTGCATTTAGCATTGCTTTATGCTGCTTGACAGTAGAATATGAAGTGTTTCATGGTAGTATGAAAACACAAGGAATACACCACGATGTGTACTGTCACAATATACTGTGCAAGAACAACAAACACGCTGAACTAATTGTTAGACAAAGAGCCTATGAGAGGATGTAATAAAATCCAAATACACATGCTTCTACTGTATGAAGACAGTGGGTTAATTTATCTTTGTGAGGATCGCCTCATACATCATGTAAATCCTAACAACATAATGATTGCATTTCTCTTTCTGACCAGTCTAAATTGCCCAAAATCTGTGGAAAGAGGAAGGGAGTTTTTGTTGGATAATCGAATGAGTTTGAGGTTTTAGGGAACTGCATAAGGTTTTGGGATTTCTTTCATAGGTGGTGGAGGAAAAACTGAGCAGACCAAAGAGCCAGAGGCTGCCCCTGCTGCAGAAACAGAGAAGAAGGAGCAGCCAGAGGACAAAAAGGTACTGACTGACCATGTGCTGATGTTCACAAAAGGCCTGAAAGCGACTCTTTGATACCATGTTGGATCAGAACTACAACTGTAGGCAAATGGCCTCATTAAGGTTGTTTTTATTTCTCTTTTGCCTCTGATATTGTGGATCATGACATCTTTCCCCATCACTTCAGGAGGATGGGCCTGCAGAAGAGAAAGAGGGATCAGGAGGGTCAGAAGACTCTGACAGTGATGAAGATGACAGTGATGAAGACAGTGATGAGTCCAGTGAAGATGAAGACAGCGATGAAGACGAAGAGGAGGAAGAAGAGGAAAAAGACGAACCTCTGTCTTTACAGTGGCCTGACACACGTCGTAAACAAGCCACCTTCCTCTTCCTGCTGCCCATCATCTTCCCTCTGTGGCTCACAGTTCCAGATGTTCGCAACCAGGTAAAGATCCTGACACATTTCTGGGAGCAGCTATGATATCTGTAATGCCTCTGTGCTGTGATTTACACTTACATCACTGACTTTGTCAAACAGAAATCCAGAAAATTCTTTGTGCTCACCTTCCTTGGCTCTATTATATGGATTGCTGTCTTCTCCTACCTCATGGTGTGGTGGGCCCATCAGGTCAGTTCAAATGAATCAAAAGATCAGAGAATTTTTTTTCCAATTCCATTTATATCTCCCTGAACAAGGTCATACCCTCTAAAAGTGAGATCAAGATTGTGTCCTAAAACTGTCATGTTATAAAAAACATTCATGTAATTTCCCATATATGTAGCTGCTATCATTCTGGTTTTCCCTGATAGGTGGGTGAGACCATCGGCATCTCAGAGGAGATAATGGGCCTAACTATCCTGGCTGCAGGGACGTCCATCCCTGACCTCATTACCAGTGTGATTGTGGCTCGTAAAGGCCTGGGGGACATGGCTGTCTCCAGCTCTGTGGGCAGTAACATCTTCGACATTACAGTGGGGTGAGCTCTGAAACTCTAATGTGTCTAAATTGAAATAGAAATTCAGATGAACATTAAGTTGGCAGATTTCTTAATCCCCTATTTTTTCTGTGTTTCTGTCCCTGTCACTTTGTTTCAAAAGTCTCCCGGTCCCGTGGCTCCTGTACTCGTTTATCCACAGTTTGGCTCCAGTGGCTGTCAGCAGCAATGGGCTCTTCTGTGCCATCGTGCTGCTCTTCATCATGCTCCTCTTTGTCATCATCTCCATTGCTTCCTGTAAGTGGAAGATGAATAAGGTTTTGGGTTTCACCATGTTCCTGCTCTACTTTATCTTCCTGGTGCTTAGCGTGATGCTGGAGGATCGCATCATTATCTGCCCTGTTTCCATCTGACCGTGTGAACAGAGGCCGTCTCTTCACTTGTGACCTGAAGCAGAACTGTTAACCCGACCATGTGTGATGTCACAAGCATGGGTCTGGGTTTCTGTAGAAACTGTGCAGAAAGATGCTGTAGTTGCTCTGCATTGCTGCCAGTGACAAGGGTCCAGTATGTCAGCAGCAATACACTTACTACATCAATTTTTGTAGAACGTTTTACACGCCTGTTTTCACTTTAAGCAATGATGGCAGCTTTTTATTCATGTTCTTAACACACCTGGAGATGCAGAGCTGCTGTCTTATGTGCTAGTGTAGGTTGTGTGCAAAGGAAAAGTTAACAAGGATATAAAGATTTTTTACAATGTTTACAGAAGAGCATCTGCAAAATTAAATAATGTATCTATAATACATGCAATTTTGGAAAATTCACATATCTAAAGGTGAGTTTTGTATACCATAAATTTGTGCTAACAGCTATCTTGTAACAATTATTATACATATTTATGCTCATTGTTTTTTCTATAAAGCTCAGGGACAGAAAAAGCAAAAAAACTTGACGTCCATAGAATAAACATGTTTATTCATGAATGAAAGCAAACTATAGATCCAGCCAGGGAAGAAATTTGAAATTCTTTTTATATAAAAATCATACAAATTAGTATCTGTGTTACAAATGATAAATAATACTTAATAAACATTGTTTAAACTGACAAATTGTGTAAACAACATGTAGACATCAAATGATGTTTTGGTCATCTGTGTTTTTTTTGTTGTTTTTTTTGTTTGTGTCTCAACTTACAAGGTAATTAAAACATAATTGTACATGCCGTGAGCCTGGTGTTAAATCCAGGCACACAGCATTGTCTAATCCAGCATCACATCATCAGAAATTATGTGGTAAAGTCCATTAATATGTTGTGGAGCTGCTTAACATCTAGGCAGATTTTTTGTCAGTTAGAAGTGAAAAAAATACAATTTGTACACTGTGAACCATCACACACATTTTTGGAAGTGATAGGTAAGAGCTGTTGTTACAACTGAACACCTTTGACTTTAAATTGCTCAGAAAGTTGAATTGCGTCTGCTTGAAGAGATTCAAAATGTCCTTTTATGCTCCATATGTCACATTAAACAGTGCAATGTCTAAAACTGACATCTACTGGTATATTATGCAGTGAAAACCAAAAGGGAATATACAAAACCAGAGTCAAATAATCTGTACAGTTTTTTATATCCATCATGGTTTCAATTAATTAATTTCATTGTAAAAAATGAACCCAGGAGAAAAAAGAATATTTTTCTTTTTTATTTGACTGCTATTTGTTTGATTGTACCGTTTTTAAGGAAATTTTATCCTTGGTGGTCCCATGTAACACATCAATCATTTAGTCCTCACAATTACAAAAGATATTGCTTAAAAAATTGCTAATAAATCATAGGATTCCCTTTTGGGTTCTTTTGGTACATTGTACAAAAATGAATAAACAGTGTGCATATACAAATAATTGAGTACTCCCTTCTTGGTTCAAAAAATAATAATAATTCATCACTTTTTAAAGTTACCATCTAGTTTAGTGTATTTTCACATAAAAGCATTACCCTGTTGAGGGCACAGGGTCCAGAGGACGAGGAATTCCTTTGCTTTTGTCAACTGCATTTAATGGAAATATTAGACAGCACAGTAAGGCCTGCAGCTGTCAAATAAAAAGTCACTTAAGCGTAGGCTGTTGGGTCACAGCCTTACGTAAATGGGAATGAATGGCAAGAGCGTGTCTTGCCAAAGTGCTTTGAAAAACATGAATGTCCAAATGCAAGTGCTTATAATACACACACTCAGTCTTTACAAGGTCACCAGGACCACTCAAGAGTTTCAACACAATGATCATACACGTACTTGTACATACTTACTCACAGTTTCAACAGAAAACAAAGTCATAAAATAGACTGTATAACAACTGTACAAACATTTTACTCTATTGTACTGAAAATACAGTGGACTTGCTAAAATATTTACAAAAACACAAGGCCTGTCACTCGACACCTCTCAGCTCTAACAGTATTCAAGAGACTCATGGCAGTTGCTTTTTATTAAGTGTCTGTTTTCCATTGTGCTTGAGAGCTCTGTTCTCCAGTTGGTTGAGCTGGCCCTGAGTCTGACGAACAAAACAGCAGCAGTGACCATCGCTGAAGGGAAACATAATGACACAGAGGAGGAGAAATAGTTCACAGACTGGGCTCCCCAAAAGTTTTCCTGCACTCCATGACCCCTGCTCCAGGGGGTCGGTCACAGTTGTGTGTCAGTTTAACCTGGTGGGGGGTGAGGCGATCATATGCCAACTTGTACTCCCGATCAAAAGCATCTGCAATGAGATCATACTTAGTTAAAGATGAGGACAGTGTGTATCATTGTTATCAGATTTACTTTATATAAAATGTACTGTATTTTAAGTGTGGATAATGCTAACATGCTAACAGCAGGTATAACATTTACAATGTTAACTATCTTAGTTTAGCTTGTTAGGAGGCAAACATTTGCAAATCAAGACCCCAGAAAGTACATCAGACAAAATATCACTATAAAATATGACAATCTACCCATCAGTTGTTGTTATTTAATTTGGCACAAAATTGTTGGATGGACTGACAACTAGCATACTGCTAGCGTGGCCAAAAATAGAATTTCATGCCTTTGAACTTACTGATATTAATGTTGTTCTTGCCCAAAGCCACCAGAGCGAGGAACAGGAGATCGCGATACAGGCTCCTTTTAAACAAATGAAAAAAAAAAATTATATTTATATAATCTTTCACAGACGGATTTACGTTACAGTTATAAAATCGTTATCTCCTGACCTCTGTCTTTTAAAACCGAGCTCCGGCCCCAGCAGCTGGATGATCTGGCCCATGGGCTGATAGACATCACTCTTCTTAATGCTCCTCACAAAACCCTGCAGGAGCTCCACAGTGAAGAGCTGGCCTTCTTCACACAGCCCGGAGCGAACCAGGGAGTTTGCACCTGCAGGGAACAGAGATAAAAGTCACCCCGATCAAAGGCTCATTCACCCCCATCACTCAATATCAGCTCTGAAAAGTATTGCACTGATAAGGGCGGCATAACTAATAGGAGTCCTGAACTGAATTATGCATGATTTTCTAGTTACTTCATATGCATTATTCAATTTACATGTAAATATCTGACCTTGATCACACTTGCCAGCGTTTGCAGCAGGATATTTTTTTAAAAGTAATTTCAACCTCTGAAACAAATTATATCTCAGTTTACTCAGATGAAGGTGGTGCTGTAATGACTTACAATGTGTGTTCCAAAGAACATAGCAGGGTTGAACTTTGTCTTGGTGCAACTTCAGGTTGTCCCACATAATCCTCACAAGCACCTGCTTGCTGTCCTCAGAGGAAATGTTCTGAGGCATCTGCAGGGAGTAAAAACATGAAGGATTAATCCCTTACTCTGTCTGGTGCAGCCCATATGAACAGGATAGTATCTATAGAAGAATTTGGTTTTCATTTGTTAAAAAAGATGCTCCCTTTAAAAAAATGATATTATCTATGTGCTGCCTTGATGTATTGGTCTGTTTTGATAGTGTCTTCCTTTAAACCACCACTAGAAGTCCCTAAAGTCATTTTGGTTTTAAGTCTTTGACATAGTTTCAAAGGAGCAGTTAAAGTATTCTAGCTCATTATAACCCCATAAAACCAAAATGTGTATTTCTAACATGTAGCAGTCATCTCTGCTGATTTCTTAGGACAGAGCAGGGCTGGCTGTTTCCTCCTGTTTCCAGTCAATATGCTAAGTTAAAATAACCAGCTAATAAGAGCAGCTTTGCATGGAAATTGAAGTGGTATCAATATTCTTATTTAATGCATAGCATAGCAGAAAATTTGCATATTTCCCAACATCATAAACCTTTTAAAGTTAATGAAACCATGGTTCTACGGTCAGTATTTCCTTCAGTCCTCACACAGCTACTGTCTTTGTGGATAAGCTGACAGACACCTGCATATTTACCTGGTCTCTATGGTTACAGTGCTGGGAGGCCAGAATAAGAGCCGGTAGGTTACTCGGCAGCTCCAGCCTTCTGAAGTACCACACCAGGTTCCAGAAGACGATGGGGTGCTGGTCGACGACACTTGGGGAAGAGATGGCCTGGTCGCCTTCGTTCACCAGCAGGCTCTCCAGCTCCTTCCACAGAACCAGAGGGCTCAGGTAGGGCACCGTCACCGGGGCTGAGGTTGGTGCCGGGGATGAGGCTGGCGCAGCGGGCATTGAGCTCCCACTGCTGTCCTGCTTCTGCTGAGGAGCCGCAGAAGACTGAGCTGCAGAGTCTGCTGCAGACATTTTGGCCTCAGGGTTGAGTGACACAGACGTGTCCTCCCCTGTAACAGGATTAGTTTCCTTTGCAGACCTGAGGAAGAGACAAAGAGTGGATCAGTTTAGAGTGGCCACAGGGATAACTGTGTGTGTATGCGTGTGTACTTGTGTGTATATAAAGAGCCAGACAGCTGGCACGATATTATAAAAATAGACAAATTAACACAAGAAATCAAAGACAGTTAATCATCAAACCTCACACTGTAACTGTGTTTAGTGTGAAATGATGGAAGTTTCTGTTTGTGTGAATATATGCAGCATACTTGCAGTTGGTTTGTGTAAAAGGAGCATTTACCTGCTCTGTGGTCTCAGGTCTTTGATTTCCACGTTGAGGAAAGGCAGGAAGGCTGTGCCGCAGAACGGGCAGGTGCTGTTGAGATTAGAGTCGTTGGCTGTCCAGCCCGCCATGATCTCCTCATCATACACCAGACAGTCGCACGTCTTACAGAGCGAACAGCTGGACATCAGCACCTACAACAAGGGGCAGCAGGACAAGGTGGAAATGAGGATACAGTACAACACTCGACAATGAAAGACTGAGTTAGTCTGTTGATGAGTGTGTGCCAGGGATTTTTATATGTAAGTATCTTACCTCTATGGTGTAATTGGGAGTGGGCTGGAAGCGGCTGGTGTCAGGGGAGGAATCTGGAGTATGGGGAGTTTTAGAGGGAAGTGCCAAACCACCTGAATGCAATGGAAGATTATCCAATTAGACACAGAAGGCAAAGCCAAGATTTAACACAGCTATTAAAGCAGCATATCTGGATTAAACAGAGCTAACGTGGAAAAATAAAAGGACAGAATGACTTGTTTTTTAAAGTGTACAATCTGTAGACTTTTTTGCAGATAGGTTAACTAGTTTGTAATTCACAACGATGTATCAGGGAATGTGCATGTGAGTGTGCATGCACGTGTGCATGTTCACGTGTTTATGTTTAGCATGGAGCTCGTGGCTGCGTGCAGGAAAGCCTACATGATTCAGCCCTCATGCCTGCTGGCCTAGTTTCACACAGAGTAACACCCGACTCTCTCCATTACTGAGCCCTACTCTTACTCTAAATTTAGATCATCAAGAAGTGCTGCGCCGGGAACTGACACAATGCTGCAGTTAAAACAGCAATTTTACTATTGTGCCTGTAAGTCACGACTTTTTCACATCAGAGAGGCTTTCATGAAGACTGCAGAATACTTTGTATAAATGTGCTGTTTATCTACAACTTCCAAATTCTACCTGTCAACCCAAAAACCAAACTTAGAAACTTTATCCCAAAAGTATTGGTTATACAGACTGATTAAAGGAAGTGCAACAAACCAGAGAAGGAGTTGTGTCTGAACACTCTGTTGGGGGTGCTCGGGCTGCCCAGGTTGGTAAGACCCACAACTGGGCTCCTCCGAAGTCTGGACATGTTGCTGTGCTGGGGAGAGGTGAAGCCATCTGGATCCAGACAGGAGTCATGATCGAGCAGTGAAGAGCAGTCGGCCTCTCCAGAGGTCAGCGAGGATACACTTATCCGGTCACAGTTTGCATCCTGCAGGAAAGGAGGGAAAAAAAGGTAATTGTGGTGGCAGTGTGATTGGAAATACTAGTTAGGGAAAAATGGGGTATTACTAACCTGTGTTAATGAAGTCTGGGAGGACAGACGAGAGTAAAGGCGGCTGGCCTTCTCAGCCACACCCTTCCCTGCTGATATGACGCTGCTCTTGAAGATGTCCAGAGTTGGAGTGAAGAGTGAGTCCATGGAGAAAGATGAGGTGGATGGAGTGGGTGATGAGGGGGACACCAAGGAGGTGGGCCTCTCCCTGTCTTTGCTGCAGACACTCAGAGGAAGAGAAGGTGAAGTCCTCAGCCTCTCCCTGGGTTTGACAGGCAGCGGGAGGTGTGTGTTGGAGTGGAGGAGGGTGGAGGGTCTTGGGGAGGTGTGAGGAGAAGAGACGGAGTTAGACAAAGGGTTTAAGGGATTCTGCAGGTCCACGCTGGGTGTGCTGCTGCGCAGGGGGCTACTGGCATTATTCATATACATCTCGATCTCTTCAGCGAGGTCGCGGCGAGCCGTGGCTGAGCTGCTGCTGCTCTGATCCTCCTCTTGTACCGCATCAGTCTTTATCAGTGACAGAGGATCAAACCCCGTCTCAATCCCTGTCCTCCTTACAGTCCCAGCACCGCAGCTGGCACTCCTCTCCACCTGAGGTTTCTTTTTATCAGCCTCCGTCTCCTCTTCCTCTACCCCGTGCAACCTGTCAGAAGTGAGGTAATGCTGTTTTGTTGAGCCGAGGTGAGGGACGGTGAGCCTCAGACTTCCTTGTCCGCCAGACAAGTCCAGAGATTTTGGCCTCTCTGTCTTTGGAAAAACTCCACTTTGAATTGTGTCACTAGATGCACTAGAAACCAGCCTGTTGCCATTGCCTGCGATGAAAAAGATAAGACAATTAATTCAGCTACCACACAATGAGACTGGGAAATGTGGCTTTTATACACAATCATATGGCTTCTTGACAGTTTTCTTTACAAATAAAAAATACCTGCAGTGATATCTGTTGGTTTGAAGCTTTTAGCTGAAGAAGAGATGCTGCTGACTGGAACCTCAGTCTCAGGTGCTGGAGGATTGAGAGAAACCAAATAATTAAGATGACAGATTCTTGTGCATTTAAGCTCAATTTAACAGTATGGCATTAATGCAAAAAGCTACATTTTATCCAGAAAATCACAAATTTGTCATTGCAAAGGGTTCATTTAATTGCTTCTACAAATACTCAGAGGTTGCTGTTTAAGCCTAGATAAAACTATTATATTGAGGTGGAGAACAGTAAAAAAATCCCCATCCCTAAAAAAATAATAAAGTAAGCAATTGAGCCTCTGATGAGCTGCCACACTGATTAATGAGGACTATTGATCAGGAAAGCCGTAAGAAGATTTCATCAGACACACTTTGTTATTTGCAACAAAAAATCAGAACAAATCCTGTCATACAAAAAAAAAAAATCATTTCATTACATAACATGTTCATCTATCAACAGGATCTGCTTCTCAAAAATATCCAAATATAACAGCAAACGGACGGGTGGAAAAAAACATTACACCCACACTGCGATATGATACCCCGGCTTTTCAAGAGAGAACGCTCCTTTAGCTGCCAGCGTGCAGTGATTCACTCCTGCACGAACGGTAACCAAGTGCTGAAGATCAGGGATATGATCTAGTCCAAAACTCACTTGACTGCCTTGGTCTTTTCTCTTCCACTAGTGTTGTGTTGTTGTCACTTTCTCTGCTGCACATCCTCTCCTCCTCTTTGGACAGGGAATCGTAGCCTTGATCAGACTGTCCACCTGAAAAAACATGAGAAGCTTTATTCTTCAATACAAAAGCAAGATATTTTGTTTCTTTCATCCTGTATAGTTCCCCCTTTTACAAAAAGCTAAGCCAATCAAAACCCGGCTATTTAGCCTCGGTGGATGCTTTATTAGAGACAACTGGTCTGAGAGTTTTTCTTCAACAGAGCGTGGTGACATTCCCTACAGCTTACAGCACACGACACTCCCAGAATAGAAAAGCAAGTGCAGCAGGAGAGAAGCAGAGTCTTTGAAAACTTGCATCATCTTCAGGCATCATCATTAAGCTTCATATTTACAAGGTCAAACTGCCAGAAAAGTACAAACCCTCTTTACTGTGATTTGATTCTTACAAAATTTCAGCTTAATTCAACTGGGAAAGATGAGTCAAGTTTTTAATCACTGATATTGTTTGTGTGCAAGCTTTAAATTGCAGATGAGCCCTTTTTTCTCTGCTATCCTTAATGTGCAGCACACTGGTCTAAATTTATACTGTTGTAAAATTTGAAACTTCTTGGATTTAATAGTTATAGGGTGGAATATTTTTGAAGCGTTTCTTGTTACAAGAGACTGTCATCTCTCCCTGTGGGTGTTAAGTGATTGATTGAAAGCAGTTTGTGCAATTATGTCAAATCAATTTATTTTGAGTACAGTGACATTTAAAGCAAAGAGATACAAAATGAAAGTTTATGATTCATATAGTTTGTGCACTCTTTTAGTTGGTAATTATATCAAATCAGTTTAAAATTGGACATTTCCTCTGATAAGCTCAGACATGAGAACCAGCAGTGACACAATTAAAGGATAAAATGGTTTGAAGAAAAAAGAAGCAGGGCCGTGGCTTCGTACCTGTGCTAAATCCATCATCACTGGAGTCCATTTTAGTGAAGTCAGTGTCGATGGAAGTGCGTTCAACGGAGTCATTAGCACTGTCCAAACTGCCATGACTGACAGTGTCAAGATCGCTGCCATCTGAAGGGAGATAAGAGAAAAGGGAGAAGATAAAACAAATGACAGAGAGCCAACAGGCTCATAAGATCAGAGCCCAGCTGGTCTGAGAGCTCTGCAAAAACACTCAGTGATCAGTGCTGTAATCGTTATAATCCACTGTAAAGATGCAAGAATGCTTTGAATGCCACATATCTGCCATCATCACTGAACATCTCTCACATTAAAGGACACCGAGCCAGAAATCAGTTTCACTTTTCCTTCTTTTCTTATTTTTAACTCAAAGGAGTGCAAAATGAGGGCTGAATTAATCACAATGAACTGCCTTATTTACTTTCAAAAACTGCAAAGTCACTGAAATTCTTAACTAAAATAGCCTAAGGATGGTGCCACTTAACAGGATCACATTTCCAATTGAAGTTTTGTATAAAATCCATTTTGTGAAGAGAATTTAATCAGAATGAGTACAAAAACAATGTTAAATGGTGTAACACATGATGTTTTCATTAGAGCCCCTCAGAACATGTCATTATGGAAATGAGAGTCTCACTGGGCAGTTGTGGGAATAAGGGACTGAAATCAAGAGCAACCTGTGTGCTGCAACTGCAGGGGGAAGGAAAACCTCTTCACTCTATTTAATTAGCGTCATTAAAGAAATGCATATTGGGAGCAGCATGTGTTTGAGGAGGCCGGAGTCGGAATAAAAACTTGTTATGAGACGAAGAGAGAAGCCTTGAAGGAACAACTGCCCCCACAGGATGCCACTCATTTACATTTTGATCCATTAAAAACTGCAAACAGGGAGAAAAATCCTCGACTTCAGTTGATAATTTACTAAATTTAATTACCAATAAACTCAAGACCTACTTAGTTTTGGGTATAAAACGATGACAGCTGGTGTGTGTTTGAGTATTTGCAGCTAGTGTGGGAGTGTGTGATATACTTCATCAGTTAGCGTATCGGCATTGGGAAATTATTGTTTCAAAATATGTTGCAGCTGATAAATTGCAGTAATTTAATATGTAGATGATTCATTGTTAGCATTTAAGAGCGCGTTATCATGTCTTGTGGTTGTAATCTTTGTGACAAATTACGAGCCATTTTCAAAGGAATACATGAACTAATAAATTTAGTTCTCTGTGCATTTCTTAAAAATGTATGCAATTACTAATAGGGAGCATTTTTCATCTTTTTGATATTTACAAAAACTTGTTTTCACCATAAGCAACAGTGTCTGTGCAGAAAAACTTGCTAAAGAACAAATCTCAAAACAAACATGTTTGACCAGATGTTTATGCAAATATTGCAGGCAAAATGGAAAATATCTGCAAGGTTATAATTTTAACTTGGCTTGGAAATTACAGGTACAAGATATCAGTAAAAACTGAGTCAAGGTGTTTGTATTTCTACCTGAAAGCTGAGGATCTCTGTGTACAGGCTGTTGTTTCTTCCCTGCTTGCTTGAACTGGAGCACACCGAGGATCACGTTCCTCAGCTTTCCCCACAGGAAGTAACCTCCTCTGGTGGTGGAAGGCCAGGTGCTCTCCAACACGGCCTAGAGAGACACACACAAGATGAGTTTATTTGTTCATACACTTTTAAACTTCAACTAAACTGTTTAGCTTTTGCGTGCAGTATACACAAACAGTGAGCACCTTATTGTAGTACCCGTAGGTGATTGCATTGGGTTGAACTCCAGCTTTCTTCATCTCAAACAAAACTCTGACAGCCAAGACTGGCTGACTGTACTGTCCACACAGCTGCAGCAACACACGGTAACAAACCTGGGACAGGAAAAATATCAGGACAATAATTAAAGAATGTGAGTTACAGCTAATTTTAGCAAATTCTACACCATTAATACTGTATATAAACTTGTGTGGTTGATTTAAACTCCCCCTCACCTCATCTGGAGCCTGCAGCTTCTTGTCCTGCATCTTCCTCAGCACATCATAAGCCGTACGCAGGGCCCGCACTTTCGAGTGGCAGGTGCCGACAAACCCCGGCAGGCAGATGAACCACAGGCCATAGCAGTGACGCAGCAGACATTTGGACCACATCTGAGGCATAGATGAATAGGTTTTGGCCATCCTTTGAGCAGATTTGATCTCCTGAGATAAAAAAGAAAATCACATGTAGAGATGATTCATTGTCCTTTAGCAACTACATTTGCATTTCCCATTCACATTTAGAACCTTATTCATCATTATGTAGAATTAGTGCAGCAGCAAAATAAGCTTAAAATCTCAAATTGCAAACATAAAAAGAAACAAATATGCTCAAATGAGGATCGAATCTCACAATAAAATGAAAACATACTAATGTCTATAAGCATAATATGTGGATTCACATTAGAAAATGCTATTAAAACCATTAAACAAGGATGATAATAAGTTTTCTTTATATTTTTTATTTCTATAACTACAAATCATTATTTACCTCCAAGACTGGGTAAAATGTAATTACATTTATAAGTCTATTCTCAGGAAAATGTCACAGCTCAATTGGCTGACCTGCTTGGAGCGTCTGAAGATGGCTGTGGGGCTGGCTGGGCTGCTGTGGCGTGAGGCCATGCCTGCTGATGGGGGATTTGGTCCCTCCAGCGGCTCCAGAAGCTCAGCATTCAGCACAGGGAACCCAGAGTAGCTACAAAAAGATATATACTGGCTTAGATAACCTGACATGAACTGAAATAGACACTGATCCTGCAAAAATAGTTTGGCTTTGACCTCCAGAAGATTGAGTTCTGAAATTAGAATTAAAGAGCAGAGTGCAAAGCTCAATCATAAAGACCTTAAGCAGAGACAAACTTTAACAACAGAGGCAATTTACATTTTAGTAATTCCTTCTGGAGCTTTATCCTGTTGGTGCGAAGAGCTCTTGTGTGTGTCTGAGTTCAACAGACTAAAAAGAAGAAACAGTCTGTCTTGTATCTATCGTCTAGAGATTGATCTGCACTGCAGTACCTGTAGCACAGAGGATGCTCTTCTCCATGAGGTAGCGGAGGCAGTTCAGGAGGATTGACGTAGACCGTGTGCTCACTGCGGTGGGATTCATCCAGTTCGATCAGTCTGGTTTCCTCTGGCCGCTCACTGTCCATCTGGTTTTAAAGAGAAATGCACATTTATCCTCTCTGTTCTCCATCTTTTCTTTTCTTTTATTTAGGTACTGCTATAAACACCAATTCATAAGTGCTAAGTCTGCCTGGAGGCTCCTGGGCATTTGATACTGTATAAGCCCTCTGATCAGATCAGATGTGAAGGTCAGTGAGGACAAACAGATGTCAGACAGATGTCAGAAATTAGTCTTTCTGAAGAGAGTCCATCAGAAAAAATGGTGCATGTCCCCACTCTATTTGCTTAAAGGGCACTGCCAAAGGCTTGATCCCATAACTCCTCTAAGGCTAAATGAATCCAAGCTGCAGTGACCCGGACAAACTTGATGGCATGTTGCTCTGGGGACATGAAACCATTTAGCTGGGCTGCTTTGGCAAAATGCTTCAAACTAAGCTGCCCCATTTCCCTCAGCTCGAAACTGACTGACTGATCGGCTGTATTGAGAGAAGTGTACAGCACAAAGCTTCACCGCCTAACTGCCTGTCTGAGAACAACAGCAGCAGCTCTCTTTTTGTTGCGCTGAAAGCCCACATCTTTCTTAGGAGAAAATCACCACTCAATAGCTGTCTGGGACATCATTAAAAGCCTGCCATGCTGTTGCAAAGTCACTCGGCTTATCTGAATTGATTATTAGCTTATCTGAGACGCGGGCTTCACGAAAATGTTAATGTTATGGCAGTCGATGAATAGCTCCCCAGTGCCACTGTGTTACAAGGCCTTTTTCCACTCAGTCGAGTGGATGATTCAGTCAGCTGACTCTCACTGACCTATCTGCCCTCGCTTCAAATTTGTTTAGTGTTTCTCGGATAGTTGTCCTTCCTCTCACACCCAAGAAGCCTTTCCCAATCACGCACTTGTTGTCAACTTCAGCAGTAGAATGAATCAATGCTTCCACTTCTCAATATTAACCGCAATGACCACTCATACAGGAGTTCTAACTGTTCGTGCAGGATGTAAATGTCGCTTCCTGATTGCACAAGTTTGCAAGCACAGAGTTTTTTTGGAGGGGAGGAGGATGTTTTGTCTTTTTTTTGTGTGTGTTACAAAACATGTACAGGCAGGTTGGGATAATAAAGCTGTAAAATCCCTAAATGATTAAAGCTTGAACTGTCAATGAGCGTCAATTGTCTACATCCAATGGGATTTCAGCATCAAAACTCATATATTTTTAACAAATGCCTCCGTCTTTGTCCCCTTTTGTCATTCTTCTATATTGTGTTTTTTGAGTCTGGGTAAGGCAGCAAATGGCAAGCACAAATAATTAATTTCACTCTCAGCTTCACCTCAGCATCTCACACAGTTCTGCATAACCTCCCTGTGCAGTTCATTTAAATGGCACCTGGTTCAATAATGCAGATAGCTGAGACACACTGACAACTAATGCACATCCTCACATTCAAGACCTTTCCTACACTTTAAGCTCCCTTTTGTCGCTCACTTCCATTTGTTAGGTACACACACACACACACACAAATAAAACCCTCTGAACTGAGCCATGCTTTTAGTACAATGGAAAAGGCTTTGATTTTATTCACATCTAATGTTGCTTCTGCAAAAAAAAGAAAAAAAATGAACTACAACACAAGTGCTGGCAGCTTACCTTGCCTCCAGTGGTGAATAGCTACCAGGCAGGAGCCATGATGGCAAACAGAGCAGCAGAAAAGGCAAAAGGCAGAAAATCAGAGAGGAGTATAGGAAGCAATAATAGAAAGTCAGAACAAAAACACTTTTAAAAGGACTTAAAGAACAGATGACATTACAGCAGAGCTTAGTGCTGGTGTTAATAAAAGGCTTGAGGGAGATGCTGGGGTGTTAATTCCTCTATGTTTATTTCCATTAGTCCCTGTTATTTGCTTATTAGCTTCTTCAAATTAAACCGAGACCTTAATAAGACATCTTAATTGAAGGGACAGCATGTGAGACAGCATATAATCTTTCCTCTGAACGCCTTGTTTTTTTTCCTCTTCTGCAAATGGGTGGAGGATAGACTAAATATCGTGGCAGCGTTTTTTCCTACGCAGCAAATTGATGCACTTCTCCTGATGGATTGTCTCTCAGACACAAAAAAATCTATAATAATGATTTACTTCAAACCTCACCTTATCAACACACTCATCGAAGAAAGCCAGACTGGCATCTTTATCACTGACAAAGGAGCACTCCTCTATGAAGCGACTGAACATTTGAGTCTTGGTCATGAGGGAGTAAAACCTCTGATGGGAGCGATCTCTGCTTTTCAGGAAGCCTATGAAACAAAGCATATTATGTAATGACAAACATGACATGTGGGTATTAATATCAGATTATGAAACTCAACATTCATTTATCAAGCAATTTCTGGTGTTGCATGCAGACTTCAACAACATTTACAGGAAATGAATACTGGTATGATAAGTTGTTCTCCATTGCTCCGCTTGCATAAGAGCACGCAGATGTGCGGAGACATTGTGCTATTAATCACGTCGCTTTCTTTAACTTCTCATCCACATTCACGTCCTGATTTCCACTAAAGCTTAAGCTAAATCACCAGAGTCATCAGAGCTGTGATTTAGGCCAAACTGTGATACAAAAGCACTGGGACCCCTGATTACAGCATTAAATCACATAGGCAAAGCAACAATAGCTTGTCAGCATGCTTTTCTAATTTTCACTCAACATATCATTGCAAACTAAAGTGTACCTTGGATGTCAAAGAGAGAGCTGGCATCAGTGGTCTTCTCAGATGGTGCTTGGGTGATGGGCAGCAGGTAAGAGCGGTAGCCTCGTAGGATGGCTGCCATGAAGCGCAGGAAGGCCTCCTGGATCTCCAGCTCCAGAGTGTGAAGGCTCTTACCACCGTTGAGCTCGCTGTCAGTCACTGTGTGCTCCATCTGCACATCTTCACGGTTCAGCTGACCACCTGAGAGACAGTAGATCGCTGTTTTAGTACTTTTAAGGAGACAACACAGGGGGTGACAACAATGAAAATATTCATTAAGGAACAAGAAGAGGAACAGAGCAGGTAGAAGAATTTAAAATGGTTAGTTTTTAATCTGTTCAACCAGGACATTTCTCTAACTGTAAATTAGCTAACCAAAAGAAATTTATCAATTTTAGCTTCTCAAATGCAGAAACCACAATGAAAATAATTAATGCTGGAATGATTTTTTTGTGCTAACCAAAGTACACGCTGTAGATGACTAGCACAGAGCTAAGATATTCTGTAACTGTTAAACTACTGTTAAAGTTCTACTTTAAGTAGTATGAATATATTAAAGCTAGGAGATAACAATGAGCGGCAAATTAATGCAGAAACATCACATTTCTAATGGACTTGGTGTAGAAATGCATGAGCTTTGTGCTGCAGTACGCTTAAAACATATTTTTAAACCAGCTGCAGTATTTCCAACACTGTGGACCGCACCCAGACAGGAAGTGCATACTGTTTCATACAACGGGCGCAGCTTGTAATGTGTCCACTGTTGCTATAAAGCATCTTTGTTTGAGTGACCGTATGACCAGTCAGCTAACATGCTCGAAAGAATTAGCATATAACATGAAATAACATTACATTCAACATTTACCATGTCCAGTTTCTATTTTAGCGTGTTAACATGCTAACACTTGGTAAATGGTGATAAACACAAAGTACAACTGAGGCTGGAGGAAATGTCATTTTGCAGATTTTTGGTCTCAAATCACAGAACTTAACAAATCTCTGGACTATGGAACAAAAATGAGGTCCAAATAACAATGCCACAGAGCCAGACCACTTGCATGACTAAAGAATACACCATGAAACACTGCTAAAAACAGCGAGCAAGCAATCAATTTCTGGGCATGTTTTGTATTTTTTAGTACCACTGACCAAAAATACATCACCTAACATTACATTGTTATATTTTAAAAGATGGAGTATAACAGCAGACAACATCAAAGGTTAATGTTATTCTGTCACAATCAAAAAGTTTCCTTTTAGGCTGGGATTTATTCTGCCTAGGCGCTTGATGGTCACAAAGAAAGAAATCCATAGTAGAAAAGGCAGATCTTCCTGTTTTCACTGCAAACACAACAGACCGTAATACACTCAGCCACATGACATGCTGAAATTTAACTAGAGCAGCAAAAGCAATTCTTTTAATCACAGGAAATGACTAATTTATGTAAATGTAGATAAGCAGGTTGAGTAGGTGTGGGTTTACCATAAAGACTAAATTGCTCTTTGTTGACCATATCTCCTGGGATGCACCAACACTGAACACTGGTTTTATATAACAGAGCAAAGCATCTAATGAGTGTTCCTGTAAAACTGTCTGTACTGGCTGACTCAACAGACTCAGGAAGACCTAAATTATTAATGGAGCCACACATAAAATGATACAGCATCAAACTGGACCTACCATCAGTGAGCTGCTGATAGAGCTTATTCAGGGTATTCAGAAGATGTTTGCAGGCTCTCCTGGGCAAAATTTTCCATGTTAAAGCCTTCTTGTCGTCTTTTCTGAAAGCACACCATATGGTTTTCATTACATGGGAGGACAGTCAAGGAACATTGCAGAGCGATACGAGGAGGAAGAGGGATTAACTGACTTCAGCACTGACAATTTAATCTCTCAACAAAATAGCTTTTGAATTAATGTGGAAGACCAGTAGTACTCAAAAGTGCTTTTGTGTAATAGTATTTTACATTCCAGCTCCTATCATTACATAAGAGGCTCTCACTGACAGATACTGATGACCTTGGGAAGAACTTTTAATCGTCAGACCTAAAAACCCTTAAGCACCAGACGATTATTTTTTTACTAGGTGTCTTTAAATTTGAAGATGGCCATCTATCACAGAGTGGTTGCGTTAAGAGGTCACTTACTGGGAGATGGTGTTGGTGTCCAGATCCACACAGCTGATGTCAGCCGGGGGCACATAAAGGTCAAAGTAACGGGAGTCCACGCCTACGATGAAAGGGCAAGGTGCGCTGAGCACATCAGCCAGTGCCAGTGGGCACAGAGGGATGTAGGGACACGGCCAGTGGAAGGGGAAGATCATCTGCATGGCAAGAGATGATTGAAGAGATATGTGTGAGCTAGTCAGCATCTATTTTATTTCCTGCTGTTATTTTTAGAGCTTCAATGCACTTTTCTTTGCAGAACATTTGTCAGAGGTAATTGCTGAGCATCCATAATACCTCAGGGCTTACTTTGATGTGATTATGGGCAGCTCTGCATCTTACCTCATCCCACCAGAACACTCTACTTTGTGTTATTAACAAGAAAATTGAAAAGAAAGAAAAGAGGACAAAAGACTTACAGACACAAGGGCCTCTGTAACACTGGTGAGTACAGCCGGACGCAGTGAATGAACCAGGATCTTGTGCTCTGTGACAGCCAGCACCAGCAGAGTGGCTGCATTCTTTGGACCTAGATTCAATAGTAACGTGGAGAGGCTTCCACCGCTACAGCACGAAAACACACACAAATAAAGAATTAATTGGCTCTGGATGAAGACAGCAGCACACCGAGTATTATAAGTTGTATAATTTAGCATTTAACTGATGTTTTCAAACCTGAGAGGCAGTGGAGAGGACACAGGTTGGCTCAGCATCAGGCTGTCATGCGGAGAAAGCTGCAGAAGACACGCAACAGCATTAGAGCACCGGTGGGTGGAGGATTTGGCTTAGCGCATTTAATGTCATGTCAAACCATAAGAGAGGCATGCAAAACTGAAGTCATCATTTAACTTGTCAAATTTCACATTTTAAGCTCACCTGCACTAGGATGCGTGGTCTCTGAGTGGAGGGGAATGGCACAGTTTGCATGAAGTGAGAGATGTGCCTGTGAGTAAAAATAAAATCACTTTATAAAGCAGTAAAAGCAAGACTAAGAATAGAGATAAATCTTTGAACCAGAGAGACTTCAACAAAAGGAATGAATCCATAAAACATGTCTAACTTTTCAATAGGCAGAGCATGTGGTCCAGAGATGGAGTATCGGTAGAGGAAAGTGAGAAAGCTCCTGAAGGATTGAAAGAAGGGCCAGTGGGAAAGCAGGCAGATGCTCTTGTTGCTGTAAACACTCCTGGTCCCATCAGATCCGAGATCAGAGCTTGGCAGGCCGAGCTGTGAGCGCTGACGCTCAGACAGGTTCTCCTCTGAGTAAGGCTCGTAGAACTGGATGGCTGCTCCGTACACCTGCAAGCAAACAGGATCACAATATGAGAGGCTGATGATGAGTACAAAGAACACCCAATATATGCACAAGTTTGCTCTCACAAAATGACTGATGGAAACTTTACAAAGACACAAACACACAGAGACACAGTAGTCAAAGTCCTTTGAAAGTAATGATTCAGGTACGAGGTTGTGGTGGCTCCATCAGAGAATTTTCATCATAATTAATCAGCTCAATCATGCAGAGTCCTTTGAAGTTGTTCCTCCCAAATAAATACACAAATCATCTCAGGCATAACGTGCCAAGAGACTTGAATGCAGACAAGAGGTTGCTGGGAAGGAGTCAGCACTGAGGCATTCAGCATTTAAAACTTATGCACCAGCCCAAGTGGTGCATGAGCTATCCATTATTCAAAAGATGAGCAGAAGAAAAAAAAAACTTTTATGCTGCATTGCTCTCAAAGAGAAACAGCCTTTTAGTATTCCAAATGCAGCCTTTAGACCATTTTTGATTCCAGTCAGACTTTAGGAGTTGATTAAGATTGTCTGGTATTGATATACTACTGCAAAAACTACTGCAGTTCATCAACAAACTAATCCATAAGGGTTTCTAATGCACAGGGAGACACAGAGGCTGACTGAAATGAAGCAATCAAGGGGGAATTTGTGTCTTAAAGGCCAGAAAACTGTTGCCAACTCTGTGGGTATTGTTTAATAAATGATGACGTAAAACAAACTTTGCAGGACACTGAAGGAAATGGAGGTTTCCTTGGCAAAGTCAATTAGCACGTTTGTGGGTTTCTGTGTGTTTTAAATGAGACACACAAACACAGAGAGATAACAGAAACACAAAAATAGTTCAAAAAAATTATGAAAAAGGAGAAAGGTTATTGTTAATTGATCATGTAGATAGGTGGTTTTACCTTTTCTCCAGAGGCCCCCGTTAGTACAAATGTGGAAAAAACAGGCAGAGAGTGTTTGGTGTGTGATGGCCAGCACTCGATGGTTGCCCCCATGGGCAGGCAGAACATAGGCACTGACTCAGGCAGTGGGAAGGACTCGTAATCTTCCTCAGGGTACCTACACAGCAGACCTGACCAAACACAGACACAGTCATCATTACAGGTTCATTAAAGGCATGAAAGAAACTGTTATTTACATTATCAGGCATTTTAGAACTACTTTACCTGCTTTGTATGCAATTGTGTTTGCTTTAGCCAAAGACTTTTTGTAACAAAGGTAAACTGAGGATCCCCACTAGAATATAAGAAAAGACAAAGACATTCATAGATCACTCAAAACCTGCAACATTTGCATGGAAACGCTTGTGCTTGAAGATCAAACTGTGTTCTCAGAGCTCCATCTCACCATGCTGCTGTTGAGGTTCTTGTCCACCTTGCAGAAGGTGTGAGGGGGCGTCTCCCCCTTGCCGGGGATGATGATGCAGACATCAGTGACAGCCAGTGAGGTGTGGGGCTGGCTCTTTGGGGCACGGCGGTAGGTGATGTAGATGCGTTGGGACGACGAGCTGCTGATGTTGGCGGGGCGACCTGAGGGCGTGGTCTGGACGATGTGACATCCTGGTTTCAGCTTCTCTTTCCACTCGTACAGAATTCTGAGATACAAGGCAGGGTGAGACTTTAATATGATCCTGTTGAATCAAAACGGTCTTAAAAATTTGTGCTGAAGAGCTTTGTTAATATATTCATTGAGTGGATGTCGGAGTGAAAGATGTGTTTGAGAGCAGATTATAGTGACCCAAGGCGGAGGAGTGATTAGAGCTGCTGGGTGAGTAAAGGGTCAGCGACTGAGGATTACTGCTTACCCAAGATCTGTCAGTGGAGGCTTATCTCTGCCTCTCTTGAAGCACAAGAAGATCTGCGGGCCCCTGAGGCTGGCTCCATTGAGTTCTGCAGAGAGGCCTGAGGGGGTGTTTTCCACACAGGTGAAACCAGGGGGTACCTCTTCACCCAGTGAGCGGATCACGACAGCGACGTCTGTGATGGGGGCTTTGGGTTTAACAGACTTGGGACCGGCATCATCAAAGTGGAGCTCCTCCTCCAGAGGCTTGGACGAGTCAGTGAGGCCGGCAACCACAAAGTAGTCGGCTACTCGAGGCCCTTTATCCTCCATCATTTCCCATTCCCACACTGAGGGCTGAAAAGTAGAGGAGGGGGGAGAGCTTCCATTATGCATTTTAATCATACTGCTTTACGCAGTCCAGCTTAAAAATAAGAATAAAGTGGGTCTCTGCCATCAGGAAACGCCCTAGCTTAGTAGAAATAGCTGGCTAAAACAGCATCACCTTCAATATCTCTCTGTAAATACCTTGTATTTATTGTCTTGCCATTCTAATTGTTGCTTCATTTGAAAACATGGAAACAGACAGACCATGCAGCCTGTAAACTAAACATTAGCTACATTACAAATGCATATATGAAACTAGAGAAATAACAGACTATAATGGGACCATCTGGAAGCATTTAGCATGCATTCTTGTCTGCAAAAACACCATATCTCACCAAGAAATATGGGCGAGCTTAAGACCAATGACCTTGCTGTATGCCATGACCGATTATGTAAAATAAAACACATGCCTTTGCAGAAAAAAAAGAAAAAGAAAAGTGTGGAAAGGAAAAGTACCAGAACAATAACTGAGCATTGGGACATGAAGTGAGGGGGTGCACTCTAGTGCAGCAAAAAGCTTTTTCAGAGCTTTTAGCAAGGTAATATTCATACATTCTGTGCTTAACAATGTTGAGTAAAAGAAAGGAATAGAGGCAGCGCCTGTGAGTCAGCTTGTTATTGCTTTATCACAAAGCATGGAGCCCTGGAAGCCCTCTCAGCGCTGGGCCAGTTTATTGTGCTCCAGCTGAAGAGCCTGCTTTATCTCTCTCAGCAGTTCCTCCACACTCACTAGCAAACTGATAAACAGCTGCCTATTATTTTCCCCACCGGGATATAAAGGAGTTAGAATAAAGTTATGCTTCTCCTCTGTGTTGGATGTGTCACTGCTAGAAACCATGGCACACGAGGGACTGTGACCATATCTCACCCACTTAGGACTTTGGCTTTAAAGCTAATGGGTCTGTGTGCTGCTACCCCATGTGGCTGAGTGATGGGACAGAAAGCTAAGCGCTGCTTACAGGCTTAGGGCGTGAAACTGACCGCTAACATGAGAACATGGAAAAAGGAAGATAATCTATTGCAAACTGCAGTATTACCAAAGTGATGCTGAGGGAGGGGGATGATTCAGCCATCTGTTTTAGTCATTTTTCAAGTTAAAATGACAAACATTTGCTGGTTTCAACTTGTTTAATGTAAGCATTTGGTGCTTTTTGTGTTATTTATGACAGTAAACGAATAGTCAGTGGGTTTTTTGACTGTTCGTTGGACAAATTAGGCAATTTGACAACACCCCTTTGGGGTTCTGACATTTTATAGACCAAATTATTCATCACTTAATTGTTAAAATAATTGTCAGATTAATCAATGAAAACACATTTCAGCCAGAGAATATCTGAGCCTATTAGAAATTATAAATCCATCCCAACAACTCACCAATAAAATTCAGTCAAATACATTCACTGTTTCATAACAATCTTTGCCCTGTGCAACAGTGAGAGTGAGTTTCTTTAGTCATGACTCATCATCACAAGGTTTCTCATTGTCTTGCAGAGTTTAAGCCCACATCTGTAAATGCTGTTTATGTACAATGTTCCCTCATTATCCAGTGGCTGTTTTTATACCAGTTGTTTTTGCTCTACAGTGCTGGGTCTTGTGGGTATACCCAGTGACTCAGCATTCAGAAACAACAAAAAGTTTTCATCCTTTTTATCTCCTTCAACACTGGTTTGATTAAAATGAAAAATACAAACACATACAGTGCAACACAACAGAGCACGAAACATAGTTGTTTGTCTTATGCATCTTCAGTTCACTGATTCACAGTAGATGCATGTTTTAAGTTGCTGATTAATTGGGCTCTTTTCCATGTTGGAAGTGGCACCAAAGCATTTTGATATAGCAGATCAATAGAGATGACTTAAAACTTTCTAGATCCTTTTCCTCTTTAAGACATGTAAGACATTTTTTTCTGTATTAGATGGATCAGATTAATAGATTATAATAGAGCCTTCAACTCATCTCAGACTGCTGCACCAGTTTTCCCATTATTTACAGTTTATACCAGTCAAGTATCTTTTTTTATTTTTATTTGCTTCTTAGAGATTTAACAAACTTCCCATCAGCACTGTAAAAATCTAACTACTTATGATGGAGGTACAGTTGAACACAATAATCATAATAAAGATGCATATATTTAAAGGCATATCTCCATTTTTATTTGTATTTTCTATCCTTTTTACTCAGTGATTTATCAAACAGAAAAGTTAAACGTCACTTCCACTTCTTATGTCAAAATATGCCAAATATCTGCTCCCAGGAGGTATTGCAAGAATGCTGCTAAACACAGAGCTAATGGCATGATGAATGTGTCTTATGATACTTGGGAGGTTAAGGAATAATTATAGATGTAATCTTCAGTTCCAACTACCATTACATCCACTGGGACGACTCCTACTTCTCACCAGGAAGCAGAGGCCTAAAATTATATCTAATCTTCACCATAGCAACAACATTAAAACTGAAGACTAAACATTTCTCACTCTGATACTGAAATGAGCCGGGAACATTGTTATAGTTAAATACAAGTCGACTAATGGGCTGTGTCATTGCCCCAGATCTATTCTCTCAGAAAATCACAGACTTAAAGACATCCTAAGAATAACATCCTTTAGATGTTTAAAGAGAGGCCTATACCCCCGATATGAAACTGAAAATCCCAAAACAGTTTCTGTTTGTTTTTGTTTCATGATGTTTTTCATTTTTTTAAGGCTTTTTTGTTGTATTGACCTGGAAACTATTTAACACTCATCTTTCCCTTAGTGAAACGGCCTGTTCTGAGTTTTTCCTTTTTTCTAGGCAATGTTTTTGATGCTGCCTCGGATGCACTAAATTAGAGAGGTTACTACCCTTCTGCTGCCAAGTGTCTTGTATTTACACAGTATTGCATCTCTTTAATTGTTCAGTGCATCAATCCAGGAAGACTTATCTTCTAATATTGGCTACTACTACACAAGGCCTTTGAAAAAACCTGTTTCAATATATGTTGACGTTTTATTCTCCACATGATTCTTAAATCTTTTCTTACTATTTCACTTATTATGGCTCAAGACTGGAAGTGACAGTGTGACTCATGGTCTCCCCAGAAACTGCAATCTTTTCATTCACCACATTTTTTCATAAAAGCAGCACAAATAAGGACAGAGCGGATTTCCTCTTCTGGCCTGCTAGCAACCCCACTTCCCTATTCGCATCCACTACTGTTTTTATGAGTCATCGCCAACCGTAAGCCTCACAGAGTTGACAAATTCTCAGTAATTTCTCAACCACTTGTACCACAATGCTCTCAACATTTTGATTTAATTTTTGAGGAATCACAAACTTAGATTTTTCCCACACTGTCTGAGAACATCCCACGTCTTCTGCAAGTCCCATGGCTTCATATTTAACATTGCAACATGCCTTTTGTGGTTGCACCAATGATTTGATGCAAAAAACTTGATGTCCATGAAAACCTGCTCTAGTTTAGCTTGACATGTTCGGTATCTACAGAAACCTCGGAGTCTTGTCTGAAATTTAAATCAACTACAAATATGATTATTATGTGGGGGGTTTTGTTTGTTTGTTAAAAGCTGGAACAATGGCATAAAATTGATAAATGCTTTCTGGAATGAGATAAATTTGATACAACAGTTATAACATGGACTTTTTGCTTTAAAAATAATACTTGATTATTTATCTCTCATACCTTCAGATATTTCATGCAAGGAGCAGTCGGAAACAGTCAACAGTCACAAACCTTTATAAAAAATGGCTCCTAACTCTGCACTGTGTGTGATTTTGTGTTGTTAAATTAAAGCCTTTTGACTTCTTGCTTTGAGCATCACAGTGTTTCTGTAATTACGACCCAAGAGACAGACGGCGGCTGCTGGACAGTCAGGCTCAGGCTGTGCGGGGATTAGAGGGCTGTTTTAACAGCAGGAGGGGCAGGGAGGATGGGCAGTCTGATCTGGGGAGGGAACCACCACAACATTTTACTCCGCATCTGTTCCCTCTTAGCAACGAAGACAACCCTCACCCTCACCGGCCATTTGCATTCCTTATGTTTGACAGGGGGGATCCTGCGTGTTTGATGAGGAAACCACACACGCCCAAGAGAAATAGGGCAGAAAAAAATGAAGATTAAAATACTCTAAGGATCAAAATACTCTGCTGGAATGAAAATATTAAAGAACCGCGCATAATAAACGCTCTTCGCTTGCGTTTCTTGCAATAACAGAGGGCCTGGTTTGGTTCAGTTCACTACAAAGCCAGCAAACGGTCCTCTGAGCAACACAGCTGACCATAGTACAGAGGGGTTTTCTCATATGCCCACATCAGAAGAAGCCATCTTATGGAGCACACTGGATGCAACGATATAAGCCTCCATATGACTTCATTGTAACCAATGAGCGCACTGTAAATATAGTGAATCCCACACTGGATGCTCACTGAAGTATTCAATCATTTTTTGCAATGCACATGGTTATACGGCAAAAATGTATCATGCTTACGGTTTTGGTTTATTATTTTAATAACCAATCCAACAATTAAAAAGTAATTCAAAGGATTCCGTCTGTAACGCGAACAGCGATCAACACAATAACATCACGGTCTTGGAATAGTATAAAAACATTTACACTTACGAGAAACATCTTATTTATAAAAACTTAAACTGACTGTGTGTTTTTTACCTCAATAAAAAGATAATGTACTCACATCTCAGAATTACGGCGACTGGAAGATGACCTGTCGATTATCAGCCAACGTCGAAATAAACCTTGGATTTTTTTTGAGAAAAAAAATATCTCTCAGCGTTTTGCTTCGTCTATTTTTTCTGTTTCTAAATTTGTTGTCATAAAAAAATCATAATTCACAGTGGGTTGGACGACTCTGAATAGACCGTGTAGACCGAGCTGCGCTTTATCCAGACCTGCGCTGTTCACGTGACTGATTACAAACATCAGCGACGTCACTGATGACGCTCCTAGCAGATGTGACAGGAGAACAACGTCTGTGGATGTGTAGAAACGTTTTGGTTAAAGGATGTCTACAAGTTAAATCCTAAACTGCGCAAGTGCATGCGATACAAAAACAAAACAAACATACAAACAAAAAACAAAACAAAACATTATTATTATTATTATTATTATTATTATTATTATTATTATTATTATTATTATAACTACTATTATTATTATTATTACTTTTGTTATTTTTGCTGTAGAGCTGCAATTAAGTTTC
>JAPZDV010000023.1:15459231-15538048 GCA_029814665.1 Acanthurus lineatus
ATGAAAACAGCCGCGTTGGATTTGGCCATGTCATAATAACTTGCGGCACAGTTTAACTGATCATGTAACTTGAGCTCAGAAAAACAGTTCACGGAGCAGGAGTCCTGTCTGCTGCTTGTAAAAACCATACAAGCGACTCTGTTACTGTGTCTCTGTGCTCAAAGTGATGATTTAACAGTAAATATCAGCAAAGCTATAAAACATTATATCAATCTTTTTACAGTTTCCATGTTTGGAGAAATTAGAATATTCTCACAAATGACCATTTTTCAGTATAGGTACGAAGCACCAAAAATCCTCATCAAAGCTTAGCAGTTCCTGATTGAACATAGCAAAGCACTGTATTTCAAAAAGAAATAAATGTGGAACCCCTGGTTCCCAATTCGACTTGTTTCTCAACATTCCTTAACCTTTCGACTTCACCACACCTTTTATTCAATAGTAACTTTCAGAGGGGAGAGAGTTCTTCACCCGTGGCTTACTTTACACAGTCTTTATGTTATTCTCAACTCTTTACTTCTTACACTAGGTAGTCTATCCTATTATATTATTTGGTAGCTTTTCATGTTGTTAGCAATGTAAAACATGAGGCAGAACTATACAAGAGTTTACATGATGGCATAATGTGCACAATGTGATTTAAAAATGACTACATTTTTTACATTTTATAGCTAGCCATTCATCAGCTAGGAAGGAAAAAAAGTAGGAGAATCAATATATGCATCAATTATTAAAAGAATCATTAGCTGCACACTTACTCAAGAATTGTGGTTGTTGTATTAAAGCACATTAAGCTACAAAATACAAGTAAACATCTGATCCATATTTTATTGTTTCTGTTTGATTTTAGTGGGAAAGACTTCGCTGATCACCAGGTTCATGTATGACAGCTTCGACAACACTTACCAAGTGAGACTAACACCTCCCTTTGATTTCAGCATTGATAATGTTCATATTGTTCTTGTATTCTAATAATAATAAATAAATAAATTATGTATATTAAATACTTGCTACCTATTTTCAGGCCACAATAGGAATAGATTTCCTTTCAAAAACCATGTACCTCGAAGACAGAACAGTAAGTTGTTTTTTTTTTTTTCTCTTTGTTCTTTTACTGCTGGTCTTCAAACATGCCTTGATTGTTGGTTGTTCTTGTCTTTATTCAGATTGGAGAAACTTCTAATTTACTCTAATGTTCTGGTGGAGATAATATCAGCAGCACTGAAATACTGATTGCTTTATTTTGTGATGTCTTGAGGAATTCAGTCATGTTATTTCTAACAAGCCCATGCAGCATTTGTTTAGCTGTCCAAGCGTGAGCTTGAGGCGGTTTAGTACCTTGCAGACGGTCCTCACTTTCTTTGCTTGTCCCCTCAACACAAGTTTTCTTCCCTTCCTTCCTGCCTCTCCCATCTGTTCTCTTCATTTCTGTTTTAAAATTAAACACCTTACTTGATCAAGAAAGGAGGGTTTATGACAAGTGAAAGGTGATTATTTGTTTCTCTCCCCTCCTCCCCAGGCCCAGACAGCTTGCTCTTTCTGGTGGTCATTCACTACCTGCATGCACTACGTGCTCTTTGCCCTCTCTCTGTCTTCTCCCATTCGTCTGACACTATTTAGTTTTCTTTTACTTTGCTTTTTTGTCACCATAACCTCATTTCTTAACTTGTTTTTTTCCTTGTTTTATTGTCATCCCTTCTGTTTGTTTTTGTTTCTCTTCTTTTATTTATCCTCCCATTCCCTTCCCCTTCCTGCCTCACAGATCAGGTTGCAGTTGTGGGACACAGCCGGGCAGGAGCGGTTTCGTAGCCTCATCCCAAGTTATATCAGAGACTCTGCTGCTGCTGTCGTAGTGTACGATATCACAAGTAGGTTGATTGGCCATGCACTCAGATGTTTTACAAGCATGCCACATCTGCCTCGTCCTGGATCATAAACATGCGTTTTTTTAAGTTGCATAATTTATTGCATACATACCTTTTGTTTTACTTTAAAAGTCCTGTAATTGCAAATGTACATGTCAGATTGGGTCAAGCTTTGTCCAAGATGTAGTTCTACTTCGTTATCGTCTTACTATCACACAAACTTTCCTGATTTTAGAACCATCTCATCTCCTGAACACTGATTCCCTGCTTCCTGCTTCTCTGTCGTCTTTCTTTTCAGATGTCAACTCCTTCCAGCAAACCACAAAATGGATTGATGATGTGAGAACGGAGAGAGGAAGTGATGTCATCATCATGTTGGTGGGAAACAAGACAGACCTTGCAGATAAAAGGTAATCTGTTTTTCTCTCTTCCTGCCTCTGTGCATGTAGGCTCTTTTCTTTAAGTTATTGATTGTTGCTGCTTGCCTGTCAGTCTTTTCAGAGGTAGCATTAGTTTCCTCTGTCCTTTGTTAATGTCAAAACTGGGATTGTCTCTTTTCTTTTTCTTTTTTCTTTGTTTCAGCCCTCATTGTTTGAAGATATTTATCAGTTAATTGTTAACAGATTAAGCTCATTAATGAACTGATAGTTGCTAGCTCTGATGTTTGATGATTTTTAAACTGACAGTGTCCACTTTGTGATAACACTTTCATCCACCTGTTGTATAATATCTTTTGTTGTGCATCTCTTAACTCCCCCTTTTATCACAGGCAAGTATCTATTGAAGAGGGTGAGCGGAAAGCCAAAGAACTAAATGTAATGTTTATTGAGACTAGTGCGAAAGCTGGCTACAATGTGAAGCAGGTAAGAGTGTGTGTGAGTCGTGCTCTTTAGTCCTGCCTTCGATGCTGCCACCTGAGCTCCACCTCCAAAGGTCTCCAAATTTGCCAGCTGTTCCAGTGGCTGGATCTTACAGTCCAAACTGAGTCATTTTTGGTTCATATTTAAATCCTGCTGTCTCTGTTTTGGAGCTCAGCTAATGCAGTTCGAAGGTCTACTGGATGACATTGGGTCCGGAGCAGAGGTGGCAGAAGAAGCAGGAAGGGGCACGGCTTGTCAGTCCCCTTCAGCTTAATCACAGTTTGTATTTTCTTCCCCCTTGTCTTTTTGTCGATGTCTGTGGCGTTTTGTGCTTGTCCCCATGGATGTTTGTGTGTTGTACGCGGTGACTCTTGGCTCATCACAGACAGATAACCACAGAGGAGGGAGAACAGAGAGCGAAAGAGATGAATGTTCTGTTTATTGAGACAAGTGCAAAGACAGGCTACAATGTCAAACAGGTAGAGCGTGTGCACCTTTGTGTGTATGAGTGTGTTAATAGTGCTCATGCTCTCTTTTGATTGGCTTCTATTTCACACACGCATGCGAGTGTAAAGATTTAAAGATCAGCTTCCTCTTGTGGAAAGTGAGGTGTGTGAATTTGGTCTCAAGCTCTCTCCCACCTGCTATAAGTGTTGATTGGTATTGGCCAACTTTGATTATACAGCCCTAAAGGTGGGTCAGGGGTTGCAAACCAATCCTCCCCCTTTCCACTGATTATCAAAGTAGCTCATTTTTATTGCTGTGTAATTTGCATGTTGGTCAAAGCTACTTCTTTACGATACTGTTCAGTCAGGGGAAGGCATGTTGAGTATCAGCATACATTAAAACTATCCCTTTTTTAAAATTCATTTGAATCCATCAATTCACTTAAATTGCCCTCAGCTCTCTCAGTGGAAGGTCTCAGTAAGGCAAAATTACTTGCTCATCTGAAGCCACTTCTAGAGTGTAGAAATATGTTCTTTCATTATCTCAGACACATGCTGCTTAATTTAAATCAGATCTGGCAAAAGTTCTGGTGGGCGTCTTCCTCTGCGTGAGCTTCAAGTGAACCTGCAAAATCATGTTATGGGAACATACACAGCACATTGTCTTAATTCCATCTTGTATTTTTGTCATCCTTCCAAGTATATTTCCTTGTCTGACAGAATACATCTGGTTCTCTTTTCCCTCCAGCTTTTCCGTCGTGTGGCAGCAGCTCTCCCTGGCATGGATACTACACAGGACAAGAGTAGGGAGGACAGTATCCTTTGTGTACTTGTCAGTGTTGGTGTCTGATGTGACAGAGGTCAGGAGTTCTCCTTGCTCTGTTACTGATAGCCCCTGCCAGAGGAAAAATCTAGTGACTGCAAGCTATTGTTGTTAAACTCAAAAGTCCCTTTAGATTTATTTTACCAGCGAGGGGACATGCTGTGCAACTCACTCACTTTTTTACTGGATACAATCTTAAAAAGATACTTCGCCAAAAATCTTTTTTTTAAAGGATTAAAACACTCATCACCTCTAAGCTGCAGTCAGCTTTGATTCACAGCGGTAACAGTGGATTTTCACTGTGCCTGAGTCATGACTAAAACAGTGTAGAACATCAACAGAAACTTCTGAAACAACTCCTCATTAACCACTTCTTACTGTTGATCTGTATGTTCAGATTATAAATGAATTTTGTACTCCTAAGATAGATTTTTGTACTGTTTCACATCCTGGTGGTGCTCTGAAACATATGAAGTACAGAACTGAGTAATGAACCTCTTACGTCTTTTGTATTGACTATTGTTAAATAAAAAGAAAGAAAGAGAGAAAAAACAACACAAAAATGTTTTAAAATTTCATAGTACCTTTCTTATTTTTATTGTGTAACAAAAATTAAGTATGGAAATTACACTAGTGTTATACTACTTCAGTGATCTCAAGCCCAGATGAGCACCTCAAAGAGAATTAATCCACCTTACAACCTCGTAAATGTATATGCACAGGAAAATTCAAGAGTTTCTGTGGGAGATAGTTTGAGATTTATCATTTTTGCAGCCTTTACAAATAAAGTCCTGTGGCTTTACAAGAAAAGCCACAGGACACTTTACAAATAACATTACAAAAAAAGGGGAAAAAAACACAAAACATGATCAGTCAGTTCGATTAATTACAAAATGAAATTTGTGTTGGATTTGTCATATAGTTTTGAGGTCACACCATAACTGGCAATTTATATTGTTACAATGTTGTTGTGTAATAATTTAATTCTGGAAGGCAGTTTTGTGCAGCTCAAAAACCTCTTGTGTTTATTTTAGAGTTGCATTTTGCATTTTGCTGTTCTATAATGTTCCTTAATTTTAAACCCTTCAGTGATTGACATTAAGCTGGAGAAACCACCAGAGCTTCCTGCCAGTGAAGGAGGATGTTCCTGCTAATGCCGTTTTTGTCGCCGCTTAATATTTCTCTTACTGGCTTTCTCTCAAACCCAGTCAGTTTTTTTTCTGTATCTTTAACCCTCACTGCGCCTGCCTCAGTTCCCCAGCCTGAAAGAGAACACTATATCCGTTATCCTCATCATTGTGCAAACCTGCGCTCTCATCAGGATACTCTGAAAGTCAGAAATCACCTAAACTGAACATCTGCACTGTATAAAGCATATGTTAAAGCAGTATTCACAGTTGGAGCTCAGCCTTCTTTATAGAACTCTTTTATCTGAAGCTTCAGAATGACAAAGATCATGATTGCAGAGTAATGAATGAATGAATCAAAGCAAGTTTGTGTTGAAAGATGACTTTTTGTACCAAACTGAAAGAAAGAAAATGTGTGTTTGAGACATTAAATCAAAGTCTGTGTTTAAAAGTGAGCATATTCTTAAAACATCAAACATTGCTTGAAGCTTAAAGCACAATGTGAATGCTTTGTGCATTTGTCTATTAACCTAATTTATGCAGCTGCAATTGATTGATAAACAAATTGTTCTTTTTTAACTGTCTATAACAATACATAGAAATGATTGTTGATTTGTGCTAAAGTAAACGCGTTAGGACATCTCTGTTGACACTGTATAGACCCATGATGCAGCTGAAGTTGGAAGTGGCAGCTGTAAGCTTATTTTAAACATGGTTTGTGGTACCTGCGCCGGCAGAGTCACCGATCTCCTCAAAATATACCAGCTCGATCTGAAAAGCTGTTTACAGTCACACACCACTGCATGGTCTCAGACCATCAAAAATATATAAAATATAACAAAAACAACACTATTACTGCTCGATTCACATTACCGTCCTTCCTCTTGTCCCACACTCTGTCCTTTAAGATGTTTTTTTTTTTTTAACCTTGGCTTCAATTTTCTATTACCTTTTTATTTGGATAGACCTCTAACTTTCTTTTCTAAAGACTACAACTGTCATAGATTAAAACTTTCATTGATGATAGTGTTTGAGGAGTATTTTCTCATATATTAAGAGTCATCTTCCTAAGACCCAACATAAGCAGTAGATATGGAGTTATTTACCTTTTGGAGTTAAATTGTAGAGGGCTTCCTTGGTTTATCTAGTTTAAGTTTGGGATAAAGTTTTATGAACACTTTAATGATATCTTGCCTGATTTTATTTTTGGCATTGATCTTTTGTTAGTGATTATTCTACTTGTGTATTTAATCCACAATGACTTGTAATATTTATTTCTATTGGATTCATGTTTCCTTTTTTTTATTGCTGTTAATATCTTCACTTTTGGTATGATTCCTGAAACGCTAATTAAATATGCATCCATCTGGACCACCTTTAACAGAATCGGTAGAGAGCGTCTGCTGTTCCTCTGCCATCTCTAAATGGCAATTTGATCATACTGATAATACAGTGCAATTTTTGTGTGAACTTATGGAGAAGAGTCCGAATTGTATAGCAGAGTAGTCCTTAACGTTTCTGTCTGGAATGGTTTTAAAGGAAAGAATAAAAATACACTTGTCACTGATGGCGGAGTTTATCTATGTCTTATTTACAGCTTTAACATTTAATTCCAGTGATCTGCATGTTAACTTTTTGTATAAATTATAAATTGTAAAGCACTCTGAGTATTGTAGAGATGATGATCTGTCCCTGGTTTTCAGCCTGACTCAGCAGAAGCAAAGACAATAGTGACTGTGCTACTTTCAAAAGCAGAAAGTTACTCAGTGAACTAAATGACTGACAGTAGTAACATGCACTGTTAGACTGATTTCACTGTAGAGATTTTGACTTGTCAGTGCATGCAAAGCACAGGTCAAAGCACAAATAGACATCATGATGGCTCCAACATGTGCCTTTGCACCAAGCTAGCATTCTTAATAATGGGGCCTTAAGCTGGCACACCCACACATGATCCAGCCTTAATTCATGCCTAAATGTCTGCTGTGGTCTAAGTTTTTCCTGGAGATAGTAAGACAATCATAGCTACCTGTATGCACCTGTAGCTAAGCAGTATGCAAACTTTGTAACTGTCTAAGGGGCCTCAGACTCCAAGGGCCCTCGAAATCCAAGTTCTCTTTGTAAAGTAGTCATAATTTGAAATGCACATTTTGATGAAATAATGTGCAAAATCACTTAATTGCGTCCTGCATCATAACCAAATTTTTGGCTCCGTCTTTCACGGCTGCTGTACAGTTTGTCAAAGAAAGAAGGCCTGTTGCCATAAGATGATTGTTTAAACTCTGCTTAACTTTTGCTTAAAATTGAGAGGCTCAGGTAAGTTTTACATTGCTGCCTATCAACAATAATGACTATTCCGCTTTGCAACACTCATCAGTAAGACTTAAAACTGTACATTATATGTAATTTCCAAAAACGTAGTAGTTAAATATTTTTTCATTTTTTCTAGTATGTGGATTATTGGCCACGATCACGATCAGGTAACCAGCCTTTATTGCAAGTCTCGCGAGACTCCTCGAAACAGCTGTTACCCTGGAAACCAGGATAAACAACTGCTGCTTCTAGTTTTGATAGGTGAAAGTCTTGTTATTTGAACCACGTTGAAGGCAAAGACACTGAGCTTTACGTGAATTTCAGACCTTTAAAGCCATAATGGACAGCAAATACTACCAGACTCTGGAGATAAACAGAAATGCAACATATGCAGAGATCAAACAGGCGTAAGTTTTTTGTTAAAATACTAACCGTTACAAAGACTTTAAAACTCCCACGTCTTACGTTGGGCATGTTGTACTTGTTCTCATACTTATCCAATTTTGTTTTACACAGCTATCGACGTCTTGCGTTGAAACTTCATCCGAGCAGAGAAACGGGAAGTTTAGAGAAATTCAGTCAGCTTGGTGAAGCCTACGATGTCCTGAGCGACCGTAAGTCAAACCCGGAGGCGGGTAGTTTCTGCGACCCATCACATTAGCTAGCGAAGTATTGGATTGAAAAAACAAATAAAAGTCGATTGTCCCACTTGTGCACGCGCATTTGTTCCATGTTCTCAGAAAAAGTTTGGTCATCGCAGCTTTAAAGTAACATTCAGCGAGAGTGAAGATAAAAACAACTTAAGTTAAAAATAAGTAAAGAAAATATTGGAGTAATTATATAATGGAAATAAGGAAAATGCTATAAGGAATGAAAAATGAAAGGTTATTTTATTAACAAGGGATATAATCAGAATATGAATAATTAATAGTAACACATAAAAGCAAATGGAAACTTTAAATCAAAAGTAGCTCTTTAATTAAAGCCTATTCAATCCTACCAACTAACTGAATTGAAGAAATATTCTACCCTTTAATGAAATACCAATGTTTTACCTGTACTTTGACAGTATTTACTGTACTGAGACTGACAGTGTGTGTCTATAACATTGTCTGTGTTCTTTCTGACAGTTCAGAAAAAGGCAACCTATGACAAGTTTGGTGAGGAGGGTTTAAAAGGCGGGATCCCACCTGAGTTTGGCACCAATGGGGCTTGGTCATCTAAATATACTTACCATGGCAACCCAGACAAAACATTCAGGCAATTTTTTGGAGGTGACAACCCATTTGCAGGTAAAAAAAAAAAAAAAAAGCCCACACTGTGAATGTTCTCAGTCAAATTTCATACTATCGACATTAACTATGTTTTATTTTTTGCTAGACTATACACATGATGCACCGCTGCATTTAGGTGGTCTGAAACCAGCAGCAGTGAAGACACAAGATTCTCATATAGAGAGAGACCTTCACTTGTCCTTAGATGATCTCTTCCATGGATGCACAAAAAAGATTAAGATCTCTCGCAGAGTAAGAGCAACTGCACGTGACGGCACTCTTCTCTCATCCAGCAGCTTTAGAGTGCTTAAACCCAAACACCCATTAAGTTAAATTTAGAGCTTTTATAGACACACGTTTAAAAGGACTTATATTAAACTTCTCAGATAAAACAACACCTAAAAAACACACTAAATGAAATTCATTATTCATATTTGCCATATGTGTTAAACAGGTTATGAATGAGGATGGGTGCACATCCAGTATCAAAGACAAGATTTTGAGTATAGATGTAAAGCCTGGATGGAAAGAGGGCACAAGAATAGTTTTCCCCAAAGAGGGAGATCAGGTAAGAGAGCTATACACAACTCCATTTTCTGACTAGTGCTCACCACAGTTTTGGCCTGTGGCTCTGTCCCTAGTGCTTATTAGCATAACTGTCTTTGCTTTAAGAGCTAATTTCTGAGGTAATTGGACTTAATTATATACAGGCTCCACTTCTAGTGTGTAATAAGCTTTAGAGGAAAATCTGGCAAGTGACTCTTATACCAGTATGTATAGTTTTGGATGAGAATCACAAAATTTATCGCTAAAGCTAAATAATTTGTTCTTTTAGGGGCTCCTTTGGTTTTATTTTGTCTGTCTGAAGTTAAGCCTATACATTTTGCAGACACTATAATAGTGCAACTTTGTGCAAATGTATGTCATATTATTACAACCTTTTGGATTTGTAAGAATAGATAGAATAGGAATCTCTGTTAGAGATTGGTAAATACCTGGGACATGATAAAATGCATCATTGCAAATTATTAATTCACATTATACTAAATGTATTCTTACCGTCTCATAAATTTGAGATGGTACTGATGAGTATGCTGAAGCTGTTTACAGCAGAATGCAAAACTAGATAATTTTGAATCAGGTAAATATAAAAGGGAGTAATGCTTCATTTGAAATCATTAGTAAAGAATGTTTATGGGAAATTCTCAAAGTGCACTAAATTATTCCGTTATTAAGGGTAATACTTTCCACTCACCAGTAGGTGGCCTCAGTATATCTCTATTGAGGTGCTCATGCATGCTTATTTGGACAAAAACATACAACATAATGATGAAGAACTTGGTCTCCATTACCTCCTTTTCTTTGCTTGATTGATTTTGCCAGTGTTGGTGAAAATAAAGTATACACACAAATTTATTCTTTAACAGGCTTAACTCTGAGTAATGTTTTAAGAAAAGAGCCCAAATACAAGGTTACCATGGTGCTGTATTTTATATTTAGGGACCTAACAGCATCCCTGCAGATATTGTGTTCATCGTGCGACAGAAGAATCATCCTCTGTTTGTTAGACAAGCCAATGACCTGATCTACAAGGTCCAGATCTCTCTGGAGAAGGTGAGTCATGTTATTGAGAGACAGAAATGTTATTTTATTATAAGTCATACTCAGAGATTCAGTGTAAACACTTAATCCTCCACACAGGCCTTAACTGGTTTCTCTGTGGATGTGGAGACACTAGATGGGAGACTACTCAGTATTCCCATCAATGACATTGTGCAGTAAGTGTTTTCATATAACTTGGCCAAACATTCATACATAACACTGCGTTTTGTAATCCTACTAATTTCACATTGAACTCAGATACTTTAACAGCTTAATGGATAATAAACATTAAGATCAAAGCAGAAGGAGATGAACATTAGATACTCAAGCAGTTTATATAAGCACTTTAACAGGGACATTTTTAGAACAATATCTTTTGGGATTCATCTATATTAATGACTGTTTTCCTGTCTCTGATTCATTTGTCATAACACGTCAGCCCTACATACACAAAAGTGGTGACTGGAGAGGGAATGCCACTGTCCCAGGACCCTTCACAGCGTGGAAACCTCATCATCACTTTTGACACCAAGTTTCCAGAGAAGCTCTCCGCTGAGAGGAAGCAGCTGATCAAACAAGCTCTGGCTTTTAAATAATGAACATGTCGCTATCCTAATATTTAATGTGCTTATATTTCTGTCATAAAAGAGAGGGTTATCAACAGTATACCTTTACCTTTAATCTGAAAATGTACACCAGGGTGCAACAGATATGAAACATATTTGTAAACATCAACCTTCTGACCGACAGTAATTGTTACAGCATAGTTGTGCTTGTGTTATTCACTGCCATCATGGCTCGTTTCAGCTGCTCATATGTTACAAACATCACCACGTTCCAGGAGCCCAGGCGCAAGAAAGATGGCATGAACCTAAAGAGCAGAAAACAGAAAAACATATGATATATGCAATCTGGCCATCTTAGTAGCTGTTTTATAAATTCAGTTTAGAGCCATTGGTCTCCTTCCCCCTGCTGTATAAATTGTTTAATTTTCTCATTAGTCCTTTAAATATACTGACCATGCTGTCAATGCTTACCCTTTATAAAAGGCAAACAGTCCCTCTCTGGTCATCATGGCAGCAGCACAATTGAGAACACTACTATACTGGCCAAGAGCAGCGTTCATATATCTTGTCTTTACCACATCAACTGGAGAGGCAATCACTGTTGTGCATAACCCTGCACCGAAGGCAGATGCAAAGTGGCAGGGCAGATTATCTGTGGAGTAAATGCTGAACTTTACTGCCACGGAGAGATTGTGCCTCTGTATCAAGGTGTACTGCAACAACTATGTTTTACCTGTCAGGGGAGTGGATCTGAGGAGTGTGTCCTTGATTAAATCATAAGTCACCAGCTCAGTGCAGTTTACAATTGCATTTCGTGCAATGTTTGGTGCTGTACCTGCGTTACAGAGTAATATGAAAGCAGATTTTAGAAGATTTATCATAAGAAATAAATCAATATTCTTAGCTATTCAAATAATCATCTTAAGCCCACCTTTCCACAGACCACGAATGCCTTCTTTCTTGGCTATGGTCTTATAAGCATCAATGGTGCCACAGTAGCGTCTGGCATGCCCAGGAGACCTGGCCTGTGCCTGGAAGCGGACTTTAACCACATCTGTAGGCTGAGCGAAAGCGACCGCCATGGCACCTGTGGTACATCCTGCAAGCAGCCGACTGCCAATGCCAACATCTGAACCAGAGGGGAAGGAGATGTCAGGCTGGATTTGAACAGGACTCTCAGATAAATAATTATACTACATTCACTGGTACTTGCGATCAGAGCCTTTAGTGTAGAACTGTTTCACTGAGTCATAAAGACCAATGCGGACAGAGGCGAAGCTCATCTGCCTCTGGAGTCCTGCCACCAGTCCACTGTAAAGACTCTTGGGCCCCTCTGTGCGCACCATGGTGGTGATGGTGCCAAACACTCCTCGATACTTTACTGCAGACTCTCTTCCTGCAGCTGCTGAAGCTTTTGCTTCTCCTTGAATCTGTGCAGGATAAAAGGTCATGTTAGGATAAAAGAGGATGCCTAAAATACTTAATGGACACACTTGATTTGTTAAATGTTTATCAAATATTAAGTTTTCAAACGTCTCAGTATCACAATATGAAGTGCTGATGGGAAGTTAAATACTTGTTACCTGCAGCCGCACTTTGGCTGTGTCAAGGGGAAAAGTGAGCAGGTCAGCGATGCAGGCTGCAGTTCCTGCTCCCACAAACTTCACTGCTGCTGATGGAGGCACATCAGCAGGTCCAAACCCAACCATTTTCCAAAATTATTTTTATCAATATTTGGACTGAAGAATGGCTTAATAATGCGGACAAGACAAGCTCAGAGTCTGAGAAAGAGAGACACCAAAACACATCCTATGAAGTGAGAAATGCATGTTGAGTACATTATGTGCAGACAGGAAGGGCAGGTCTCAAACAATCACAAACAAACAATTTCTGTCATTTTTACATGTCATTTTAAATTCTTGATTTTAATAAGTGATTCTTACCGTTTTTGGAGTTTGGAGCAGAAAGATTCTCTGAAGGTGTCTCGCTGGCTGAATTTTGACTCAGCTATAAACTGCTTTCCTTGTGTTTCCATAGAAGATTTTTTAGAAGAGATGAACCTTAAAATCATACTCCAAATCCTGTAAAAGCCAGAAGTAAGGCCTAAAAAATAACAGTGGAACAGTATTAATAAAAATAACCACGAACAAAAGAAGTGATATTGAAGATTCTTGTTGAACTGTTGTTTGATGAGTTTAAATTTGAATGCCTGTTAAAAAGCCTCTCTAGGCAAAAATTGTCCAAATGAAACAGTGAATGAATGCAGCACTGGATGCAGCAGTGTGGGGAGGAGAGGCGCCTCTTTAAATACTGGCATGGAGCTGTTACATCATGGTATGTGATGGTGCTGCTGGGGCCCCACCACCACATAGATTTATGTGCTTGCTGCTGGTCGAATGGACAGACCACAAACCTGTCCGTGTGACAAACAGCTGTGGTTTAAGTTCTCTCATTTTGTTATCTTGTATTTTATATTCTTGGTGTCTCTGTCTTTATTGACTTATAATCACACTTCCTCTCTATAGTGTCTGCAGACACTAAAAACACCACAGCAGACATTAAAAACCATAAAAAACATATCTGGTTGCTTTAACTATGTTTTATGAAAAAAAATTAAAGGTATTGTTGCAAAAATGGGTTTTCTAACTTGCTTTAATTTGTTAATCAATTTATCAGTTTTAAGGTCTCCACAGCAGCATTATGGTACAGAGAGTACAGATTTAAGGAGGAAATGCTGAGTCATGCTGAGAATACAAGAGCACATTATTCCCCAAATTAGATCCTTATGTTTAGAGCCCTTAAGACCTCACCATAGCTTTGTGTTTGTGTTCAGAGTCGTGTTGTGTATCTGTTGTTCCTGCTATTTCAAACGAGGGACTAGATTGGAAGATAGTCTTAATGACTTCAACCAGTCAAAAACTACAAGTGAACAATTTCTTCTTGTTTTGTTAGTTCTGTATATGTGTATTATGTGTGTGCATGTTTGTGTGTGAATCCCGTTAAATTGTAGCATTTGCCAAAAAAAAATGAATTTGTGGGGGTTTTTTTATCACAGTTAAACTAAAATACTGATTACTATTCCTCTTAAATCCCAAGATGCTCCTCATTTTGCTTCTACCATTTTATGAAGTGATCTAATTCATCGCTCCACCTTTTGTTTTATGAACTTTTTAATGTCCAATTCCACTATTTAAACTGTATTCTAGGGTCCATTTGCAAAACTAAAAAGTACAGTGAAATTAAATAATAGACCAGGAAAAATTGATATTTCATTTATTCATTTTGGAATTACAACATTTTTTTGATTTATCGACCTGCAATAAATCAGGCTTTTAACAACAAGCAGTGCATAGATTAAACTACAAACCCCTGACTTCATGCAAACACAATGGTAAACAATCTACAATACAGAAAGTAACATAAGAAACATAGAAATGGTCACTGTTTCTGTGCCAGACTCAATCTGTCTAATGTGCTGTCCCTAAATAACAAGTACAGATATATTTTGACATTAAATATGTGCGTATCATCTCACAGTTCATTCTTGTAAACATGAAAATCCATCTTTAAAGCTACCCAACAGCCAGCTGATTAAGGTTTTACTATATCGGTAAATAAGAGGAAACATAACCTTCTGGAATTACACTTTCACATTTATCTTTTAAACCTGAAGAAGCATTTTTCAAAGGAGGAACTCACCGTCACAATGCATAAAATGTCTCTTTCTGCTTGAGTCCTTAAATAATTTCTTGTTTTGCAACAATTCAGAGTCTGAGTTCATTCAGGAAGTCTTTCAGCTTCCTGCCACATACAGGTCTCTCTTTCCGACCGCTGGTTCAGACTTTGTTTTGACACAGTCCTTTCTGAAGAAACAGTCTGACAAGCGAGCAGGTCAAAACGGTGCCTCCCAATACCGTTGTGCCTTTGTCATACCTCTTTTTATTTGTTCATATGTCACAAACATTACAATGTTCCAGGACCCCAGACGCAGGAAAGAAGGCATGAACCTAAAGGAGACAACGGAAAAAGAGTTAAAGAGGTGTCCCAAACGGGTTCATTTGTTGCCATGTGATTGACTGTTACATAAGCTTGTTTACCCTTTATAGAAGGCTGTGGGTCCTTCATGTTTCAGCATGGTGAGAGCACAGTTGATAGCACTGCTGTACTGGCCAGAACCTGAATTCATGAACCGTGTTTTGACTACGTCCACAGGAGAAGCCACTACTGTTGTGCAGAAGCCTGCGCCAAAGGCAGCAGTGAAATGGCACGGCAGGCTGTCTGTAAGGGAACAGAAACTAAGTCACATCCTCTCACATTATGTAACGTTTGCATTCAGCTGTGAGGGAAGTGGAACTGATAGCTGCATATATTTAGTTAGTTTGCTTTACCACCTCACCTGTCATCAGGTCATACTTCAGGATGAGCTCTTTGATCATGTCGTAGGTCACCAGCTCTGCACAGTTTACAATGGCATTGCGAGTGATGTTGGGCATGCAACCTAAAAGAATGGAAAAGGTAAAGTTCATACCAGTGGAGGGATTTTTCATAGTAAGCAATACATATAATGCATTTTGTTAAAGTTTGAAGTAGCAATGATACCTTTCCAAAGGCCGCGTACTCCCTCATCTCGAGCAATGGTCTTGTAGGCTTGCAAGGTGCTGTTGTATCTCCTCCCACCATCAGCCAGTCGTACCTGGGCTTGAAAACGCACCTTCACCACATCTGTTGGTTGTGCAAAAGCCACAGCCATTGCTCCTGTGGTACAGCCAGCCATGAGCCGAGTGACAATCCCAGCACCTGTACGGCACGTGTGGATTAGTCACAAACGAGCAGTGGGAGAGATACAACCAGATTCACATAACACACTGGTACTCACTCTCTGTGCCTCGAGTGTAGAATTGCTTCATAGAGTCGTACAGGCCAATTCGGACGGAGGCAAAGCTCATCTGCCTCTGGAGTCCTGCCACCAGCCCGCTGTACAGACTCCTGGGCCCCTCGGTGCGCACCATGGTAGTGATGGTGCCAAACACCCCCCGATACTTCATGTTACCGCCACCCTCAGCTTTCTGGGACTCTCCTTGAATCTGTGCAATAAGGCAACATTGAAGCATTGAGCAGGTTGAAAATAGTTCTTGTGTTACATAATCTAAAGTTAAAACGTGTCAAGCCCTCTCAAACACTGTGCTTCACACCTGCAGTCTGACTTTGGCTGTGTCCAGTGGAAAGGTGACGAGGTCAGCTATGCAGGCGGCCGTGCCTGCTCCGAAGAACTTGACTGCCGCAGAGGGCACCATGTCTTTGGGTTTCATGCCAACCATATCTGGACCTGGGCTGATGACATGAATGGAAAAAAACTGCTCTTAATGTTACTTGCCCTGAACCTCTGCATATACTACATCATACACACAAATTAATCATCACTAAACATAGTGAGGCTGATGAGACAGACACATACAGAGAATATAACTGTTCATGTTTCATCTTGAATAATGACATTTAATCATTTTTATCTGCTCTGATTATAACATCAGTGGTGAGTAGTTGTGCATTTCAGGTAGAGCACAGGTTAATATATTTTTTTAGGAATTAGTCATTTTTGGGTTTCCTTTTTTAAAAACCTTACTTCTTTTTTCATCTAAGTATATTTTTGAGCAAGTAATCTACTTTATTACTTTACTATATTTGCTTTTGTTACAACTAGTCTGCTCTAAATGCCTGGGGGAGCACACGAGGGCACCTGTACTTCACATGCCAGGTTGCAGCTGCTTCAAAGACAAAGCAGCACCACCTGTCTTTAAACCATAATGACTGAACAAAACCCGGAACAAGTGGCAGCATCCAGCACAAATCTCTGTCCTCATTTGGCCACACTTTTTATATTAAAATTTAAAAAGGCAACGTTTACAGGAGTGTTTGCTCTGCCTCAAACCATCAGATCACTCATTTAAATACTGTCATTTAACCTCTACAGTTATATATAAGTAAGCTGCAAATACTGAAGGTGAAAGAGAAGAAATCAAACCTGTTTGATGTCATAGAAAGTACAACAGAAGGTTGCACAATACAATGAAAATTTGTAGTCCTTTAACAATACAAAAGCATAAGATGAGCAAAAGTTAATGACATGAAATTATCTTGCAACTGTAGAGGTCTGTTGAGCTTTCAATTAAAAATTGTTCATATTAAAATGTTTAGCAACTTGTACAGTGATTACGTTATTTACCAGGCACTTTTCACCTTTACTTGAGTCATTTTCATGAGAGTATTTGTACTTTTACTTGAGCATACATTTTCAGTGATCAGCCCACCACTTTATGAAACATACACAAGTACATTGGTAGTGGTAAAACCTGATTATACCAGTAACACTGTACTAATAATCAAAATGTTAATGCAAATCATAGAGCGTACCTGTAAGTGAGAGTAAAGAGAAGCTTCAAGTTTTCTCAAGCAGTACACGAGTCTGTGAAGGCGGTTCTGTTGTGGAAATGCATTTGGCCATAAACTCTGCTTGAAGTGAGACTGCCAGCATACCACCACTCTCTGAAAAATCAAGCATTTACATTTATTTGTGATCCAAACAGAAATCTTTTTTTTGTGTGTGTGTGTTCGTTCATTTCGTCAATTACTGTGTATTACATCCTGCTGCAACTTAGCGGTGTAAAAAACATTCATGTATAAAATAATAATAATATTGAGTATTTAATTCTTTTTTTTTAAATATATTTTATTAAATATAAAGTAAATTAGGTTGAGTCTTAACCCATAAAAACAGTGAATACTTCACAAAAAAAAATCTGTTGTCTTGATGTAAAAAGGTACCTCTATACGTTTCCAGGGAAGTTATAATCCAGCAGAGTGAACAGAATGTACAATCCTTTGGGTGTTTAGTTCCTTTTGGTGTCCTTGTCTCATGCTGTTTGTTCTCTGTTCACTGTTGAAAAGGACCTGAATTTATATAGGCACCTTTTGCACATGACTGCGGGGCAGACTCTCAAGTGTTACACACACCTGTCATGTGTATCCCGTGTTTACCACAGTGTGAGACACAGCTGGATATTTGAGCACTTGTTGATCTGCTCCTGACAGCGTCACAGGTAGCCTGATATGGACTAGTACTCTCTGAGAACATGTTGAGGGAATTTTAATGCTCTTTTACAGTTAACTTATGAGCTGACAATGTCATTATTAATATATGTATTTCATTATCAAAGTTTACATAAAACTTCACCTTTGTCACACAAGGGATAGCATCTCATATTACTACACTGACATTAAGGAGAACACCTTGTGTTTCTATTGGTTGATATTTGCAGCCAATGAGGCAAGGAGGCCTGTCTGGATTCCTTTAATGTTTTCAAGGGGTGTTTGGTGACAGGCGTTCTGTGGGGAATAACATTTTCCCAACATCCTTTTCTCCATGTTGGTGCCCAACAAGAAAATGCAGCACTCATTCAGATGTTTGAAGAATTCCCTCGTCCCTCCTCCCTGCAAGTAGTAAAGTCACAAAATGTTCCAGGCAAAGGAACCGCCATGCTTCTCAGCCAATCCATACCATGAACAGTTGTGGGTGGATGCACAAAGCATCTGTATGCAATCACTCAAGCCTTTAGCATCTATGCAGGCAAACTGGCAACACCCAAAGAGAGGACCTGATATTGAAAGGAAAAAGATAGGGAGGGGAAACACTTTGTTATAGGAGTGTTGGTGTCCTGTGCGTGCATGCCTCTGCAAATGTGACTTTCCATAGCAGCACCGGGTCAGGCCCCAGCAAGCTTACGTCAAGTCATGAGGTTGACTATGCAAAACTGTGTCCTCCACATGTATAATGTTTCACCCGCTGTTACATGTGTCATGATGTTGTTCCATATCTAAAACTGTTCCACTTATCCATTGCACAGCAACATACACACCAATGTTTCTCTATTAATAATGCTGCCTCATCTGCTGTTCTTTATATACTGTGTCTCAGTACTGTTAGCATTGTGTTAGAATCGCTGCCTACACATGAAGTTAATTTTGTCTTACATATTACATGCTATTCAAAAGTCCTGAAGTTGTTAAAGTAAACAAGGCATTAAAGATTTCTTGGCTCACATTTTCCATCATTAATTCTCTTTCCATCCATCAAAGGGGCAATAAATTGCATGTTTATGTTGAATAAAGTTGTAATGTTGCCGCAAAACAGAATATGTTGCATTAGAATTTATTGGAATTTAAATACTCTACTGTGTCCACAGCATAAAGGTGTTTGGACAAAACGATCAATGGCAATAACTAATTATTAAAAGTATTAAAAGTATTTCAGCTGCCTATAAAGTTTGGATTCATTCATTCATAAGGTTAGTTCTGTTTACTGGTTAAACCTAAAACCCAGCAAAAGAGGGGTGCTGCTGTCAGCACATGCTCTCTTGACCCAAAGCTAAAAAGGGGGTCCTGAGAACAGTGTGTGAATAACCTTTGAGCAAACAGGCAGACCAGTAAACAACTCGCAACTCCAGCTTCAACCAGCCTGCAGTGACCCCCTCCCCTCAACAGCCTCTGTGCTCCCCTGCACTTTAAATACCAAGAACTATCCATCTGTGCTGTGAAGCAGCTAATCTCCATTACACTATAAATATAGACCATTACACTATAAATATGGTCAGCTGATGCATCACATAAAGGTTACTGGAACATAAAAGAATGGTCCACAGCATCTTCATTCATAGAATTATTTGTATGGGAACTTCAACAGGAACCAAATCTGATCGACTTGTATTAATATTTAAGCTTTGAGGGTCTTCCCTTCTCATCATTTATATGAGAGATGTTTTTAGAATTCCATTATGTCAAAAAGTATTTCACAGCACACTAGAGATATTTCATTGGGACAACATATGAACCTACACACCAAGAAAACACAGCTGTTTGCAAATTGTTGGTCACAAAGCTAAGTTTTAATTTCAGCTTTAATTGGAGCTTCCATTGTGCCCGTGACTCCCAATGCACATTCAATTGTTAACATATATATGGACAGTTGGCAATAGTTTCTGATATGCACCCAGTATCTGCATTATTGTAGACAGGTTATTATAATTAAAAATGAGTCACATGGAAGACTTTACATTAAAAGTGTCCAGTTTGAAAATGTGGAAATGGAAATAAAAGAACAGTATATAAACCGATTTCTTAAAAGAAAGGAAGGAAATTTCACCTAACCCTCTCCTTTGGTCAGACTGCAGTGACCGACACAAATCAGAGAGCACACATACGCTGCCCTCTGAATGTGGCCCGTGAAGTAAAGGCCACATGTGAACAAACTGTTTGTGCGCTCTGTGGGCAACAGCTGAAAAATTCATTTACTCAAATGATTGGAGAAGGTTCTGTAACAAAATGGCAGATTTTAACTGTAGTTGTTTAATACTCAATCAGTGTTTTTTTTGTTTTTTTTAAGTAGGTTTATTTCCAGTTTGTATCTTGGTAGCAACATTAAAACCTATTGTTCAGTTAGAAACTGCTAAAGAGCTGAAGCCAGGTTTTGGTTTGAGAAAAAAAAAAGACACAAGCACTGCAGGGAGAGAGAGAAGTATCTCAATTGACTGAAACAAAAAGTGTCACATCTAATAGTTGGGTTTTTTTTTGTCTGTATACAATTAGGTGAGAGGATGTAACCTCAAAGAGCATCGACCTGCTTCTACTTTTTGCCTACTCTGATTGAATAAGTTGATAATCACCTCCTCAAGATCCAGGCATCGTTGTCCCAGTTGTATGTGACCAACTGTGTTTATTCATCTTATCCTCTCCTTGAACTGTCCTCTGCCTCTAACAATCAAATTAAAAAGTCTGCAACTGTAGACGATCAGCTGTCGTAACACTCTTTATGTAACTGCATTCAGAAGGTTCTCTAATGTCAAATAAATAAGATTGACTCAGATTACAGAACTGGAGCTGTTTGAACACAGGCGTCAAGCTTAGGCTTAAGTATTTATAAAGTTGCATTTCACAATAATGATAACTACATTCTAACGCCTGCCGGCTTTTTATCATTAAATATCAATATCAATATATCTGGCTATTTCTAAAGAGAACTCCAACAGCAGACACACTTTGCTCTGTGCTTATATTTGTTTTTATGCATATATGATGAGCTGTCATCAGTGGGCTTGCCAGTGGTTTAGAGTGCAATTCCATCAAGTTGCAAAAATTATTCAAATGCAGAAGGCAATAAACTTCCTTGTATCCTTATAAGAGGCCAAGATTTACTGACCTTTGGCTTCCTATATGGGTGTAGCTCTAAAAATGATATTTGATGATGCAATTTGTAAGAGTCTTTCATTAGACCCTCCCTTCCTACCGAACACTCATATCGTCCAAACTCCAGACCTATGGGCTTCTCTGTTATAGAGCCTTTAAATGTAAGCTGAGATAACCTCAATGACATACTTACATTAATGACATTCATTATTTTGTCAGACTTGACAAATTCCCCAAGAGCAACAGAAGATAATGTTCAACAGCTTCCTGAAGCTGAGTAGAAATAACCGTTAGGGCTAAACAACCCTTCATGTGTGGCCCTGTAAGTAAAATTTGTCATAGTAACCTTGGTAAAGTGAATTGCTGCCACCTTGAGTTTAAGGATATTATAAGCCTAAAACTTTCTTATGTCTCCTCATTCACATCCAACACATCCCTCTATCAATACATTTAGGCAGTTCTCTATATCTGATTTAATCTGATTTAAAGAAATGCCATATGGGTGCCTGAGGCGGTGCAGGTTTTCTTTATAAATTATGAAAACACTGGGTGACTCTCTGGTTAAGGTCACCCAGTGTTGTGATTAATGTTGGACATTTAGAGTTCAAGTTTTTCACTAAATGTTCCCTGTTGTACATTTTAAAAATTAAAATGGTTGAGGTTTTAACTGAGTCCCTGTGAGCAGCTTGAATAATAGAAAACAAGGTTATCATGGACATCACATTACAGAAGTCACAAGCAGACAGTCATTTAGAAAATTCCCAGATTTAACTGAAATTTACTCTACATGATTCTTAGACATTGTAATCACATTTACAGGGTAATTACTCAGTGCTTTGATGTAAGTTAAAAAGCTTATGTTTATTATGTCCCAAAAACTGCTGTAGAATCAAAATGTGCTTTTTAATTCTGCTTTCAGGGACCTTGACGCTAATTTAAAGCTGGAGTTGGTCCTCAGGCACCATAAGTGGCTGACTACTGCTCCTCAGGGATGGGTTTTATGCAGACAACTAATTTCACTACGTCTTACTATGTATATTTGTAAGTAACAATAATATTCTTGAATTCATTTATCTTTAATATGAACCAAATAATTCAATATTCAGGTGGGGGGTTTTTTTTGTACTTTCCACTTTTTGCTTCATTTAGGACAGTCCAGTTCAAATTTATCTTTTTGACATTTTTCAGAGGCCTTTTATATACCCTGATGAACATGAATTAATAATGAAACCAGAGTATTGTCAAATTTTGACAATTTTAAGAGCTTTAAATTAAATACATAAATCCTAAAAATAAGTCAGAGCAATTTTAAAATAAAAAATAAAACATCCAAGAAGGAAAGCTCACTTTTTTTAACAACTGCAAACACGTTCATGTTAAGAAACAATCGCAAGTTATTTAATAATAACGTTGATACACTGGTCATAGATAGGTTGCAGGTGATTTGGTAGTCAGTAGGTGGCAGTAATTCTTGAAAAGTTGCTATCCTACTTGGAAAGGCAAGTCAACGAAGAAGAAGCCGGCCCAAAATAATCACAGCAGCAAAAGAGAAAAAATGTTAGCTGATAGCCGCTAGTCTGTCAGACATACGTAGAAACACAGCGCTAACTGAAATTTACCCAATGCCTGGCTAGTGTCGCTGCAGGTGTCGAGAAAGAGCGTATGCTACGAAAGAGAGGGAAGGTCTCATCAAACAGTTCCTGACACTAATCTCGCTTTCCACAACATGGAGAAACAGTTGCATTTAAACCTGTTAGCATCCAGACCTCCTATGGCTGGTGGCTTTCAGTCCGGCTCTAAAATGAAAATGGGGTGAGTTAGCTAGCATCTCTTTAGCATGCTGTCAGCTCTATAAGCTGTCTAACATTACATTTCATATTCACCATCACATCAGCGCCTCTCTGTTCTGTAACATTTTAAACCTTAACAGTCTGTAAAAGGATAGGACAGCTGTCACTGCCTCAGCTAGTCAAGCTAGCTTTGGCTAGGAGAGTTGTGACCAACAATTGCAGGGAAAAAACGCGTAGTTTTGGAATATGACCTACGTTGTGATGTTGTTTATGATTTTATGTTAATTTGTTACGTTGTTTGATTTAAACAATCTGACAGTGTCTATCGATCATTCGCTTCTCATCATTTGCCCATATAGATCAGGATATGAGCGAGCAATCACGACACACTATGAGCAATTTCTAAAGATGCTGATCTCTGTATCAGATAGAGTATGTTTGATTTTGCAAAGAGCTACAAGGTTTTGGACAAGCTTCAGCTTTTATTTCCACAGTACAGATTTCGGTTTGTTTCTAGCTAGTTATTGCTATATATATGTGTTGCTATATATGAGATGCTTTGACAGTGTTGTGTGTTTGAACAAAACATGATATCGCTGCAGTGAGTGCTAAAAACTGGAACTACATCAACACACAAAACCTTTAAAAAGTACTCAATCTCTAGTTCAGGTCAATAGCTTGACTTTTGGCTTTTAGTCTGAGATAAAGAGATATAAGTTTGAGTAGAAATAACATGAATAAAATGGTAAATACTGAGGTAGGGGCATGTAGTATGGTGTGATGATTTATGTTTTAATGAATATGACAGTTAATTGCTTGCATTGCATTTGAGTATCCCTATCTGCTGATGACGTGAAAAGGCCAGAGTATCAGAGAGAGAGAGTTTGCCTTCCTTATGGAAACACCTCTAAGAGTGGGACACTGTGTTTCAGAAATACTGCTGCAGTGTGGGATTGGTTTACTCTCTCTCTCCTTTTTTATTTCATCTAGACCTGGAAGAAAAAGAGATTTCTCTCCCCTGCCCTGGAGTCAGTACTTTGAAACCATGGAAGACATTGAGGTGGAAAATGAAAATGGCAAAGACATATCCTTGACTGCAGCTTTTGCTTGCCAGGATAAAATTTAAAATAAATATACATATATATTGAAACTTTGGTTTGGCAATCATCAGGAGTGATTAAATCCAACTAGTTCTTGCATATTCAACTACTTTTTATAAGTGTGCTATTTACATTTCAATAGTTATATAACATTTAAAGATAATCTGTTTTTACAACTAATATTTATTGATTTCATTAGCATCAATTTACACTTTAACTCTTGCACAGCTCTTTTGTATTTTTTTCTTGACTACCTTGAACATCTTCAGAATCTATTGCAGTGGTGCCCATGGTCCTGTGCTCCTGCTCCTCCACGGGGGAGGCCACTCTGCACTCTCCTGGGCAGTGTTTACTGTGAGCATAATCTCTAGTATAGAAACTGGGCATCCTCTAACTGCATGTTCAGAATACACACCGAGACCAAAGCTGATCCTTTATTTCAGCATGCTTGCTACACAGTTATATTTGAGTATGTTTTTTTGTGTGTGTGTTTGAAGGCTGTCATATGCAGCAGGATCAACTGCAGGGTGGTGGCTATGGACCTTCGAGCTCATGGTAAACAGTGGTAGACACAGGAAACAAAATTAGTTCAAAACAAAACAAAACAAGCTCTTGATGGAAATATGTCAGTTTGGTTTGGTTTGGTACATTTAATCATCAATGAACTATGTGTTGCAAAAATATACGCTTGTTTGCACAAGAGGAAATTTATGTAAACTATCTGTTTAAAGGTGTGTTGATCACTGTAACTTAATACTTTAAATCTATAATTTGCATTGTGTGGTAATGAATTATATATCATCAACATTTATTCTGTTTCAGAGTTTTCTTCTCCCCACAATATTGTAATGATTAAAAAATAAAGCAGTTAAGCAGTGGCGCCTGTTTATTATATGTTCTTATTTTATTAACAGGAAAAAAGCTGTTCTTAATCAGAATTTGCTTTTACAATTGCAACTTCAATAACAGAAATTCTAAAAAAAAAAAAAATAAACCGCTGTAACAGAGTAACTTAATAACACCCCTATCTGCCTGTGATTTGATATCCTGTGATCAGGAAATAACTCCCTCAGTATCATTTGGCTTGTTATTCTCATTCATTCATATTCATGAGCTAGCAAATGGTGATATGTGCTTCTTTCTCATCACCTGCAGGCGACACCAAAGTAAAAAATCCTGATGATCTTTCTGCAGACACGATGGCCAAGTAAGTTTTTACGTGTGCTTTTAGGACAGACTGTAGTTTAGTGAGAACCACATACAGACATACACACACACACATTTAAAACAGCAATGATCCTGCAGCCTTGCAGAACAGCCAGTGCTTTAGAGTTTCTGACTGTTTAGTCAGAAAAACTGACATATAATAATATTTTCCTTTTTCTGTCAAAAGGGATATTGGCAAAGTGGTAGAAGCCCTCTATGGAGAGAACCCACCTCCAATAATGATCATTGGGCACAGCATGGGTGGGGCAATTGCAGTCCACACAGCCACTGCTAATCACGTACCATCTCTGCTCGGCCTCTGTGTCATTGATGTTGTAGAAGGTAAGAGCTTGCACACCATCAAAGGGGCAACAAAGATAATTATATATTAGACATGTAGTTGACCAAATTTAATGTTGATTTTACCAGAACTTTAATTTAGCAACAAATTCATAGAAAGAAACACCATAGTCAAATCAAAAGTAATGATGTACTCAATGCAGTATTACTGGCTTTATTCATAACAGTTTTGTTAATTGCATTCAGGTACAGCAATGGATTCTTTGAACAGTATGCAGAATTTCCTCAGAAGTCGGCCAAAGACATTCAAATCCCTGGAGAATGCTATTGAGTGGAGGTAAACCTGAAACATAATTATTACTACATAACATTATTGACCAAACCAGTGTGAGTCTTACTGAAAGAGTTCCCCATGTTTTGGAAAACTTTCAGCTTCAAAAGAATGTGTTTTGATTATCTAGTTTTAATGGCCTCCGTTCTTAGAGTCCGAATTCTCAATTGACTGCTATCAGCTTTTCGTAATATGTGGGTCTTCTTTTTCCTTTGCTTTCAGTGTGAGGAGCGGCCAGATCAGAAACATAGAGTCGGCAAGGGTGTCAATGGGAGGCCAGGTGAAAAAGTATGTCTGCTCTGTTTTTATCTCATATTAAGTCCTGCCTGGTTAAGTTTTATTTAATGAGCATTGTTGTTCTTACATTCCTAGATGTGAGGAATCAACCAGCAGTCCAGGTCTGTCTAATAGCATTGGTGAAGGTATAATAGAAGAAGAAGAGGATGAAGAAGTGGCAGAAGAATCTAACAAGAAGAGGATGAAGGAAGACGACCAAGAGGTCCTGTCCGTCTTAATATTTCTCTGTGTTGTAACATTTATGTGAAATGTTAAAAAGTACCTAAAATAGTTGATTTCTTCCGCTCATACAGATCAGAAAGGAGAGCATCTTTACCTGGCGAGTGGAGCTGTCAAAGACAGAAAAGTACTGGGACGGCTGGTTCAGAGGCCTGTCTGCCCTCTTCCTCACCTGCTCTGTACCAAAACTGCTTCTGCTTGCAGGTTTGATATCTCACAGTTTGTCACAGTTAACTTGCATTGTTATTTAGTGCTTTAATGCATAAAAAGGAACTGAGTAGGCAGTTTTCGTGGTTTTTATGGCCATGCCCCACTAGTTTGCACTAATACAAGTGATTGTGGATTTTTTCCAAGCTATTTTCCCATTCACTGCACAATTTCACCCATGACTTAATCTTTTGTATAGGAGTGGACAGGCTTGACAAAGACCTTACTATTGGACAGATGCAAGGTAAGGAGTGCAAATGAAGTTGCATCGTGAAAATGTTTTTTTTTCCAGATTTGATTGCCATAATACAGTAGAATACACAGACTTGAAAATATTCATACTGTCACTGTTTGTCTACAGGAAAGTTTCAGATGCAGGTCCTCCCTCAGTGTGGTCATGCTGTACATGAGGACGCACCTGAAAAAGTAAGGATTGTTTACTCTTTATGATGTATATACTGTTTAATTGTCTGAGGTACTATATGATGCATCTTGATATGCCAAACCCAATGCAAGAATAGCTTTAACTCACACATTTTAAATTTTCACACTTTATCATTGATGATATTGTTTTTATTAGTGTCTTTTGTTTTGCATGTTTGTTCAGTTCTCCCTGTTTGATCAGATTCAGTTTGCTGCCGTTAAATTAATTTAGTCCTCTGTCGTCTTTTACTAGGTAGCAGATGCTCTTGCAACATTTATGGTCAGACACAAATTCACTGATTTTAAGGAAGGATTCCTGTGGTAAGTGAACTTTCTTACAAAAAATATATGCAAGATTTATTAGATGTTTAAGCTAAGGCACTAATTGGAATAGCACACATGTAGATGCAGAATTCACATTGTCCAACTCTGTTTAACAATCTCTCCACAGCTAATTTCTAGTCTCAGCCTACATCGCCAGCAGCCATAGAAGAAAAGTTTCAAGATTCATCCACATTCTTGTATAATTTAACAGCAAACTAAAGAAAATAAAACAAACATTATTATTATTATTATTATTATTATTATTATTATTATTATTATTACTGTTGTTATTTTTGCTGTAGAGCTGCAATTAAGTTTCAAAGGCTAATTGATTAATCTGATAACTAATGTCTAATCAACCTATCATGTATCTTTATTTTGTCCAACCAACAGAACAAAACCCCAACATTTTTAGTTTACTATCATTATGTAGAAGAAGAAAAAGATCACATCTCACATTTAAGAAGCTGGAAAAAGCAAATGTTAGACTTCTTATGAAAATAATAGAAGACTGTATCAATAACAATCACTTTTATGAACTGACTAATTAATTAAATTTTTATGTCTATCTTACAGCCATCTCCATCCAGCAAGAACTTAAATTCTGGGTGTTTTTTGTTTGTTAATTACAAATATACTGAATTTAAATAATACTTTAATCAGCCTGTAAACATCTACAAACTTCTACAAAAAATAGAGAACACACAACATAATCTGTAACAGTAGTCATAATAATAGTACAGTTTTTTTTATTTTCAGTGTAACAAATTGCATTAAAATCAACAGCTCAAAACATTTAAACTAAATTAGAGGATATGTTTCACACCTCTGAGAAAATCAGAAATAGATTTTTTTTTCCAAAATAAGTGACCTTTACATGGTTTATTAAATGTTTCTTTTTAAACATCTTAGTTATGAGCTCACAACAGATACAATATTATGTACTTTTTTTCTTCATTACCAATCTCTTGGCTACATTTTAGTTAATAGGAACAAAATTGGATATCAGTGCAGAGTAAATGAATAGGCTGCTACAACAAACAATTGTATTTGAACTTGCTGCAGACAACACTTTTCTGTGCGTGGCTAAAGCCTGAGTAAACATTCAGACTGTGACAGAAGGCCTCATTTTGGCCAAAGACAAAATGGCCTATTGTCTTGCCCTCTACTGCCCTTGTGTGGTGATTTCCAAGACATACAGTCTTGTTTAAACTTACCAATGACCATATCTGGATACCGGAGGCTGGCAAATAGCATTGATGCACTCTTTCTTTTTTTGCAAATTAATAATCAGAACACGTTGGACGTTGGATGATTATTTGAAAGGGACGTACAAGTTTGGAAAATTACAGATTACGTAAATTGAAAAGCTGTTAGACAGTTTAAGTTACTTTCACTTGTATTACAGTCATTAGTTTTGTCCTATTTAAGCTCTGATAAAAAAAGAAAAATGACTAAGAGGTATCACCAGGAGATTCTGAAGGACAACCATGATACTAAATACTGATTTCATCATCTGCAGCAACAGACAGTGACTCACATACAGAGAGAAAACCTCTGACTGGAGATCAGGATTTCTGTGAAAAAGAAAAAAACATCATCTGCCTCCCTTTAAGGCTTTCTCATCACACAGAGTTTCCTGGTATTTCAGATGTGTAGGTGTAATAAGACAAGGTGCTTAGATTCAGTCTGAACTATCATGGGTTTCTCCAATACAGTTTGATAGTATGACAAAGATACAATTTTGTACTTAAAAGACTTCAAATTTAAAGGATATGGAAAACTTGGTTTTTCTAAATAAGACTGCCAAAGTATCAAATTACCCTCCTCCAACTTTTCAAAATTTCTTTTCACAGAATGAGGATTTTGACCCATCGCTCACATTATGTCAGTGAGTAATCTCTGAATGTCCAGTTCAAACAGGAGGAATGATTACATCAAGAAAGACTGTTTCCATGTACACATGGGCAGCAGACTACAAAAAACATGAATTTCTCCTCAGATTCTTGTAAATGAAAGACATAAGAGCAGCAAATATGAGTTTATATTTAGCATAATGCAACTACAATTTATTAGGTTATTACAATACTATTTAGTTTCACAGCCACTCAAAACAAACATGAATCCCTGTCGCTGACATTTTTGATCTCAGTGTATAGCTCAGTATGAGATTGTGAGCAATAGATCAAAGTTAAAACAGTCAGCTTCTGAAGCTGTAGACTCCATTCAATTACGAGGAGAGAAGTTAAAATGAAGCCCGTGATTAAGGCTTGTCAATAACCACAAAACTTCAGCTGTCAAAAGAGGAAAATGAAGCATCTATGACTACATCTAGCACATTTCTGATATATATTTTAAAAGTAAACTACCAAGTGCAAAAAGAAGAAGGACTGATGTTCAACAAGGAAATTTGAAAATCATTTTTGCAAACTCAGCAAAGAAGTGATTTATTTGTTAATTTGTTGTCTTTCAGCCTATGAAAAAGCCTCAGACTAACTTGAGCCTCCCTCATTAAGATTTGATACCAATAAGAAAGAGTTATATATTTTTCCGAAGGGAAACTGTTGTGCTGCAGTTGCAGTACAAGGTAGGAGGCAGTGTAAGTATATAGAATGTCATTTTTAAATATAAAATATAGGGGGCAAATCCAAATGATACAAAATACTGCAAAGCATAGAAATATTAACATTAAGGATTCTAAAAAATAAAGATATGTATACAAACTAATATAATATGTAAAGAGTTTTTAAGTGTTTGAACCCATATGTACTTTATGTGATTAAAAAAATATATATATTTCTCCTTCCAGTGCTAGTTGTCATAAGTTAGATTCACTAGTCAACTCTAAACCATTACATGAGAGCATTGATGCTGATTAACATGATTCAGGGCTGTGTTGCAAAGTTTCTTCTAATATATTTTTTTTATTTCAATAATCTCTCACAGGCTAGCAGGAAAACGTTAGGTTCCACCGAGATTTGAACTCGGATCGCTGGATTCAGAGTCCAGAGTGCTAACCATTACACCATGGAACCACCTGGCAAGAACGGTAAAAACCTACCGATCTAAACTCTCTGTCAGAGCTTTTGTTCACAATATTTTTTGTGGTATCAACCAATGGAAAACATAGTAAGAAATCAGTGAGAAATGAAATGGAAAATACCCACCAACTCGTCATGGTTTCATTTTTTCACCGCTGCTCACACGCACTCTGAGCCTTCCTACCCCCTAGTGGCCAATAGGAGCAATGACACTGTTTATGTAAAAATATTAGAGGCACGTCTAGTAATGAAAACGCAGTACTCGAGAAAAAAAATGAAACTCGTTCATTGGAACAGCGTTTGGTAAATGCTCTTAACCACAGCTCCGGAGGGATTAAGGATTAATGTACGTCATTTTAATGAGGAATCTCACTAATGTGGGAAGTGAAACCCTTAACCGCACAACCTGTACAGGCATACTAGGAAAAAAGGCTTAACTTTTGGTTTAAGTCGGTATCAGTTAAAAAAAAGTGGGTAGATTATTGATTTAAATTTATGTATGAACCAATAATTAAAAAGCAGTCCAATGATAAATAACCCATCTGATGGCCTATGTGATGAAATATTCCTGTTTTTAGCTCAAAACGAAAATTTAACAAGGATGTTTCTGTATGCAGTAGCTGGAATCAAGGATGTCTATCCACCAGTTTTCAAAAAAATATATGACTACAGCTATATGAATTAGTGAGTAACTTTATCTTATAAACATTTTTGGAGACCTCACCTGGAAACAGCTATCAAGAGTGTTCTCCTTCATACACTGACCTTTCTTGTTTCAAAGATTTAGGCAAATCTGTTGTCCACATAAAAACTGTTACAGACTTACTTCTTTAAAGGGCTTATCTGTGTGGAGTAATGTGTGTCAAGTTACATTTTGAACAGAATTTGGGAGCATTATAGACACAGAGGAGGAGAAAATGACAAGTCTGACTAGGATGAATACTGATTATGCATTAAGGATGACTAAGTAAAGATCCAACTCTGGTCCAATAGACCCTCACAGTTCCTGTCGCAGGACGTGACCGCAATGAAGATCTGCAGCTGAGCTCTGTTTTAGACTTATCCACAGCAGAGTGCAGTCAGGTGGTTCATGTTTAAATAGAATCAAAACACACTGAACATTGATTAAATTCCCGAAGGCAGAGATCAATCTGAACAACACAAACTTTAATAGAGGTAGACATGTGCCTGTCTTCTTTAAAATGGTTTATGTTCACTTCAATTTTTCCTCAGCCAGCACAAACCCACTCTTGCTCTTTACAGCTGATGTCAGATTGAAGTGAAAGTGACAGGTTATCTAGCAACAGTGTGGTCAGCATCCAGGTGCAGCCTCTCGAGAATAAACCAAAGGTGCAACTCCGTCAGAGCATTTAGAGGTATTGCCTCTTCTCAGTGGCAGCCTCCGTGAAAAACAGCTTTGTCTGAAAGATATAGCTGACAGACTATAACTGCAGCAAAAAGGATTATGCCTGAGGCCTGCATTTGTTAGGGAAAGTCCCTGCAGTCCTTCTTTACCTCTGCAATATTTTACAACATTTTAAAAATCAGCATAGAGTTGGTCTGACTTTGATCAAATACATTGTGCAGGTTGTTTTATTCAATGTGTGTTAAAGTTTGTTTCGTCTCTTTTTATTAAAATGCAGAACCAAAACAAACAAACTGCACTCTTAATTTTAATGTTTGTCATTGTGCTGTAAGTTGACATGAATGCAACTGTTACTGCAGTAATTATATTTATAGGCAAGGACTTTGTACTCTTCAGCTTAAAAGTATTCACACTTATTAAGTATTAAATAACTATTTTCACTGCACATAACTTTTCTCAGTCTGTGTGCCTTTTTTAAACACATACTAATTTGGGAATTCAATACTTATTAACTCACACTCTTTAAAGTTACTCTCCCCCTGATAATTTGACAAGGAGAGAGGGGAGTTTATTTATATTTAGCTTGCAGATTCACACTATTGTTTGTTCTAGCTTGCGTAAATGTGGGTTTCACTGTCTTTGGGTGGGTTGGTGTTATTTGTTTTTTAAGTTGTTTTCGCTGTTTTTCTTCTTTGCTGTGGTTGCATTTTGTATTTATTCTACTCTTTTTTGCTTGTAACTTTTTTTGCATTTTAATTTAAATCATAGTTTACTTGTGGCATATTAATGAAATTCCCCTACCTTGTTTTCACAGATGTCTTAAATGAATATAAGTACATCCTCAGTTGTGTTTTGTATGCCAGAAAATATGCAGGTAGACAAAATTACTATATTTGAGGCAGTTGGATTGAATCTGATTAGATTAGAAATGATGGTGCACTGATCAGATCAAGTCATGGATGAGTCTCTGAGAATCTAGTAATCCTTGGAGCACTGCATGTAAATACAGGTTTTACAACTACATATTCAGTGGCTGCTATACTTCAGATTAAAACCTAATCCACATTGGTCCAGAATGGCTGAACCATGAATCAAGAAATCAAAAAAATGTTCTTTTGGCTGCACCAGCTGCCATGGAGCTGTTAGCTGCATTTGAATAGAATTTGAATAGAAATTCATTTTAACTTTTCCTTCTTCAGTATCTGTCTCGCTCTCAATCTGCCATTTATAATGATTTTAATTAAATCTCTGGTTTACATTTCTCTGCCCCCTCATAAATTGTTTCTCTGCTGAGAGGATATTCAACAAGCTGCAAAATCAAAACCTCTGGAGGGTGCTCACCTCGCTGCAGCGTGACTGCGTCTTTTCATGCTTCTCTCTCTTTTAGGCTCCATCTCAAGCACTTGGTTTTGTTCGCTTCATTAACTTCCTGACACTCTGACTGCGCTTCCTGTCAGTGGGGCATCACTCAGGCCTTGTTGGCTGTCAGCAAGGAAGCACGTCCATCATCTGTGGAGCTCAAGAAACCTGATTTTCACTGCTGAGGTACAACCAGAACTCAGGCCTGGTTTCTGCATGTTCACTGGTGCAACTTCTCCTATTTCCCATAATATGACATTTATCCCATTTAAGTAAAGGCAACTCTCTCAATAATTAGCAATAATTCAAGTATGTGTCCTTATGGATTAGACATACAATCATTCAGGCTAAAAATTACACTACAAGCAGCAGTTTTTGGTGCTTTTTGTTTAGAAGAAAGAGTAAAGAGAAACTTAACACAGCCTCTTTGCGAAAGCTCTTTGCTTTCCTCCAGTGGTTCAACTTCTCACCTTGCTGCAGTGACGTACAGGTGCACCCCATGTCACATCATTGTTGGGCGTTTACAGGTGGTTACAGGGGGTTACATGCAACTGTACTATTAGATGTTGCGAACAGAAATAGTTGCTCATACGCGACTACGACTCTAAATGGCCTCTATTTGTAATTTGATGTACTTTGTGTGATTGAAATGATGCAATGGCATGCAAGCAGCTTCTTAAAGTTGCAACTGGAGCAAGAACAAAGATGAGCATCAAGAACATCACTGACCTTAATGCAATAAAATGCAGACTAAATCACAAGTTGTGCAGAACAGTGAAGCCTGTGATAGGTAAATTTTGTAGTGGTTACCTCTTTTAAAAAAAAAGTCTATTTCTGTGTGTGGGTAGTGGTTACACATAGATGCTAGACAACATTTTGACACTTTGTAAGCAGGCAGAAGCCAGAGATTGTACAAATCCAGTGACAGACTTGTTAGAGTGTAATGAATCTTTCGTTCACACAGTAAACACTCATTGTCATGAGATTTCAATATTCAGAGCTGCTGATGAAGAGGGACATGTGCTGTCTTTGAAATTCATCTTCTATCTATCTGGGGTATAAACCCGACTGAAACAGATTTAAGATGGCAATATAGGCTTTTAATTTGAAACTTAAGTACCAAAACAACAAGCAGCATTGATATGACAGCAACTGGAGAAAAACCCTCCTCAGAGGAAAAACAGTCACATAAAATATGATCCACTGTCACCACACTGGTCAAAGATGGCGTAATGTCCAGCACTAATGAAACGCTGTCTGGGCATCGATTGTCAACATGTTATTGCTTCTACAGAGGGTGAAATGGAATTCACTTAGTGAATGAAAAAAATCAGTTCAGTATATAAATAAGTTAATTAGCTTGATAGAAACAAAACATATTTTTTTAGAATTGGACTTTATACATATAGTTTCCTTTGTAAATACTTCACAGGGTATTTGTGGGTCTTGGATTGGTCAGATGAAATCTTGTTTTCAATTTACAATCTGACAGAGAGAAAGGAAAGAACATTTTAAATAACTTCAAAAACTGTTCACAAAATGACACTGATCATCTCACAAGAAGATAAATTGTGTGTTATCTACATCAGTGGGTATCCATTATCTGATCATGCTCATATTTTTTTTTAAGTTCTAGTGTCACATTGATAGAAATTCACCATCACAAATATAAATCATTAAATAAAACAATTAGCATTATAAATACAAAACATAAAAGGCCAAAGCAATCCCTTATTAACACCCAATATTTTAAAAATGTAAACTAAGACATTTGCAAGAAAAATGCTCTTTTCATCAGTGTGGGGAAAAAATCCAAACTTGAGATCTACTTACTTTATGTGTGTATCTCTTAATAATTCAACAATGCATGAAGAGGGATGGGAATTGAGAACCAGCTCCAGCTGTAAACCAAATTGATCCACCCCAATCATATGCCCCCTAGCTAATCTTTTCCTTTTTATTGATGCAGGTGTGGTTTTCTGTGGGTTGCATTGAAAAACAACTATAGGTCATGTCTACAAACTGCTGGAGACTTGCAACAAGAAAGAGTCATGACACAGAGGAAAAAACAGTCCAAAGAGTGGCTTAATTTTTACGAGAAAGATGACAACAGTAACTTTTAGTAAGTTGTAATTTTGTAAAATGATCATCCCAAATAAGATGGAAACCATAGCAACAAGCTGAAACATTTTTAAACATGGGTTTAAATTCCAGGAATGACATGTATTTGACAGTCTACACACAAGTTTCACTGCTTCCCACCTGCTCCAAGCAGCTCATCTATTACCGATGGTAAAAATTCTGTTATAATAACATTAGCACCACACAGGCAGGCTTAGCAGAGTTTTTTTTTTTTTACTAAAAAAAAAAGCCTAAATTAAAACAAATTACTGTACAAATGTTTTCTCATCTGATCCAAAAGAAAACTGAACAGGAAACTAAAAAAGGAAAATTATAAAGAATTGGACTGATAAACAGAATCGATAACGACACGGACGTCAATAATATCTCATCAGTTCCCATCCCGGTGCATGAACAGTGGTGACCTGAATGCATCTCCAGATATAAATGGCCTCATTTACGCTGCAACTTGATTGCAAAGTAATCACCTTAGTATAAACTGTGTAATCATTACTGATAACTATGAATAAAAGACCATTATAATAGTTTATTACCTATCCATGCTTTAGTAGACTTGGTTCACTCTCAGCTGTGGTTTCCATGTTTAGCATTAAGAACAGAGTTCTCTTAGTGCATGACTTTTCTTAACCTCAGAGTAAATGATCATAATCACTTCATGTCAGCTGTGCACATCCTGCTGCACACCATGACAACTCATTAACTCTGATATCTGTATGTCATAAATCCTGCTGTGAAATGGTCAAGGTTGCTTTATATTTTCTTCCTGTGGAAAAAAAAATATTATTCTGTTTAGAGGACATTAAAAACTCTAGGATGCCCTTGAATAGTAAACCTATGTCACAGGCTAAAAATGAGCATGAGGACAGCTCTCTCTCCCTGTAAATAATCTGTCCATCCAGTCCCTGTATGCTGCCCTTACTGGTGTTTGGAACCATCAGTTCCACTTCAGGAGGTCCATAAAGAGGCCGGGCAGGACTTTGAGTGATCAGTTCTATAAGAAATAAAATGGGTGAATGGTCGCTGGTGTGTGCGACACTCTTTCCTCCCCTCATTTCCATCAGGGCCTCAGAAAGAGTGTCAGTGAGGGAGCCAAAGAGAGCAGGGTCCAGAAGAGCTGTGGCTGTCCCTCCATCTCAACATTTCAGTATCTAATTGAACACACATGGAGACAGAGGGAGGGAGGGCGGTCGGTTGAGAGTTGGCTGAACGTTTCCTGGATGCTGGCACGCTGTCAGAGCCAGGCGGAGGATGCGCCCTCTAGAGCAGGGAGCTGGGGCTTTCTGGGGGTGGTGGGGGTGTGTGCGTGGGGCTGTGACGCATGGGAAGTATGTCATAGTGGTTGGGGATGTGGGTGCTGCGGGGAAGGTCATAGGGGCTCTGGGAGAAGCCGGTGGCCATTCCATTGGGTCCCTGCAGGACGCTCACTGTCGGCTCTGTGATAAGTTTAGGAAAGAAGGAAGGAAAAAAGTAGGAGAGGTTTGTAAGAAGCCCTGAGGCTGAAGAGTATGCTGCTATCAGGCAGGAGAAAAAAAAAAAGAAGAAAGGACAGGTGCATGCAATAAAGAAGCAACCCACATTTCCTCTCATCAAGGCTTACAAAGTCTGCACAGGCTCACAGAGGGAGACATGACTGGAGAGGCCATAAGCTGCAGGACCCTGCTGAGCTCCACACACCAGAGCAACAACGCACTCACCAACATCATAGACATTCCTGCTCGCACTGCCCAGGAGGGTGGCAGTGCCTCCAAAGGGCACTTCACGGTGGGAGGGTGACTTCATCTCCACATAGCTGCTCTCTGTGTGCTTGCAAGCCAACCCCGGAGGGTCTCTAATGGTGGCATATGGATTCTCACTATTCAGGGAGCAGGAGCTGTTGCTGCACATGGAGCTCTTGATGTAATCTGAAGGAGCCGTGAGACAAAGACATACTGAGCATCAACAAATATGATAAGTTGCCTCTGACTTATAGGTGTGTTATCAATGCTAGACTCTGATATACAACTAACATCAAATAGACATCAGAGTGTGTCAGGGAGAATAGCAATGAAAATCGTTGCCATTCTGAAGAAGTTGTGCTTCCTTTGTCTCTGATAGGTGACTAATGGTGGAATAGAGTAATCAGAGTACAAAGGGGAGAGAGTGGAAGGCTCATCTCATCCATAACAGTCTCATCAGTCTGATAAGAGGCCTCATTAGAGACCGCAGCAAAGCTGCTTCACACTACTCTTCACACCCCTGGGTCCCTCACACTCACCACCGGCTGCAAAAATGTGGGAGACAAAATGACGTATCGGGCGCTGAGCCACAGAGAGCAATTACTGTTGGAACAAAACCTTAGCCCACCATGATCTTGTCCAAAGTGTAAAGAGTTTTCACATAAATCAGAGAGAATATAAGGATATGGGATTTTAGGTCAGGGAAATGGCAGCCTCTGAGGGGAACAGAAACCAAATGGGGAAACTGATCTGTGGGCTGTTGAGCATAAAAGGATTTTGTAATATTGGTGCTGCTGAGTCTGAATAGAATTTCATGTTCAGTATGTCTTCACTCACACACACACACACACACGCACACACACATATACAGCAGACACATACTGTTTCTGCAATTAATTATTTACCTTTTCTGGAGCCCCTCTGTGTCTCCCCCTGTTGAACATCTGTAACAAATGTCAAAACATGAAAGTCAAACATCCCATGTGAACCTTCCAGTGTGTGAAGGTTGACGGAAAAACATCTCATTAAGATACAATGTCCTTTTTTTTTTTAATAAGAGCATGAGGAATGTAAACAGGAGGAATGACTGAATGTTCCACCCACTTGCTAACACAATCCCCCAAGGCTTAGAAGCTAACATAATCAACTGTGATCATAATGGGATATTTGTGAAACAACAACACATCATAAAGAGATGACAAGCCTCTTTAAGTTTACATCATTCTCTTATGTTTGTATATTATCATGAGTTTTTAAGACATTTTATTAAGAGGAGCTTGGCATTATGATTTATCTGCTGAGTTCTTTATCATGAAATGAAAATGTCCAGACTGAGATTTCTGATTTCCGTGCTTCATTCTTTGCTAGGCATGACAAAAAATGTATGAGAAATTTAGACTTTTGCATTGTTTGCAGTAATGAGCCTGTAATAGGTATACAATCATAGTTTTACTTAACAATCTTTGGCAGTTTACACATCACAGATCTAATTAATATCAATAGAAAGATTTAAGGACATTTTAAGTGTTAATTTTGTATATGTATATACATAATATGTAATTATGTATATATCCACATCAACACTTTTACTTAACCACAATTTATATTATTACACACTGATAAACACTTATTTTGGAACAAAAATATATTATAAACCTTTAATTAAATGTCTTGATAATGCTTATGAATTCTAATACATTAAAAAAGTTATGACTTATACTTAATTTTCTATGAATCACAGCCCAAGAGTGTAGACTTTGACCCAGTGTAAGTCCCCATAGAGAAACGTGCCACTGGGGGAAGTGAGAGACAGCTAATGAGCTCACAGTGACCCCTTTTCACCTCCCCACCCCTGCTTTCTCTTTCCCTCCTGCATATCTTATCAAAATCAGAGCAAAGGTCATGTTTAACAAGAAACCCCTGGTTCATCTTCATTCACAGCGGAGTAGCTGTGTCCAAGCTGGAGCCTATATGAGCTTTGTACCAACCACACAAGAGCCTTTGCCCTTGAAGTGACAATTCCACAAAGTCAAAAATATGTATGGCGTGTAATGGTAAAGGAGAGGAAAACTGACCTATGTCATTGAGGTTGCAGTAGGCTCTCCATTCTGAGCCATTTCTGTTTTTCAGGGTGCCTGACTGTGAAAGGAAGAGCACAGTTAGGTGTCTCTGTAGTGTGAAATCAAATTGGATGTAAACACACATGGAGAGTGGTCGTACTTTGAGGGTCAGAGTGCCATCCAGGTTGCTGGAGATAGTGGAGACAACATTACACTGGGCCACAGTGTGGTAGCTGGCGTTGGAGAAGCACTGGCCGCCGCTGCCGCTGCTGCTCTGGCTCTGATTAACCTCAGCAGCACTGGTCCTCATCGCCACAGTGCTGCCACACTCTGCCACAACAACAAATAGAGAGGTTTGAAAACTGAATAAGGATTTGACTGGTAATATTTTTGTCTACCATCTTCAAATTGATAATATTCATGACGATTTAAACATATTTACCAGACAGCGAGTAATCAGTGTTGTTGATGTGCATCGCCTGTGAGTAGGAGACACTGGGCTGGATTTCTTGTCCTTTGTCCCTCTGCCTCTGTCTGTACCACACAAACAGACTGAGCATGGCCATGATGATGAGGAGGAGGAAGATGATGCCCATGACAGCCCCTGCAGACTGGCGCTCCGATCCTCGAGCTGGACTGATCTTGGTATATGGGTTCAGCTCCTCCATCATCAAAGCTGCTAAAGAAAAAACACACAAAGTGAATTGTTTAAACACTGTGTACACATCTGTGTTTGAGTGATGGTACGGTGGAGAGCCTCGATCATCCCGATCACCTCTCACCTTGATCACAGCGGATGCCTTTATATCCAGGACTGCAGTAGCATGTTCCAGTCACATAGTCACAGGTAGCGTTGTTCAGGCACTCACAAAGCTGTTGGCAGCCATATCCAAATGTACCAGCAGGACACTCTGCATGAGAGAGAGGTGCATTACTACATCCATCAAAATTAAAGCACTTAGAGAGTGGGAGCCAAAGTGTTTATACAACATACACACACATACACAATCACACTCATCCACAGTAATTTCGCTCAGAGCTAAAATGTGCTGGCCCTACTCAACTCTGCTCACAGCTCGTCCCAATGAAGCCCGTTCGGCAAGCGCACTGGCCATTGATGTGGTCACAGTCCGCGCCATTTTGGCAACGGCAGACCTCGGAGCAGTCCCTGCCGTAAAACCCTGAAGGACAGCCTGTGTCGGAGATGTATAAAATATTGTGGTGGGAGGGGTGCAGAAAACAAAGAGAGAGTAGGACAACGTAAAGAGTCAAGGTCATATCACAGGGGAAACAAGAAAATCGATACCATTCAATGTCTCTGCAGCATACTCGATAAGGGACAACGTGGATGAATGGAAATGAAACATTTCCTGCTTCAGCAGAAAACTCGGTCAAGGTGTTAGAGGTGGAACTTAGAGGTGGAAATCAAGAACAAGACAACTGGAGATAGTGAGAATCCATGTGTGAAAAAGGGAAAAAAGTTAAAACATTTTTCATTTCCATGCAAAAGAACAGGCGCATGACACTTGAAGAAAGACTAAATTAAACCCTTGGGGTGATTAGAATTCAAATTAGTAGAATGATGTTGATGATCTGCGCTATCGTTGGGTGAATCACTAAAATTTATAATTAGTAAAGAATGAAGTGACCATTAGTGCTGTTTTGATGTTGCTCTGTCTAAAAAAAAAGAAACAAATTGGAAAATTAAAATCTAACATCATCCAGTCCCCCAGTTGTCTCTTGAAATGTTTCTCACTTGTCATCTGCTGCAGTTTGTTGGGCTGCCAGTAGATGACACTGTGTGTCTACTAACTAACTGCATGGGAGAGACTCACGCTGTGTGCAGTAGAGTCCGGTCCAGCCGGGGCTGCACCTGCACTCCCCATCGTAGGCACTGCACTGGGCTCCGTTGTGACAGTTACACGAGTTGAGACAATCAGGGCCCCAGTGCCCAGAGGGACAGGCTGCAGACGCCAGAGACACAGTAAGCTCATAGTCACACACCCTCCCACACATGCTGTATGTCCTATGCATGCATACATGAAGCAGACAACACACAAGTTTGAGGAAATGCCTAAATATTCTCAACACATATTTAATACCCTATAGTGTCTTTACGTAGATCTTTGCAGAAAATCCTGTGTGATCTTTATCATTCAAAAGCCCATAATTGGTAATATATGAGCAGATGTGCTATGTTAAATAACCCAAAGTAAAGCAGTGGTAATGTAACATCTATCTGATCATAAGTTATTTTTATTATAAGTAGTTAATGCAATAGAAAAAAAAACTCACATCAATTTCCCTAGCCATGATGGCTCAAAGCTCTGCTAATGATCTTTGGCCTACAGTGCTGTAAATCAAAGAGCATAATGTATTACGACAATCATTTAAGAAAGCTGTCTGTTCTACATAAGCTGGGGCTGAGGGGAGTTCTTGTTACGTGTAGGGTCATGAAAATGATGGATGCATATGACATTAAATGTGAGAGTGGACACAGACAATGAGAGGGTAAAATTAGAGAAAAGATATTAAAGACAGGATGAAGGAGATAAGCCGTACCCTGAGAGCAATCCTCTCCTATCCAACCAGGGAAGCACTGGCAAGAGCCGTCGATGGGGTTGCAGGTGCCGTTGTTGGTACAGAGGCAGATCTCAGCACAGGCCCTCCCATACCTGCCGCTTGGACAGACTGCAAAACACCAAAAAACCCCCAACAAAATTCATTTTACAAAACAACCCTGATCTGCATATAATCACAAAGGCGAGTACAATCCATTAACATTATGTCACCAAACTTGGACACATTATTGCGAGCACATTTATACAAACAAACTCATTGTGTGAAAAGGTTGCAGAAACGTATTCCTCTAATGGATGATATTGTTCTATTTGAGTGGACATGAAGTGAAGTGATCTGTTTAAACAAAAGGAGGAGTCAATCACTGCCTCCAGTGGCATAACTGCCCCATTTCCACACACAAGAGTGGAATGAGTGATGTGCCACAGAATTAAAATAGACCGTGTACACAGACCACTGTATACATTTTTTATGAAATTAATATTTCAATGCTCTCCGGCACTCTTCAATAAAAGATGTCATTTCCAATGAAACCTCCATTGTGTTTTCTTGTTGGGCTGTGAGACAAATTGAACCAAGGTGTATCTAACCATCAGGATCAGGGGGCCGCAGCACCAGCAGATACATCAAAGCTCTAATATAAAGAGAATAGCCCAGCATTAGAAATATCAGATAAGGTAGCTGACTGTGAAAGAGATGGGTCTGACTCATTTTCATGTAGGGTGATTTTAATGATTACATTTCAACTGGCTTTCCCCTCTTCTTGAGAGCTCTTTCAAGCTCTTTCATGCAGGTTGTCATTAGGCCATGAGGTTGTCTACCCCATACTGCTGCCTTTCGGGATTCAAGCCTCAACACACCAAGAGAGTTTCTTTAGATTGAGACTTTGTGTTCTGGTCAAAGGACAAGTGAGGACGTCAAAGGGGCTCAATAAGAGGAGAACGTGTATGCTGTTGGCCAAATTTATCTCTCGCTGTCTGAAGTCTGCTCAACAATAATTACAGTAATTACAGTCCAACAAATTAGGAACAGCCCTGTGTTTTTTCTTTTTCTTCTTTCTTTAGCTAACTTATTAAACTTTTATTTGTAAGACATTGCTCAAAGCCATGAAAGAGAATTCAAAAATCCTCCCCAGTGCCTTTATGTGATTTATAAGAAAGAAAGGTAAATTATTAGAAGTAAAATCTACAGTGTATTTATATATGGATGTCTTGGCTCAGCACAGTGATGGAAAGCAGATATCTATTGTACTTTTTAGCCCTGAGTAACCACTGAAAACAAACACGTGGTCAAATAAACTGTCACACACATGAGTCAGTGATGGACACACTGTTAACATTTAGCTATTAAATAGAAGGGGAGTGAGGAGCAAAAAAAGTACCATGATGCTCTGAAGTTTAACTTCAAAATATTCCTTTCAAACACCAGTCGTTTGTCACAGCTAGCTGCATCATCATAAAACACAGGTATGCAAGTATCAAATTTATCACATTGTCAATATATATATTCTAACATTTAACTGTCAACATATCTTGTGTTTCTAAAGATCATTGACTCAGAAGACAGAAATGTGTTCAAATAAGTTGTGATTCCCAACTGTTCTAATCAATCACATCTAAGGCTAAAAAAAAGAAACTGTATAGGAGTGAGACACAGGCTGCAAACTTTTACTTCTGAGATCCTCCTATGTGAGTCCAACAACTACAAGGCAATACAAAAAGAAGGGGTTTGTGTGGTTGCCTTCAAATTAAACACAACAAGACAAACAGTCGTGCACATGTGTTGTTTCTTTGTCTATTTGTAAAAGCAATTTACACAGTGAAATAAGGCAGAGGGACAGCAACATTTGCTTGATGTATCCTGCTTCTAAAAAAGGGGGCTCTTAGCAATATGCTTGTGAAGGTTATACTTTTTTTCTTTCTGGGGTGCACTGATAATAGCCATTAGTCAAAGTTTCTGGACTGAGATGTCAGTGAGAGACGCAGCAGGTCATCTGTTGATCTTATTAGAGCCACTGAGCGCAGAAAGGACTTTAGGAAACCAACAGATGTAATTTTCCTGCAAGCTGTCACAAGGAGTTTTTCTGACATAAACAATAAGCCACAAAAACATTATGAGATATTTCAGATATCAGCACATCACTGTTGAAAGTCATTATAGTGTTACATTGTATAATCATTGCTATTTTTAAGACATATTTTTGTATTTTCTTTCAAGACAAAACATCTGGACAGTTTTAGATATAAACTGCACTCAGCACATCCCAGTGACTTAAACTTCACAGTGAACATATCTGACTTTAAGCGGAACAGCAGGAAAAAGGTCAAAAGGACACTCAAGACTACTTGCCTTGGTTGCACAGGGAACCAGAGAAGCCAGACAGGCACTCACAGTGGCCCGTGACATGATGGCACGGCCCGGTGCTGTGCACACACTGCGGACATGACTGGCTGCAGCGGTGTCCGTAGAAGCCCGGAGAGCAGACTGCAGCCAGCAGAGCGTGGCAGGCGGGGAGAGGAAATCAGTCGACAGTGTTGGATGGAACAAGAGGTACACAATAATGAAACAGGGCATGACAAAAGTGATCAAGGGAGTGCAGAAAAAAAATCAAGGCCAGAAGAATTACAGCAGAAAAGATGAGGTGAGACAGCAAAGGGGAAGAAAAAGCAGAAAAGTCAGTCTATATTGCATTCACTTCCATTTCATCTGCTGCCAGAGAGAGACTAGTAAAATACTTGAGAATCATAAAAAATCTGTTTTATGTAAAGCCTTGAGAGCAGTTTGATGATGTTTAAATGTCAGGAAACACACAATTGTATGTTAATAATGCAGGTTTTATTGAAAGGATGTGGTGCAGTAAGACATTTTCAGAGGGTGGTGTAAAGGTAATTATACTAACCACTAATACAAAATGCATTAACTGTGCACAGACTAGAATTTATATCAGAAAATATTTTCATTTCAGTGCAGTGTGAGCCTTCAAAATCCTTGTTATGTTCCTATTTTCACAGCCAGTGATTCAGGAGGATTCCTGCTCCAATGTTGATTGTCTCAGGAGACAATCAGGCATTTCCAAAATAAGAAACCTTTTAGGAACTGACAGAAAAAAGCCATGGTTGTTATTTGACAACCATGCAATGTTAAGTTTGCCCGATGGGTTTTGATTTGATTTAAAACACCAGGTGTGATACACCTTTATCAGCCTCTGGAGAAGCATGTAATCCTCCAATTAAAGTTTCAACAGGAAAATCAGCAAAACTGCAGTTATGAGGTTTCCAGAAGATGAGAACATTATCTGTGTAAACATTGAATTTGAAGGAGTAATCATGTCCTCGCACACACACACACACACACACACACACACACACACACACATACACACATGCATACACACAGAGACAGCCTGTTTAATCTCTCAACTCACTCACTGAAATTGATGTTTACAGGTTTGGGACTGTGAATTTCACTCCCAATCAGTGAGCTCATCACTTGAGAGCAGCCACAGACAGACCCCATTCAGAAACCAGAGCTGGCACTCCCAGTGAGCACGCCCTCTGATGAGCCTTGGGCGAGCACTGTGAGTCTCCCACTGTGAGTTGGTTGTTGAGGACATGGTAAGAGGGTGAGGAGAGTGTGTATGCGTGCGTGTGCATGTGTGTGTATGTGTGTGCATGTATTCTGTAGGGGTACAGACACTGTGATTAAGTGATAGCAGTGATGAAGGGTTTACTCTCAAGCAGTTATGACCAACAACTAAGTGCTTCTCCCCAGCTGGCTCAGCCTTTCACAATTCTTCAAAGATCACACAAGGTCGATACTGTGATGGAGTTTGTCACTGGGCCGCTCTCAAGCTTGTACAGGTCCTTCTCAAAGGTTGAGATAAAGGGAGATTGCTTGAGAAGAAAGAGAATGAATGGGACTCACTTCTTTTGCAGGAGGTCCCTCTGTATCCAGGTGCACACACACATGTGCCATCCTCTGGAGAGCAGGATCCTCCGTTCTGACAGGAGCAGCTGACTGAACAGTTGGGTCCCCAGAAGCCTTGTGGGCACACGTTATCACAATGGATTCCTGCAGGCACATTAAATGACAAATATTCAGTGAATGCACACTAAGAAGGCAAAGACTGGTCTGCTGAAATATTCTAAATAGCCTGCCATCTGTAAAGACACACCATCAAAGGACAGCATTCACAGTGCCTGTTCACAGTGGATCTGTGGAGGGTTGTTCACCCAGCATGGATCTACCATTGATTTTAGTCCTAAATGAAGAAAGCTGCAGTTTGGAGTCTGTTTTTTTTTTTTTTTTAAGTTCAGCCCATCCTTCCAGAGTCTGTTTCTCCTTTCCAAATGTATTTTATTTTTGATCTGACTAGGGCTCCCTGCCAGTGCACTGTGTTGATTAACAGGGTTGGGTCTCCAGAGAGGCCGAGCTTGTCTCCCATTCTCTTTCAGCAGAGCTTGGGTAGTGTGCAGAGCCGTAGGGAGGTACTCAGGCTACAAGTGCACTGTCTGGAAGTGTCACTGTGTGTTTGGCGTAGCTTTAACCAGCAAATGCAAAACACTACATCCAAACAGTCCCCTCACTGCGCACAAGAATGTATTAGCAGATCCATCCAAACAGTGCGTTTTCTCCCTGCAATACCCGAGCCTGAGGGGCAAAGTCACATATACTATATGCTCACACAGGTTTATAAAATAAAAACTACAGCCGAAAACACGCAGGCTCACATGCACAGAGTCACATATTCACACGCACACACAACTCTGCAACCTTTCAAGCGCCTGCCCTTAGTTCGGAGCCTCATTTGAAATTTTCTTTGAGTGAGAATATCTGAGAATAGTGTGGCCATTAAAGCAGCATTAGTGCAGTACCTTTGAATTAAACCTGGACTAAACTCTAGGGACTAATGTTATACAGTACCGAGGCTGCCTTAGGGCTGCAATGGAGGAGCAAAGGAGAGGAAATGTTAGTGCTGATGAGGAGGGGGCATGGTAGCAGTGATTTAGTCAGAAGCCCAGCCATGGACATCAAAAGGAGGGCAAGGCTTGTGCAAGTGTGTTTGAGGTTCTGCTAGGCCAGGCAGAAAAAACTGTGACTGCCTTTACTGTCAGAAAATGAATGCGGGCAGAGCATCACACTTTTCAGTCTAATGGTGGCAAACAGAGGGGCTTTGGATGCCTAGTGAGGGAGAAGAAGAAAGAGTGAAAGAAGACAGAACTGAAGTCTCTTCAAAGGAGGCTTTTGGCTGAGAAGTGCCAGAGGTCCCACTATCCAATTTGTACGGAGCGAAGCAAAGCAAAGCAAACGTGTCTCTCTCAGTGCGTGTAAACACACACTCACATTACCTGCTCTATGACATGGAATCTCTTCAGAAATAAAAGGTGAAGTCCTATTTAACATGGACTAGCATGAAGCCTCCACATCAAGTGTCTTGTCACAGCTTTCTTTTAAATCTTTTCTGGCTGATGTCAGGCTTACGACAGTCCAGCAACAACTGTGTGGGTCAAAGACAACTTAGCCGCTTCCACGCAGATGCTATTAGAGTGAAGCTTCTCAACAGTTTATGCAAAACTGCAAAACAAACAGCAAGATGACCGCACAGTAGGAAGCTATACCAACTGTGGAGCTAGTGTGCTCAGTGTTGTGACAGTTTTCACAGAAAATAGTTACAGGGTTTCTGTAAATAGCCCTTCTGTCCCTTTCTTAGTCAGGTGACGAATCCCACATCTTGCACTCACTAGGAGCTCCTTCCTTCAGAGCCCGCTTGAAAAGCCTCCACCATTCAAGTAGGTATACATGTGTGTTTGTCCGGCCCAATGGGCTGCACGTTGCCCCCAGCCCTGCACCATGGTGACTCAATTAAGGCTGACAGATGGTCCCGGCTTGTGCAGGATTCAGAGCATGAGAGACCCGTTTTGCCGCCTCCGTTCTTGCAGATAATAAAACCTACATTGTTTCCCAGAATAAATGCCATAAGCTCAGGAGGCTGAATGAAGTGGGCTGCTGAGAGGCTCACAGGCTTGACCTTTCCTGCTGAATCCATTCCCTCCATGGCTGCACCGCCCCACCCAGGCTAAGAGACCAGGTCCATAGCTAGCCCCCTGTATTTGACATTCAGATGCAACACTTCATTTTTTTTGAATAATGATTCTCACCCTCGCTGTGACATTCACACTTCCCAACCTTCACAAATATACCTGTAAGCAAATGTTTGAAACGAAAAGAAACTAAGAGCAGATGCGTATTCACGTAGAACTGAAACTTTTGGTCTAGAGGGGATAAGAGTTCAAACAGGAGGCCTACAGCAACTAAGACAGAGTGAAACCCCCGATGGATAAAAATGGTAGTCGGTTCAGTCAGATTTCTCAAAAACCTGAAACTTTAAATAATTAACAGAGCCAAAAATAAAAAAAGGCCATAGTCTGCTTTTAAAGTTCATGACAGAATACTGGGCCAATAATTTTATTCTGTCTCCAAATATGTACATACAGAGTCATTTCAGACATAGCATATAACTATAATGGATGCAGTATAAGCATGAGTGCATACCATCATCCAGTGTGTCAGCCAAAAGAATTAATTTCTCACTAACAGACCCCATCGGCTCAGTGGCAAAACAAATTTAACATTTAATTAACAAAACACTGCTTAGACATTCTGTAAACATACTGTAAAACACAAACCATGAATCCCCAAGCATATTTTCTCGTTGTGGTAAGTATGTCTGACTAGAATCTAGTGTTGTTAGTTTTAAGTAGATGATGTAAAATAAAGACCATATAATTCTGAGAAAGTATTTCTGCCACAAATATGTCAGCTCTGCTCTGATTATCAGGGCAATCCTGACCTGTCCAGCCGGCATAGCAGCGGCAGTAGCCACTAACTGGATCACAACCGTCAGCGTGGCTACAGTCACAGCGCTCTCGACACTCCAACCCATAGGTGCCATCCTGAGAACAATAAAAATAACTGTTACACCTACAAATGGACACAATGAGACACTACAAGCCATACAATGCAAGACCCATAAGACTCTTTGTATCACCCTCTTGATTGAAGGACAGACTTACAGGACAGGGCTCGTCGCAGTGTTCTCCCCTCCAGCCAGGAGAACATGTACAGGAGCCATCGACAGGGTCACATGCAGCTCCATTGGCACATAAGCACGTCTGATTACAGCTCAGACCCCATGTACCACTGGAACAGAGGATGGAGCAGTCCACACCCTGCCAGCCTGAGGTCAGTGAGCACACATCACACTCTTTACAGTCATGTAAACTATTGTTGCATTGTTTATACAGATACATTATACAATGTGTGACAACAATTTTACAAAACTTAATCAAAAACCAGGGGTTCAAACACTCAAGATAAATCTAAAGTATTGATTTATTGGATATGATTCATGACAATGACTACCTGATGGTCTACAATGGAATTTTAAAAAAAAATCATAACTGTCCCACAGGATGAATCCAACTGAATTTAGTGATTTTAATTAATTTTGCTTGGTGCAAAGCTTATCTCCCAAAATAACTCATAACATCTGGAAGGATTGGCACAAAATGCATTGCTTCCAGAGAATGAATCTCAGTGACTGTTTCTCTGGTGCCTTCATTAAGTTGACCCATGTGTATCTAGGTAAAAGATCTCAAAGGTCTTGCTTGGCCTAAAAATTCATGTTCTCCTCGGGATGTATTATGACAACTTTGTTGATCTCTTAATCCTCTAGAGAAGTTCTCAATTAAAAATGCAATTTGCCCAACTGTTTTATGACTTAACACCTGCAGATTCATGGCATGCCTAAAAGTCTGAGCTGCAGTTCATGTAAAATGTTAATTAGTAAATTATAGCACGCTTGCTGGCATGTTGGCATTGACTTTCCAACAACTAGTGTGGCTGTAGACCTTTAATCTCGTTATAAGCATCGTTAGAACCATTTCTGTTTTTTTTTTTGGGAGGGGGGTGTTATGGCTGTATTAGAAAGCTGAAGGAAGAAAGATGAAAGGAAACAGAGAACAAGGGGTGTTAAGGCTGGTGCCTTCAGCACCACAGGTCTTAAATTTTTGCTTTTTTCGAATACACAGAATACTTTCACCTCTTCAGGGCCTCTAAAACCCTTCAGATTGGTCCTAATATAAGGAAAAAAGCTAGTCTTTGGTTTAGCTGCTAAAAATGTGCACAATATAGTCATGATGAGCTGGGGAGCTTTAAGTAAATGTCATAGGCCAAAAAGATTGAAATGCAAGTGGAGTCAGACTAATTACAGTTGATATTTGCAAGAATCTGACTTCTCAAGTCATTAGAAACAGTCTGTATAGCAAAGCATCTATAACTTTCAGAAATTGTCTGAAACCTTACCATGTGTCAGTTATACCATACCTTCCCTGCAGACGCAGGAGCCGTCCACTGGAGAGCAGGATGCATGATTATGGCAGGAACAGGTGGACATGCAGTTTGGTCCATATAGACCAGGAGCACATACTGTAGTACAGTCCTCACCCTGAGGTAGAAATATTGCAGTGTCATGAGGCAAAGACCCGGCATGGGTAATAAATGCTGACTCTGGCAGACCTAAAATAGGAATAATATAGTCTGAACAGACACAGACAGAAAAGCTGGGGTGGTTCACTGCACTTCTCTATAGCTTACCGAGCGTTTTATTTAGACCAGTCATACTGTATCTGTATAGAGAGTAAGGAGCAAAGCAACTGTATAATTGAATGGATTTAGGATAGTACCTTAGGTTCAAGAGGAAGGACCACGCTTGAGCCCCTCAATTTATTGCTTCAGCTTTCAATTATGCTCTCTCTTTCAAGATATATACACACTCTTCTCCTATTGGTTTAAAACCAAGCTACCACCAAACCTCCCCTTTTGTGACTGTCCACTGACCAGCTTTAGTTTATTAATACAGTCATATATTTAGTTTATTAATAAACTAAATGGCCTGCTGAATCTATAAATTGAAAGGTGTTGTATGTAGAGTAATTCATTTCCAGAGTACACTGATGCAGTGCTCTAAATGTTGTCCACCACCCAAAGACCAGAGTTCAATTTTCCGCTGTGTTGCTTCATCCTAAAGGACACAACCTGATGTCTTTGAAGATCATGTCCTAGTCTTTTCATTAGCAGCTCTTTCTTATTGGTTGAAATGACTGTGCAAAAGTGTTTTGGATCTATAGAGAACTTCATAAACCCCCCAGTAGGGTTCTTAGCCAAAGCAGTTGGCGACAGCATGTGTATTGAAGGAAATACACACAATTCCACCTCCTTCCTCAGGCCAACAGTGGGAGATTGCAGTACAACAAAATACAATAGGGTAACAAATACAAACGGGGAATATTAGGAGGCTAAAAGCAAAACCCAAACAAATAACCCCATGATGAACTGGTTGGATGGGAAAATGTCAGGATTCCTGAAAAATCTGCCAGATTGTAGGAGTACTCTTAATTATTTCTCTAGTATTAATGAGCACACCAATGAGAGATCTGCAGCAGTGCTGGCACAGCCTTTAAGTCTCTTACCATTGCATTAGAGTGAACTATCTGATAAAGGACATGGAGTACTCCTACCTTGTCCTCTGCAGCCTGCCATCATTAGAATTTCTCTGCTTTAAAAGCTGAGCACAGCCCACCTCCGCTAGTCTCGTCCCTCCCTAAGCTGGAGATCACAGGCAGTCTGTGGCTTCCCACACCCTCCCCTTCCAAACCCTGACTTGAGTGACAGGTGACACAATGATTTAGAGTTCCAATTAGTGGCCCAGAGGAGTCCTGAGTGGCTCTTGCTTCGCTCACCAGAGCACTGGGGGACTGCTGGCTGCTCGCTGCTCTCATTATCATTTTGAACTCAGTTTAAACAGGAGACAGTAGGAGATGTGCCCGTGGACGCCAGGGGCAGTACACACATCTTAAAACATCTCTCCTCCCTGTACACCACATAAAAGCGCCTGTCTGTGAATGAAATTTTTATCAATCGGTTGCAATAACCTTTGTTCTACTGGAAATGACAGCTTCAAGACTGCTAACAATAGCAGTTCAGTTACAGTTGTTAAGTGCGGAGAGAAGTTCGACCAGCTGGGGGGGTTGAAGGGGTAGGAGGGGGAGGGGGGCGGCAAGGAGGTTCAGCCTGTCTTCAGAGAGCAGGCAATTTACTGGTGACTGGACTCATGGATAAAACGTCATGCAGCCACAAATGACCACATGGATTTTGCTGCATCCATGGCTGCGCCGGATTCCACTTGGTTTCACCCTCATGGCGCGGAGACCAATGGTTGGTCTGCTCTCAAGAGGGGAAAGGGAGCTCTCTCATTACTTGACTGATTCATATTCCTTCTGAGCTGCGAAGGATAGAAGTCTGTATGTGGAGAATCATTATTAATACACGGGCTGTCAGTCCATCGCAAGAGAGCGGCAGGACCTTACATAACCACACAGCCAGTGGAGGCAGCAACCAGACCTGATCCGCTGAGAGGCAGCCAGGTCGTCCTTGGCCAAGGCACTAAATTCATACCTATTAGTATCTAAATGTAATTGGAGAGCATTTTCTTTCCAGAAAGCATCTCACTGACACAACATTGATCAGCCTGGAACCCATTGAGACTAGATGCAAATGGCACCACTAATTACCAATCAGTCTCACTCCTTAACAGTTCATCTAACTGCTGGATGAGTGACTGCAGTTTAAAATTCATGCTGCAAGACAGAAAATGAACCTCTGAACCTTTTTGATGAGGCTAGAAAGCCCTAAGAGATGGGAAAATGATTTGTTTTCATCACAGACAAAGGCAAACTGCAACCTATTCTAATGCATTTATGCTTTAAATATGATAATATCAACAAAATCTGTGGAATTTGTTGACAGAAGGGAGAAATGTTACTGTCAGTACATGCGGAAGATTGTGAGGGACAATGCCTGAATAGGTAACATGTAATCACTTTGTCCCAGTCAAAAAGAGCATGTCCAATTACTAGAGCTAAATCAAGCGTGCAGGAGCTCAGTCTGCTCCAACACTTTGCTTGGTTTTCCCCCCCGATGGGACTCCAGAACAAAGATGCAGCAGGGAGGCTTAGTCCTATCAGCTGTCCCCAGGGAAGTGACTTCACCAGCAATCATAGTCTTAACTCCATCATCAGTCACATTTTTAAAAGCTCAACTTTGTGATGATGATGATCCGCCATGCATGTGACAAAAAAAAATGTTGTCACTCATAGATAAGGGCCACGGTCACAGCTCTACCTTTCTAACAAACGGTCTGTGCTTTTTTTGCACAACAGCAGCTTTGTTAAGAGTATCAAAAACCTACCACGAGTACAACCTCATTCACACTCAACACACACAAAAACACACCAATCCTCCATATGAGGTGTGTCTGTTCCCATCTGACTGCCTCCTTTTCTATCCAGCTCCTGCCCTCTAGGTCTGTTTAATGGATCTGGCAGCCCTTCCCAGCAGCCGCCAAAGAGAACAGGTGGAGCAAATTAAGACACAGTCTGCGGCCCCGCTCGGTGGCTCAATTCACCACAGTGGCCCGCTGTAAGACACAGGCAATTTCCACTGAAATGTAATGTTGGCAGAAATGTACCCTCTCTGTCTCTGTTCCTCTGTAACTTCAGATTGCAAGACAAGAAATACAATGGGAAAACTGATTGAAGTTACCCAACTAATTTGACAGTTGTAAAAGGGGACAATATGGCTCCACAAAAACTACTCGAATGGAAAAGTATATAGGCCAAGGATTCAATTTTCTCTCAATTGGTCTCAGAATATAGATCTAAGGTTTCTCTCTATTTGTCTCTCTAATGCTGCAAGTTAGGGCATATCAACCATATTTGCAAAATACACACGACTGATTGTTAATGTCTGAAAAGGCCTGGACGAGAGAATGAATCATTTAGCGAAGGAATGTCTTCTGGTGCAATAGAGCACATCAATAATAAGGCAATAATAAAATGCCTCACCTTGCTTCTGCCTGCCTGTGTACAAAAAGCCTCTAAAGTAATACTGGGACCACTTCCAGAACATTACGACCACAATGACGCAAACATTTTACTGTGGCCACAAATAACATGAAATACAAATCAAGGCAACAGCCTCCTCGAGCAAAGCTCACACACCAGAACGATGGACCATTTCAAAGCATATGGTGTGAGTTATACAGATCTCCTTTTATCAGCCTTCAATAAAACTACAGATTATCACAAGCGTTACATAAATTACAAGAAGCAAGGTTACAATGACAATTAATCTATGACAGTTTAATATAAAATTTATGTAACCAGGAGCATAATTACAAGTTGATATATGGTAATTACAGCAGAGATTAATTATGAACAAAGTTGCAAGATGTTTGCAATAAAAAAGTTAAGACATTTAATGCCTTTTAATGTGTTTTAAGCATTTTTTAAATAGATTTCCCTCTTTTTTCTTTGTTTTTTTCCCCTTTCCTTTCTCCTATTCCTCTAGTTGGCTCTGCTTGTTAGCATATAAATTTTGTCAGCATTTTGGCTCCCTCTGAAAGGAGGTTTAGATCTAAGACCTCGTAAAGGTCAAACAAATATCTAACAAAAACATAATAACACACCTAAAATAATAATAAAACAATACAACGATAGCAACCACTGAATTATACTCAATTACAGAGCAGTGTGGACACTCACCATGAATCCAGGGGCACATATACAGACACCTGTGACAGGATGGCAGTCGGCTCCATTGCTGCAACTGCATGGCTGCATGCATCCCTCTCCATAGTATCCAGGCGGGCATGTCTCATTACAGTAAAGACCTGTCCATCCTCCAGAGCAGCTACATTCACCAGAGAGCGGGTGGCAGCTACAACATAATGAGAAAGAAAGATGGGACAACAAGAGGAAGAAAAAGAGTGAGGCGAAGTTTGAGCTCAGAGAGTATCAACACTTCATTCCTGAGCAGGGTCAAAGTGTGCAGTCTGCGCCAACAGCAATTCATCCATCTATGTGTCTACGTGCTTGTTTCAGATAGATGAGGTGTCCCTTTTCTCCTTCGTTCTGTAATGACTTCTATGGTCGGTGCCCAACTCCAGCCGGAATCAGAGCATTAACACTGCATTAACTATGAATGCTGCTGAGAAATTATGAATGAAGCAAAGGTCGCGATTAAAAGCTAAGTGGATGACATGGCTAAGAGGTGTCCAGACTTCAGAATGAGTGCTGGCTTAGAGCTGAGATGAAGCAGTAGTGGGCCTTTATTCGTATAGATTCAGAGGGGGTTTCGCTTTAGCACTTGGTCAGAGTGAAGCTGTGTGTGACATTACGCTGATGTCTCACTTACCTCACGGTGTTGGTGGTATTACAGGGGCAGTACTTGTCACAGATGAGGCCGTAGAGCCCTGGGGGACAGAATCTCTCTTGGCAATTAGGGCCTTTGAACCCCGTTTCACACAGACAGGCTCCATTGATGTGGTGACACTTGGCCCCATTCTGACACTCACACCTCTGGTTACACTGCGGACCAAAGCTGCCCACAGGACAGTCATCCTGACACCTGGAGGGCAGATGACGGTGTCTTTTAAATTGGTGGTCATACATTAAGACAAATTAGAGTCAAGAATGGCAACATGAAATTCAAATATTTAAAAGGTCAAAGCTGCTGCGGTCACGAGATATACTAAAAACATCAAATAATTTGATCAATCACTGTGTCAGTCAACAGAAAAAGAATCATCAGCACTTTTGATAACAGACTGATTGCTTATATCATTGCCAAGCAAAAACATAAAATTCTTCTACATGTCCTTCTCAAATGTGAAGATCAGCCCTCAGTTTTTTTATCCTTTTTATATACTTTTATAAATATACTGACTATTGGTCATCATCTTAAACAGTGTGGAATTTTGATTTTTATTTTGGATATTTTATACAGAAAACACATTAACAAATAAAAAAGATTCAGCGTTGAGAAAAATTGCTGGTTGCTGGTCTAAAAAGCTGTACACATTTTCTATTATTCAAATAAATGACGAAGAACCAATGATAATTACAAATTGCATTAGCTATGGTGTTATGGCCTCTTTAATTTTACCACCACTGCTTGTGACAACTGCAAAATCTAGTCTACTACTTGCCTGTTATTATATCTTAAACTGAAAGTAGTGAACATCCATCTTATATATATTGTTATTGCTGAAATTTTCAGGTAGTGTTTTAATAGCTATTCAAACTTTAAAGGAAAAGTAGTAAGAATGAACAGTATTAAGTGTAACTGTGAGCATTAAACACAGTTTAATGACAAAAATGATATGTATAATGGAGGAGCTGTAGAAGTTTTTCAAAAAAAGTGGCTTTTTAATATCAGAGAAATCTTCAGTTGTGAAAGCAATATAGTCAAAGTCTTATGATATTAATAGTCTTTTATATTTTTCAAGTTACATAATGACTATTTGGTTTGAAAATATTGTTATAAATCCAAGTACAACATGGCCAGCTTTAAGGAGCAGATGACAAGGACGCCTTAAAAGCTGCCGCATGCTGTCAGCAGTCAGGACTTGGCAAAGATGGGGCACAATCGTCATTAACCACGGAAAAAAGAAATGCTGAGGAGTTTCCACGTGAACTGAAGTACATCATAAAATGGATTTTTTTTTTTTTTTTACTTAGATATACTGACTTAACTATACAATTCTGGTAGAGAATCAATCTCAAGAGCCTAACAAAGCTTTTACAAATAGCTCAATTACATTATAAAATGGGCAAGTTATGTTTCATGTTTAAATTACAGCGACTTTAGTTTTATCAAGGGACAATGGTATTATTATACTAGACAGCAGAGGGTGGAGGCTAGCAAAAGCTCAGATTATTCCTGGCAGGTTAATTCACCTGCCACTGACAAAATGAATGAGGGCAATTCTGCAAAATAATAAAGTAAAGGAAAGGTCTTGTCGAGGAAGTGTTTCCATCCAGGAGACAATTGCTTTAGCTGAACTAATAAACCCGGGCTGCTCTGGGCTGCTCTGGCAGGCATGGGGAACTAAAAAGATCTGTGGATTTCAATGAGAAATTAAGCCCATTACTTATAATTAATGAGCAGAATCCAAACAGCATGTAGCCCATGGTGAGATCAATGGACAGGCTGGGAGTGGAGCAAAAAGAAGACTAAAGACATGAAACCCTACTGGCCAGCATGAAGCACAAGATTAATTAAATATAAACACCCTAAATGCTTCCAATCCACCTTCAAATGGACTAATGGGCCTTTATAAATACTAACTTCTCTTGAGCGTGAGATTATTCTAACATTTCTTTTCTCTTTTCAAAGAACAGTCAGGTTTTTGCCTCATTTGGATGTCAACAAAGAGAATAGGTCCTTGATTGACTTTAGTGTGCAACCGTGCACATGAAACCATCTCTTAGCCTTAAATACTATCATTAAATCATGCCATTGTCTGACCTGTTTTCAAAAAGTAGGAGTACAAAGTTGGCACTTCGGCACTACACAAAAGGTTTTGTGCATAATAATGAAGTAATCTGTCTGTCAGAGGTGTCTGTTGTGTACCTGCGTCCACTGAAGCCGGCCGCACACTGGCACTGCCCTGTGACGTGGTCACACAGTCCGCCATTACGACAAGAACAGTCCTTGCTGCAGTTAATGCCATACTTGCCAAGAGGGCAAGGCTGAGCACAAACTGAACCCTGTAAAAAAAAAAAGCCAGTGAAGAACCATGTGAGATACTTGGCTCATGACTAAACCTCAGTGGCACTTAAGTAAAAAGACAAGCTTATTACCTCAAACTCACTCTTTTCTATTGAAGTTAATACAATTTGGATCTACTTTTAATGTGAGTCTATCTGTTTCTGACATGTGCCAACTGACAACTTTTATTTAAAGCATAAAAGATAGTTTTATATTTATTTTATACATATCAACACAAAAGCATTATTTAAAACAACCCAGTACTTCTTTCTACACCATTTCCAGTTGTGCTGGTTGACCTGTGATTTAAGCTGTGTTGACGAGTAACTGATTTAGAGAAACTATGACCATAGGAAATTTGTGTTGCCCAGAGATTTTATCTGTTTATATGATATTATCTCTCCCTTAATATTCTGCAGCCTTTTCAGTTAATTTAGGCACTCTGTTACAAATTGGTAGTTACTGAGGTTTTAAATCAAAATGAGATTTTTACATGCTTTTTAAAAAAAAATGTAATAAAATATCACAATTTTGCAGGTTTTTTATTAACAAGATTAATTAAAAGTTGACATTCAAATCTGGTCATGTCAGATTCAATTAGTTTTTTAGCTGAATACCCAGAACATATCTTATACTATGACATATAAATACTGCTGGAAAAAGATGATTTTATCCATGTCTTTCATCCTTCATTTAAAGTAATAATTAAATAAAAGCTGTCAGCGCTTTTGAAAGCATACAGTCCTTTTTTGTTTTTGCTTTATTCCCTTTTTTCAGTAGTTCTGCTGCCAAGACAGACATGGGGAGAGAAAAATGACACGCAACAAAAGTCCCGAGCTGGAATCAAACTGGCAGGGTTGCCTGACAACAACAGAAAACAGCAACATCCCTTGAGTAAAGCTTGATATTGTTGACTGTAGGTGGTCATGTTCACTCCACATTATGTTGTGAAAAGAGTTTTCAGAAAAACGCAAAACCTACTGACTATTTTTTTTTCCTACGGGGAGTCAAGCGAATCCCACATTCTCATTTATAATTGAACACAGCATATTGATCAAGGTACTCAACATGTCAGTCTCTGCTGTAAAGACTACATTGGAAATATAAACACTCTTTCCCAAAAAACCAACTACATTCAACTGAGTTTCTTCCTTACCACATTCCTTTTTCACGTGTGACCTACCGTCCACCCAGCAGGGCAGGAACAGTCTCCAGTAATGTGGTGGCATATTCCTCCATTCTGACAGGGGCAGCTCTGCTCACAATGAGGCCCGTGACTACCAGAGGGGCAGCGCTCTCCACAGCTGTCACCACACACAAGTCAAGAGTTTAATGTCTCAGACACATAACTTGTGTTTGCCTGCATTTTTTTTTTTTTTTTTTTTTTTACATCAACAAAAAAAGAACCTGGAAAAAACAACAAACGTATCTTCACGGATACCAAAGAGAAAGTTGCAAAGGCAAAAATACGAGGCCGGTACTCACAAAGCGCCTGAGTAACCTGGTGCGCAGATGCACTCTCCTGTCTCATGGTTGCAGGTGGCACCATTGAGACACTGGCAGGGTAATTGGCATGCCTTCCCATAGTAACCATGCTCGCAAGGCTCCTCACAACGCCATCCCTGGTACCCATCAGTGCAGACACAGGCACCTGTGATGGGATTACACTTCGCCCCATTTTGGCACTGACAACGATTACTGCAATGAGGTCCCCAGTAGTCAGTCTCACAGCCTGCAGGCACAGAGAGAAGTGGCATCAGACAGAGCAAAACAAAAGAGAATGTGCACCCTAAATTTTACTGATTTTTTTGGTGCTTTTATCCTTAAAAATACCTGAAATCATTTGTCAAAGAAATGCAAGCAAGAAATAAAATTATTCAAAAAAGGATTCCTGTAATAATAGTTCATCATAAAAAGTGAATGTTGCTGTCAACTAATGACTTACTACTGTGAAAACTTTCCTACAGTGCTTTATAAACTTGACATTCTTGACATTCATCTTCTGCTTAGGCCTGTATTATCCATTTTCTATCAACTCAATAAAATATCACAGTTTCCGATGAATAAGTCGCACTCTGTTCTATTTGTTTTACTGTCAAAAATGTGACAAAAACATCAAAACCAACATCTGAAACACAACTTATCCTACAAATCTGTACAGCCAAAGCTTGATATTGCTTATATCCTTCTGCAATAGAGCTTCTCTGTCATCCAAAAACGATTAAAAACACATCAATGAGCCACACTGTTGGCAACGTGTTTCTTCACTGCCAAGAAAATGGGCATTATTGTTTATTTTAAATCAATCCCACAAGCAGTAAACCACCATGCTGTGGTAGCTAAAAACTCATTAGCTCAAAAACAAATACTCTAACATCTCTTATCTGCTAAAAGCTACAGCTATGCTTACATCTGTTTAAGCCAGTTGACAGTACTCTATTTTATTTACATCTTCAGTAGCTCAGGGGTAAACGGGCTGAGAGCAACAGATGAGGTACAGAGGACAAACAGTAAGCTATTGAGAGATTGTACCAACAAACTGCCTGTTTGTTTGTTTGTTTTCCTACATTATTAAAAAATAGTAATTCATAAGCTTTATCCTAATTCATTCAGTCATGCTCTTGTTTATATGATGCAGGAGTCCAAGCTTGCCCTTAGCAAAAAGCAGAGGGACATTCTGCACATGTTGCTATCCATCAAATAGGCGATACTGTCAAGCAATTGCTCAAACACAGTCAGAGATGGACACACAAACACATGAAGAACATGCAAACTCAACACAGAAAGGACGTGTGCCAGAAATCAAATGAGACTGTGTGTGTGACCACTAACTGTGACCACCTATGAACACTGCAAAGCCAGCCACACTGCAGAACAAAATTCATATCTCTTGTCAATATGAGTTTTCCAAAACATTCATCAAACTGTAACCAAGTGGGTAAAAAAAAAAATAAAAGCTTCTAGCTGAAAAAGTACACTGCATAGAACTGATAAACATTACTTCTGCTTTATAGAAAGCTTGCTTTATCGAGTTAAATCTCTAAAAGAAAATGTCTTTCTTAAATTCACTAGTCTATATGTTTTGGATGTGTACTGGAAAGGGTTACACAAAATAAAATTGAGGTTATCACACAAATGTTGCTTTCTCTTCTTTTTGACTAAAGGTATTTGTACAAAACACTACTGCATGGGCATATTTTCCCTCATTAACACTGGGGGTAGGGGGTGGGAGGGTGGCATTTAAAACTTAATCATATAACATGTTTACAATTTATTTGACAATTCTCAAAAATAAGATAAAAGTTAATACTTTGACTAAATTAGAAAGTTGTCCTTTCTTACAAATTAAAGTATATGGCACTTTTAAGGATGTAACTTCCTTTGGACATTAGCCAAATACTAGTCTTATCTTCTTGGTAGACTGGAAATGATAACAGCAAATCTAGTTTAGCTCATATGCTTAAATCTGCAGTGTTTAATTGTTTTTAAAGCTGGCAAAATCCAAGTTTTACCAGCAGGCAGAAAAAAAAACACAATAAAACAAGATATCCAGTCTTCACCACAGTATTACAACAAAGCTGTGTAGCTAATGTCACCGCAAACAGTTGGCAAGGCTTTGTAAGGCTAGTATTCATTTTTAATAGTTTTTACCAAAAGTTCAGTGTTTACCATCCTTTTAGTCCTGTTTTAGTCCCCTCAAACTGAATCTGGATCTTCAGGAATGTCATGTGATAGCTTAACTTTTCATATTTCTTGTATTCTCAGGCTTGCCATTTTTTGGTGATTAGCAAACCACAGGGTTAGCTGAGCTTGTCTGCAGGAGGAAAGCTGTCTGGAGAATGAGAGCAGGACTGCAATTGATTATTATTACATCATTAGTTAGGGAATGGTTTATTCTGTCTATTTATTATTTTATCATTCTGTGTATAAAATAAAAAATGCAAATGACAATTTCCTAGAAAATAAAAGCAAAACCTCAAGTGAAAAAGCTTTTTAGCATAAACGCCCCAAGCCACTGAAACATTCTGCCGAAAAAACTGAAAGTTGCTTAATTATAAAACCTTTAGATAAAAACTAAAATTCTGCTTCTTCTGCCTGGCTTTTGGTCAAATATGAATTATACATTGTAAATGTTCTACTTTATCTCTCTATTTTATTTCATTTATGTTGTAAAAGTTTAGCTTATTATCTGTTAATTTAGTATTATTATATTGTTATATTATTTTATGTTTTCATTTTTCATTTTTCATTTGTTTTATTCGTTTTAAACTTATCAAGTTTCTAGTTAAACTTTTATCAATGTTAGGTTGTTATTATCATTATTAGATTTGGAATCTATTTAATTGTACTTGATTGTAATAATTTTTTTCATATTTTGTCATCAAAGTCATCTGTGAAGCTCTTTTAACTGCACTAACCTCGATGAAGGGTAAAAATAAAGAATAAAGTTTGATTGACAGAAACATAAAAGAGTTTACTCATCAAAGAAGGCAAATATTCACATCTAAAAGGCTGGAGGCAGGGAATCATTTGCATTGGCTATTTGCTTAAAAAATGCTGATTAATTTTTTGGACAATCAATAAATCTACTCATCATTTTCATTTAGACTTAGCTATATGGTAAAATCCAGGCAAAAACATGTGCTAAAACAGCCCAAAGAGATCTGTAGAGTTGAGTGAGTGTGAAAGTGTGCGATTTACCACAAAACTGTCACATTATTAGTCACATTTAATGTTAATATAAAAATATTTACGCAGGTTTATTGTGTTTTAACTCAAATTCCTGGTAGTATTATTGTAGTACAGTGATTAAAAACCTTCATTACAAATAACTTGAAATGATCAAACAGGTGCAAAATGTGGGTCTGTCACCAGGAAATTGATACAGATATATACTGTACCAGACAGAGTGTATGTGATGTTTGCACACCACACAGAGAAAGGACTTAAAAAAAACGCACTGAAACGAATATGTAAAAAAGGGTAGCAAGCTGTTCACACCTCTCAGTGACTGCAGGAAAGCAAAAGAGGATGCAAAGATTAAGAACATGGGTGGTTTTTCAGATATTACATTTTGTTACTTCAATGTCTTTTAACACCTTTTTCAGGTGCAAATTCAGCAGTCAGCTGTCAAAATGGCCAGTGCAGAAAAAAATATTGAGGTACTACAGGCAATGAAACTATTAAAGTGCTGAAGTGCTGATTGAAAGTCCTCACTTTTTAGACTTTCCTAAATGTACTTTTAACTGACTAATAATATTACACTTGAGTGGGCTAATAGTGCAGAATGACTCAATTTGATGGAGTAACAACCTGAATGAGACAATGTTCATCCTCTGTGACAACTGTGCAAATACAGACCCCAGAGGTATAAATCCTCAACAACAAACAGCTGAATTAGTCTTGCCAGCTTTATTTCAATATTGGCACTCAAGAAATTGGTCAGGTTACATAACCTAGTTGCATTATCTGGGTTAATGTTGTAGCTCAGTGACATTACTAAATGGCATGTACAGGGAATGATGTAAAGCCAGCAATTCCCACATTACTCAGGGGATGGGTTTGTTAAGAAAAACTCAATAAGGTCCATAAACTGCAAGCAAATAGCTAATCTTTAAGTATAAATTAACAACCAGCTTTTATGTGAAGTACAATCAGCTCTGAGCTGGTGTAGGAGGCAGTCTTCACTCTCACCAGGGAAATTCTTCTTTCCAAGATCTAGTGGTGATTTCGGTGATTGGAACAGCCTTATGTCCCTCCAGCTGCATGAACAGCAGTGGTTGTATTGCCTTTCATAAAAGCCCAGCTTGAGATCCAGGCCAGCACAGGCGCCAGGATGGTGAATATTCCACTATTGATTCTCACATCATCACAGCCTGGGCTGTAAATATAAAGACACTAAGCCACCTCCCTGTATGCACGCTTTGCTGGAGCTGTGATCAGCCAGGGTGGGAGCTTAATGAACCCTGTTTCATAGTCGGCACTGAAGCCTGTTTTTCCTGGTACACAGCAGGAAGATGATCAGCCCTTCCCTGATACAGACAGGTCTGCCCTGAAGGGGGTCTTGAAACACTGGGCTAGTGCAGTATTAGTTCTGCGGTCAGACAGACTACAGGCCACATTACAGGGCTCACATTGATTTGATCTAATGTGCTACTGGCCTCCAGTCTGGCATGAATGAGTTCCCTGAAGGCTGAGCTGCTGCCACGCAAACGACCCTGGCACATTAAATCTAAGGTGTGTGCAGGCGGTCGGAGTAATGGATGAGCAGTTCAGCTGCAACTTGGTTTAGCACTCTATAAGCACTCATCAGAGCTCCCTCGGCTAAGCAGTGCTCCCTCAGCACAGTGCAAAAACAGATACCGCCTATATAACTGAAGGCATCATCACCACTGGCTTCAGTTTCAAACCTTGACCACTTTAACACAGAGTACATTTTATATTCCTACTTGTATAACTCACAACATAATGTCAGTAAAAATTACCCAGAGCAGCGGAGAAAAACAGAAATAAACCAAAATCTATCCAGTGCTTAATTTGCAGACTTTTCTGGTGCTAAGGAGCTCAACAAATGTTACCATTTGAAGTTTTAAACCTTCTTTAGCTTGCAGTTAGAGGCCTCAGCACATTGAGAGCAAAGCCCATTATCTCGCTGTCTCTCTCCTACACAGAGGTTCTCAAACTTTACCCAGTAGTCTCTCACTTCCCAGCTCTGACAGCATTTAACTGTGATTAAGGAGTCAGAGTTCATGATGAGCTGCGGGCAAAAACAGAGAAAAACAGCAGAAGAAAGTAGCATGTAGCATGAAGGCTTCAGCTTCTAGGGAGTACAGCTAAATTGAGGTGATGAGGACCCCCTGTGGGTTGTGGTGTGTAGGCAGCGAATCTCACATAGGTCTGAAAGAGAAGCTGCAATCCAACCCATTAACTGCTATGGCCTGGGTCAGTGAGCTTAACCAGAGGACACATGCAATAGCCAGCCCAGACTTTCAGAGCTCATAATGCATAACAGTTGAAATGTGGATAACCTCACACACACAGGGAAAGGTCCAGTCCCAAGATGTTGGGTATAATCCCCCTGGCTGGAACAAAGCAGATCTCATTCAGGGGTACCGGAGGATAGTAAACTTCCGAAGGTGATGTCCAAAGAACCGGCTGAGAGAGCCATGGTGGTGGTGCTGAGCTTTGAAGTGTGCTCAAGAGTCTGCATGATCAGGGGCCGGCTTCCGCTGGATTTAAACCAAACAGCTTTCAGCAGCTGACTGCATTCAGAAGTTCTCCTGAACTTGGCCTCTTCACAAATTGTGTGTTCTCGACGAGGGGAAGTCTGTGCCACAGAAAACTTCTCAAAGCTAAATTCCAAACGAGGGCCTGAGTCAAGCTCTTTAAACAGCAGAATACCAACCCCCCCTCCCAAATTCAAATGGCATCAGAGTTTTATACTTCATTTATTCAGCTGGATGCGGGGCAAGAACAAACTTCAATTTGAATCACGGCTGGACTGGTATAAATGCTGGACACTCGAGGTGTTTGGTACAGACTGCTACTTACTTCTTTGCCAACTCCAACTAGGAAAACCACATTATTGAAATTGGAAAAGCTGGCACACAGTCAAACTTGACTCCCTATTGCCCACTGAATCACTTACTGTCATATAACAATTATTAACACACACTGTTGACACTTGAGGAATAACTTAACTTATACAAGAAATTAAAGGCAAAATGTTCTGGCTCCTGAGAGCTTACTCTATAGCAGAGCTTGTGGCAAAGCAAAGCAGCGTGACTCATTGTCTTGAAGAGTCTCCTGCATTGCCTCATGAGAAGAGTGCACCTCCGAGTTTCATATTGTCTGATTCACGCTTTTTACCACTAGCTTTGTTCTTTTTCCTATTTTCCCTTGACAGATCTGAATTTTCAAATTACATTTCAGGACCAGCATTAAGAGTGAAAAAGTGCAGGATTTCAAAATGGCATTAAGAGACGGTTTTCTTTACAGATTTTTAATGCTAAAATGATCGTTTTTAAAAGAACAATGAGACGAATTTGCCTACAATTTAGCTGACACAAGAATATGTTATATTCTGCTCTTTAGTCAGTGTGAGCCATTTATGATAGGAGTTATTCAATAAAAGCCCGACTCAACATTCAGCTATTCATCACAGCTCCCTGACTCATGCAAACTAACAGAATGAAAAGCAGAGAGGACGTGTACCAGGGTCTAGAGGGAAAGTGATGATTGTTGTGTAAAGTGGTAAATTTGCATTGAGTGATAAATGTCTCTCAGCTTTGTTAAACCTGCGGCTGCAAAAGCTGCCAATACCCTACAAGACAGTCCCCTCCATGTTCTGCTGACACCTATTACACTGTTATTTATTAGTCCTCAGAAAACCCAGACACGACAAGTAAAGGTTTAGATACATCCCTGTGAGCTTGACAAATGAATTTCTAAATATACAGAAGAAACTGCCAATAGCCATGGGGGCAGTACTGCTGAATTGGAATAACAGCATGCTGCAGCCTCTGCTGTTGGGCGTGTCGTTTGTCCTGCCCTAATTCATCTTAGCCGAGCTCTTGTGTGTTCACAGTCCCCTGGGGAAGAGAGGAGCACAAGAGCAAGCCCACAGCACAGCACAACACAAAACAACACAACACAACACAGCAGAGAGACTCTCTAAACACTTCACTATAATGCACCATATGCTCCCTCCTGATACCACCTTGCATTCAGATAGAAAGTAACAAGATCTGACTTTTGCCTATTTAGGGCCAGAAAAACTAATGATTGAATAACTTAATTCTTTTAGGGCTATGCATTACTGATTAAAACGGGTAGTCTGGTTGTTTATCCTGTAGAGGATCAGATCATTTGTTTAAGTTCTATTCAGGATGTAAACCTGGATCGATACGGGCCCCTGCAGGTGCCAGCCAGCTCCTCCGTAGCGCTTCTCTGACAGGGTTAACGGGGCTTGTGGTTGACCAAGACGGACAGGGCCAGGTCAGCTCACGCTTTATTCTAAACAAGCACTTAAGAGTGACGCAACTTTAAAGAGCGGCCCTCTCTTTCTAATAAAATGGAGCGTGCTGAGTAGTAATGCAAGCAAGTCTGTGAGGGACGCTTTTGCCTCAGTGCAGTAAACCAGTCACTTGTTCAACAGGAACTTACGCGGCTCATGAAAGTTTCTGGATCAGCAAATTGTTACACAGCCCACTGCTCCTTCCAATTAATAATTTACCCTTCACCCTGTCCTGCAGAAAACAAACCCTTTGCTCTCTTGCCACAGGACAACAACAAAAAAGCAATCAGAGCAGCAGTGGATGTTTATCTACAGTACACACCCACACACAGTGAGTTGGGTATAAATAAAGTCACCATTGCACTACATCACAGACATGACACACAAAAGGAGATCAGTCATGGGCAACGATGAGGCTGCTCAAAAACAATGTCAACCCAATAAAACCAACTGTTACCACACTTAATTTGCACACATTGATTTCCTATTTTCAATTATTAATTCTGATTAGGATGAAGTCGAATGTGCCATAGGGCAACTGCAGTCAATGTGAAAGGGTGCGGACACAGAGTGGAGACTGATTTACATTCAAATAATGCCAATAAGGGCACCCCCATCTGCATCTCGATAATGCTGAACAAACCTCAGGGCAATATATTACAAACGGTAGTTGTTGCATTGATGCAGCTGTACGTGTAGAATAATTCAAATTCAGCTGAAGAGCAGTGAAAAAGCACTACTGTACAATGTATATGTAAGATATGCATTTGTTTGGAAAGAACTACTGAACTGTATATAATGCAATTAAAGTAAGTCTAAACTGGACCCACTGCATTATTAAAGTGCTACACCAATAATTACATACTGATAATATCACACACTGGCCTTCTTGAATACTTACAGTTTTACTGTGGATACTTAAATGTTTTTGCCAACACTTCTCGCTTTTACTGGTAATAAAGGAGTTATAAAGTGTGATATTATCACTTGACTTTATTTGAAGTAATAGTGTGTAGGATTTAGTGACATCTAGTGGTGAAGTTTCAGGTTGCATCTCACTGAATATCTCTCTGTTCATCCTCCCCCTGTCATTCCGGTTTATCCTACAGTTGCAGCTAAACTTGTAAAAAACCCAAAAGACCCTCTTCAGAGTGTTTGGTTTGTCCATTACTGAGCTGCTATAGAAACTTGGTGGTGCAACTTGGTGAACTCTGTGGAAGACGACCTTCTCCCTCTGTAGCCTTACAAGGGTCATTCTAACTGATAAAAACACTAACAAACATTATATTCAATTTCTGCCATATTTAAAATTAGTTCCCCCTAAATCCTACACACTGGACCATCAAGTAAGTAATGTGAATACTTCTTTCATCAATTTCTGTGAATATAGTATCGCTTTACATTCAGAGAGAATACATCTCTTTTCCATAAAAAAAAGTCAAAGTTGATGTATTATTATTAGTTACGGATAACTTATTTCATTTGGTAATAACTGTCTTTTTAATGTGAGAAAGTGACATAATGGCATTATAGATTGCCAGGATTGCTTGATGAAATTCGAAAAGGAGGAAAACATCAAATAAAGATAAGATGAACAAAACTTGGCAACAGGTCATTCCGTCCAGTCCAACAAACCCTTAAAGAACTAAACAGCTACCTGTGGCTGAAAAATGCTATTTATGTAGTTTTTTTTAAGAAAAGTTCAATAAGTTCTAAATTGCTAATGTAATTCACATGCTTTAGAGAGCCATTAAACCAGAGTCTCTCAGCTCTTCAGACACATCATGTCTTGTTGTTTCTTTTCCATTTTTGTAGTATAAAAGATCTTTTGCAATATCTGTATTTTGTTGAATATAGGATATTTACGTAATACTTGCTCTTGTGAGGATGGTTTTCACCATTACAGTGTTTGTTCCTGTTGTTCATAATTTATTTGAACAACATGAACAACAACAAGCTCCAGTGTCCTCTGCTATAATTTATTAACCTTTCTGTTTATGCTCTGAACCTATTTAAACACATCTACTTGGCAAATATAGGTGGAAAGAAAACAGGATACACCTTTTTTTAACTGGAAAATGCCCAAGATAAAGTTACAGTAAATGGCTGATACTTGCTTATTAACAGTCAAACAAAAATAGCCTGAAACATCCAACATCTTTATTGATAAAAAATATAAAATATTTGAGGTTCTGTCTGAGTTCATAGTATAAAAAGCCTCAACATTCGTACATTTTTCAAAAAAATATAGTAATTATTCTTCCCAGACTAATTCTTAGACTAAGCAGATGTAAAATTGGGACTTAAAATTGGTCAGACTGAAACTTCAGGTTCTCTTTAATCAAACGATGCATGGCATGTGATGCTGACCACAGGTATAGGTGAGGAGAAACAAGAAAAAACAAAATTAAGACAGCAAAGAGGCCCAAAAATGATTTAGGGCTCCATAATTTATTTTATTTACTGTATTTGGGTGTTTCATGTGACACTGAACATGCATGTTTGTTTCTCCCCTGACAGAGGAGGCAAAGGCAGTCACAGGTGAATCTAGGACTTGCTATCAGGGAGGTGTGAGCTTGAAACAGATTTTTTAAACCAGTTTGTTTTAACAACACCATGACATCAATTATCCATGTGCGTGCCAGGCTGCTGTACTGAAAATAGTAGGTTAAAAAAGCAGGTTTTGTTTGGTGCATCATCAAACAAAACCAGGGAAATTAGCACCAGTGCAGCATGTCACGCTGACAATACAACATCCTGCAGCTGTCAAGCCAAACTCCACAGAGGAGCACACTGCAGAAAACATTCAATATCACATAGCAGAAAGTGTTAATCTCAACATATTTCTGCACATGTATCTGACGCAAGTGACCAGCATTAAATAGCCCTGCAGTTAACTATAGATGACCTTTGCACAGTCCAGAAAACAAAAGTGTTTAATTTATTTCAGATTTCAATGATTTGCTCTGACCTGCAGGTCAAATATGATACTTGGTTATCAAAACAACAGCTGATTATTTTTTGGTCAGTTAGCCCCTTTAGATCAAATGTGCACAGCATGCCATAATCAACCATTCAAAATGAAATCTCATACATTAATCTAGAGAAAAGCTCGTTTGTCCATGGGAGGAGCCCAGACAGTCTCAGGTTGGTGACCGCAGTAACAGCATGTGCTGTGACTTTCTTTACCTAAAAATCTACCTCAGAGTTAATGACCTAAAGTCTTTAAAGTGCCAAATATTCAACCCACTTGACTGTAAAAAGTTGTCACTTTAATGATTTATAGAACACTGGTCAGCTTGAATTCATGACAGTTATATTGTACTTTTCAAAACGTCCACAGAAATTTTTTAAATCACCCTTGCAGAATAATTTCATTCTTAGCTGCCTACCACTCATAATGTAGCAAACACATATTTTTGCCATTTTTCGCTCTTGTCGTGACCTGCTGTCATTGATTGTTGTTTTTTGTTCTCATAACTGAAAGTAGAAATTGAAACAGTTGATTTAGCTATATTTTGTCTTTGAAACATACTTAAAATACAGTCAATAGTTGCTTGTGCTGCAGGAGAGGATTGAGATGGATTTTTCTCCTAAATTGAAACCTCACACAAATCCAAGCTAAAAAGCACAGCTGCAGTTCTGTGGGGAGAAGCAAACTATAAGGTTGGAACAGAGCAAAGATAGAAAAGGAAAAAAAGGTAGATTTTAAGGAGGAAAAGAAAGTAAAAGCATTCTTTCACTTGATGATGATCCCATGATAAACAGCAGGGCTACAGCTATCCTGACACCTCATGAGACACACACACCAAGAGACTCTTAGCCTTTCTGAGCCATGACTACAACCTGTGACACACGGAAAATTTTACAAAGAGCCGTGAAGGTGCCTGTAGTGACTGTCAAAGCTCCAGCTGACTCTCTGTATTTCCAGCATGGACACAGACAGTCTCACAGCAGCTGATCATGGCTGGTTAGCTCCAACTAACAGCTCTGTAACGCTGTTACCTGCAACACTGAGCACTAGTCAGTCAACTCTGGTTGGTGTCTCCTCACCCTCCACATCACACAATAGGTAGCCAAAAGGCCCCTTACAGTAAGATCCAGTTGCATTTCTTTAAATATGCTTGGAGGGAGGGAACTAACATCATCTGAGGATAAACTTATATTTAAAAAATCAAAAAGACTATTTGTAAGTAAGCATAGAATATAAATAATGTTCATGCCAGTAAGTAACAAAGAATTCCAGTTGAAGTCAAAGAGCATTAAAACCTATCGACCAACAGAGAGAGCTGTATGAATACAAATGTAGTGGGAGTTATTATTTCTCTGTTTGTACAATATGCCTTTGATCGTTTCACTTAGTGGAGTGCTTTGTAAGCAAACAGCGCTGTCAGCTGTTTACTCAAACCAATAATTTTCACGTGTCCAACATGTCACAGCGTATGGATCCGTCCCTCACTGTAAACGCAGAGATGATTTAGTCTAAAGATGGACAATCAGTGTGCTTATCCACCTACCAAATTAAACACATATGCGCACACAAACACAGGGATAATTGCTTTTTAATGATCTCACATTATGCAAATGCTCATCATGAAGCCATAAATCTCTGGAGGCATTCATACCTGCCTGACCATCAGTAATGCCAATAGACATTTAAAATTGTGTAAAAAAAAGGAAGGAAGCAAGGACTTTCACTGGCCTCCATTCATGTATGTGTGCAATCCTGTTTCTCAATATTGCGTGCTTACAAACAAGCCAAAAAAAAATTAAGAAGCACATAAATTTGCCATTTTAATTTTCAAAAAAAATCCTTTGGGATCATTTATCTAAAAACTGGCAAAAAGTTTTATAGCAGTGTGTTTAATAACTTAGAAAATCAGCACCGGATCCTCTAAAATATTAAAATATCTAAAAAAAAAAGAAATTTGAAAACCATAGCAGTAATGCTCAATTAGGTATAAAGAGCACCGGCACTGGATGGGTGGATAACTCATACAAAAAAGCAGAGAAACAGGAAAACATCTCAAGCTTTTGATTAACACAGAAAAACTGTAGATTAAGGGTTTTTTCTTTGTACCATCATTTCTCCAGGATAATGCAGACCCTTTAGAGATGTCTCCCATAAAAAAAGAATTAAAGAAAGAAAAATCCTGGAGTTCATCTAAAATGAACTGCTGGCTCTGAAAGCAGTGTTGTTCTTTCAGTCTCTGAAACTTGCTAGGCCCATGAATTATTCTCCCCAATTCTCAAAGTCAAAGTGAAGTGAAAAGTATACAAGAGCAACTAAGGGAATATTGTGTGTGTGTGTGTGTGTGTGTGTGTATGTGTGCGTGCGTGCGTGTATGTGTGTGTGTGTGTGTGTGTGTGTGTGTGTGTGTGTGTGTGTGTGAGAGAGTGAGTGAAAAAGAGAGAGAGAGAGAGAAAGTGGAAGGGAAAGAGACACTGAAGTTAAAGAAGCAGATGAGAAATTAATCGAGCCATCTGGGATGAGCAGGAGGTTCCAGCACTTGTCAACATGGGGCATGAATCCTGAATCTCAGTCCGTCATGACATTTACTATGTGCGACGGACGAGGGTTTAAAATATTTAAAAAGAGCAAAACATTGGATTTAATCACTGGTCACTTCTGATTAAACTGAAGTTGTTTACGTGGTTTAAGGACAAACAAAAGACACAAGAGAGCAGATTTCCATCTAAAACCTTATTTCAGAATCAAGGCAAGGACCAACAATATTGATCCATGGACCTTAACCCTCTTTTTTGTTCCGTGGTGGAGGGCGATTTTGTCATTCATACTACAGTATGCCTACGCTCGGAATGTAAGTGAGTCCCAGGAACATGTCCCAGAATCATAATACAAGCGAATGTTTTAAGTGCGAAGCCGAGAGAATCACATGGTGTCAAGTTTCTTTGCAAATCTAATTTCTCAGGGGGAAACTCATCACTTTGAGGATGCGTGTGCTTGAACCAGTAAGTCAGCATTTTCTGTCTTTTATCCATCTAAACTCAATTGAAAGGTCTTAATGAAGTGCACGCTACAGGACATGATGAACTCCTATAGGTGTGCTTCTCTGCTCAGACTTAACATCCCATAGGCAGACGGCATGTGCTCGGCTGCTCCATGTGAACACATAATTTCAGCAGCATTGACCTTGTTTTTGTTGTGTTAACTCAGCTTTACAACTGCTTTTGGATCAGTTTCTGCCAACATGAATGGTATCCTCATGAATGCATCCTTGTGTCTGGTAATGATTGCATTTCCTCTAAAATTTTCTTTGATCCTTATCGTCTAGATGCCCTTTTGTCAATGCTTAGATCCAAAGCTACATCTCTTTGTTCCACTTAGTGCGGCCTAGCTATGCGATAGCGTCTTTTTCCGTTTTGTCCTTTTCCCTTTTTCCTCTGTGGCAAAAGCCACCAATTTAATTGAATTTCTGGGCTTTTAATGTCTGCATTACTCTAATCAGATTCAAGTAGAGTTGTTTATCTCGACCTTGGTAGAATTAGCAGAGGGTATTTGTAGAGATGTTAATGCTCTGAAAAAAGCCCACCAACTGTTCTGCAAGATTGTAACCTGGGCTTATATTGATCAAGTAGTCAAAGGTGCTTAAACACATTCGAGGCAGATGTGCACTCCAGTGTCAGGAAGTGTGTCTTGTTGACAAAATGCTGTCAAATCTCACCAAAGATAAACAATATTCTACTGTGATTCAAAGAACAAAGGACTGCTTTTACAGAAAACAATGCCTGCATAGATAAAATATGAATTGACCTATCCTTCAAGTCTTTTTTCTGCGTCTTGACAGCATTGTAACAGGATGCTAGCACTGTGTGATTCATAAGTCACAGACAGTGGAATGAGAAGACTGCCATTAAACTAAGGTGCAGATATTTGCACACAGACAACATGCAATATAACCTTCTGAGAGGGTGGCACAACTGCAGGCGAGGCAGAACACAGTGGAATGCAAAATACAACCCCAAAATACCCTAGGGCCCAGAGGCAAATTTGATTAAAAGTTTGTTTTTCTTCACTCTCAACAAACGGAGGAGCTCGTCGATGCGGCACTGACAGTTAATTGGACTTGGCAGGGCCACGAGTTCATTCGTCAGCATTGTGTGGGGCTTGCCTAGGAGGAGCAGGACAATCGATGTCCCTCAGGACGGCCTGTAATCACTGCAACACTCCAATGAAGTCCAGGGTTAAACATCAGGAGATCACAGGTGCACCACAGGATCTGAGAAAGACTGCTAATATGCTCCCTGCTCCCATAGCAAGTCAAGGACACTGCAACACAGCACCCGAAGGACTATGATGATCCCTAAGAACAGAATTACACCTCAAGCTATTATTCTAAACAAAATTATCATGAAACCAAGGTCCTGAGAGGTGCTGCTGGTGTCAATAACAAATATTTTGCAAAGTAGTAGAAAAGGAAGTTTTGCATGTGTCCAGATAAGCGGTTCCCAACCTTTTTGGATGTCTGAAGGATTTGCAAGTCCAGTCGGGATTTTTAAAATGAAATTATAGAAATTAAAGCAAATAAAATCAAATAGGTACTCTATAATGTATTATGTTCAAGTTTTTCTGGAAGCTTAGCTTTTTTCAAGCATTATTTGGGGCGTCTTCAACCTTTTTAAAATAAATCAATCAAAACAAAGAAAAACATTTAGCTTTTTTTAAACTAATCACAACAAGTACACATGTGTAGCTAATCATGGGGGTCCAAAAAATAGACATTAGTTTGTTTTAATGGGTCCCAAGCAAAAAAGTTTTAGTTTTCAAATTGGGAGTCAACCCAGGTGTCGTATAATAATTTTTAAGGGACTGTGAATAAATTTCTAAGGCAGGATAGACAGGAAAAAATATCGTTCTACACAATATTTTTCTTTCTTTCTTTTTTTTAAATTGGCCTTAAGGCCTCTTAAAACATTTTATAAAAAGGCACCACTTTGCTTCAAAGGGTCACAAAGAGGATGTGCCATTGGTCAAATTAGAAAAAAGATGTGACATTAAAGACTAAAACGAAAAAGATTTGGCACTGCAAGAAAGACAAAAGATGAGCAGTGTTTTAACACCGTGGCAGTGTAAATGGTGCTTGGAATTATGTCAAAAGCAATAAATAAAAATCAATTGAATCTTTGGAAACAAAACTTCATAAACACGGCAGTGAACCACAAAATCAAGTGTGACTTATAGACTGTGAAATGAGCCTAAAACAGCTTTGTTCTACATTAGTATTCAGCAGATGTCTTATCTCTCTAAACTGTTATCATAGCATTTCAGCTATTTTAGACACACTGACCTTCTCTTAAGGACAGGAGATAAGGCTTTTAATGTCCTTATTAAATCAAGCCATCTATACAGACTCTGAGAGCTGGCTACTGTGTTTCAGGAGCCCTTAAGTCTCCCTCTTTTACTGACTAATAAGCATCATGGATAATAATGACCAGTGGAACTGGGTGTTGTATCTGCACTGTTCAAAGTTATTGTATCATCATCGCCTTCATTACCATATGCCACGATATCTACCTGTTTTTTATGCTAAGGTTATATGCACGGAGAGAAAGCAGGCACAAAATTTAAACAATTGCATATAAGACATGTTTTCATCACTTCAGGGGGTGTCACATCACAATTTAGATTTACTTCCTTGGATCTTACTTAAACTGTCGTACTTAACTAACTATAACCACTAATTGCCTCACCCTAATCCCTAAATTTGACCAAAACTTCAGCTAAACCTTAACCAAAGTCCTCATCTTAAAATGTACTGATTCATGTTATGGGAATTTCTGTTTTGTCCCCATTAGGTGAGAGAGTCCCCACAGTGTGACAGATATATGTCCCCACAACTTAAGCAAATCACATCCAAACACACACATGAATACACACACACCCAAATAAAGCCACACATTTTAGGCATTCTCCCAAAGGTAATGAAGCAGTGAGCTCTCAGTGAACAATAAATCCTGGTTAATGGGATGGTACAAAAATCTTCAGAGCTGGGCAAAGTCAATCTTAATATTGGGCCAATGAGGCTCATATGTACAGAAAATGTTATAAAGACGCGCATTTATGTGTATGCATGTGTGTGTGTCAAACCAGTTGATGCATGATACTGTTTCAAAACTACTTCAAGAGATTGTGGTGGTCGTTCTCAGTCAGAATATTTGAATAATATTTAAATCATGATACCACACATCTCCACGTGTGCATGTGTGTGTGAGTTGTAAGCAGTGAAGAAGGCTACAGTCAGCTACAGTGCGTGTGCCGCAACTCATTCAATGGACTCACCATCAGTCACTTTATGTCTCGGCGCAGTGATTTAAACCACACATAAGTCACATGAGTCAGTGAGAGACTTGCAGGAAAGATCTGAGAGGCATGCCGCCACATCTTGAGTAATCTCTGTCAAAGCCTCAGCATCTGCACAGTTCAATCTGTTCTGTTTACCAGCTCTAATCAGTGCTCAACTCAAACCAACAAAGTTTCTGTGTTGGGTCTCTCCTAGTTTCTTAGTCACTAGTAATGGGCTCCTCATCAAAGTGCTTATTTACAAAATCAGGTTGCACCATTGAAACTTAAAAATATATCTCAGCTGGAATAGATTTTAGTAATTACAAGCTTGCAGTTTGCTTCTTTCCCTATGTTTGCACATTGCTATGTTTCTTGACTCCAGCTGTCCCCACACAATGCTGACCACCAGCTGTCAACAGAGACCAGCATCAGGATGTGCTCACATGCATGTACAATATAAACAAATCAAGAATCCACCAATATAAAAATATTGTTGTATAGCTCTACCAGTGATCAAAAGCTAATGAAACAGGCCTATGCATTTTTATTGTATTTAAGCAGTTTACAGTAAGTGGAAAATGTCTAACTTAATCACTGTTTTTTGGGTATTTAGTCTCTTAGCATACAATTTCAAGGTGGATGTGTTTTTGGGAGATAAAATACAAAATCTTCCTAATATGCATCATTATTAGATAGCATTTTTATCAAGTATCCCGTCCCATTCCTTCAATTCTTCAATTTAGTTCATACCATATCAGGGAAGCTAAAGTTAGCTTCGTTGGCTCATTTAGTCAGCAGCAAAACAAATGAATCTTGTAGATACTTGTACATGTATCTAACAGTAACTATGTTAAATTCTCTGCCGTGGTACGATTAACTTTCAAGTTTAAAGTTGCATTCAGACTGACTTCAACTCTGCATGAAAAAATACAGTTTTCTTATTCATTTCAATAACATCAGTCTAGTGCAGCAGTGGTGGGGCCAAACACAGGGTGCAATGGCAAAATAACACATTGTTGTCTGGCGAAAAACTGCGGCGCCTTGCCTGCTGCCAAATCAATTATGCAGATATCAACTTTGTGATGGGCCTGGTTTGACAGTAATAAGGAAGCAGATGATGTACAGTGGCAAAAACCCTACAAGAAGTAGCTTAAAGAAGATCGGTAGCCTACATTAAACAAAAGCCACCCACAAATGCAGCTACCTGTATTATTCAATGAGGGTTGTTTTTGGTGTTAATGCCTGATAAAACTTCAATAAATGTGTGTGATAAAGTTTCCGCTGTTTATTTCGGTTTAATGTCTTAATGGAAGTAACCATGGTTTCGGCAGGCTATGGCAACAAAGGTCATAACCCACAATAGGTGGAGTTCAGTGGTGGTACTGGTGGGGTTGGTGATGGGGGCTCTGACTCATAAGTTGCCAGTAGTTTCACCTGTGGGAGAGACATTTTTTGGTTGGAGGACACACCATGAGAAAAGTAAGACATTTCAGAGTCTAAAGATTGTTTTAAATTGTTTCAGGAGGTTTCACCCACCACCCGTGGCAGATGGCCTTTAGAGGGGGCTACAGCATCAATCCACCACCCCACACGAAGAAAAGTTTAAGTTAATTTTTAAAGCCTAATGCAACAAGCTAGGAGAGACACTTATAAGGTTATGAGTTTTCTGGTCTCAGAGTTAAGATTTACCAAATTTAGGTAAGTGTAACATCAATAAATATGGGAATTACTCAAAACTGGTGCAACCAAATCCAGTTCATCAGTGTGATATGAAGTCAGACAAGAGTTGATATTTCAATGAGCATGAAGTGCACAGAGCATCTGTGCTGTGGAGAAAATAAATAACATTGTCACATACTTGGCAGTATATAAACTGGCTGCAAAACTCCCCGCGAGCCCAGTGTGCTAAACAAAAACAAAGCTCTGTCAACGCAGGAGGGCTTCACAGATACACACGAAAGACACACATACAGAGAAGTAACTGTTCCACGAGGCACTATAGATGGGTCCTTCTCCTCCTCCTCGTGAAAAAAACGTTGTCGGGGTGCTTTGATCTACCAAAAGTGAATGAGGCAGTTGGCATTGACTGTTACAAGCGGCAAGGAACCTCTTTCAGAATGATACAGTTGGAATATTCATAATTCTTGAAAAATGTCTCTCCTGACATGGTTGTGTAATGAGAAACTCAATCGATTTAGACTTCTTTTTTGAAAGGTGGTGCGATGATCAAATCTCACTTTTCTATTTTTTTGTTGATATGGGACCATCATCTAAAAGAAAAGTGACTTGTTGCTCTTATAGTGCTGTAGCTATTCAAAAGACACACACACACACACAAATACTGAATCTCTTATATGTCAGATTAATGAAGAGAGAAGTTTTGAGGGAAAAGTACAGAGACATGTGGATTGATGCATCCAGCCACAGTAAAACTGTGTGAGCATCTCTGTCCCGTTCAGTGTAATTCACAGTCTCTTGGTCTTTGACAGCGATGCATGTCAATGTCCTGCTGCTGTGGGATTGGAGAGGAACCATCTGGCACAGATGCACTTCTGAGAATAATGTGTGAATACTGTTGACGGGTGCCAGAGGGAGTTCTCACAAGAGTGTTTTTCAAACCAAAATGAAGTTTAACTGGATGGTTTTGGTCTGGTTACTCATAATGTGTCTGCACTGGTTGGGGCGATGTCATCTCCAATGAAGTATGCTAATGAAGCTGAGGGAAATATCTGTCATTTCTGCCTGACCCAGCCCAAATTCTTACTTGAGAGCAATAAGGTCAATATCTGAAAGAAACAATATCTAATTTGAAACCTTAATAATGAATTAAAGCTGCAAGCAGCGTTGGTAGAGCCCTCGCACTCTGGCCCGTCTGGGTACGTATCCTTCGCATTAAAGTGTAGACAATTTATCCATTTTTTCCATTTTTAAAGCTATTTTGGGTCATTTTTGGGAAAAAGGAGCTTTTATTTTGAAAGAGTTTGGGGCTTTTATTTTGAAAGGTAGAGGAAGTCCTTGCGATCAGGTCAAGATGAGATGGACATGAGTACTGGCATTGATTTGTAGAAAATTTATTCATTTTTAAGGTATTTTGGGTCATTTTTGGGAAAAAATCAAGAGCTTTTATTTTGAAAGAGTTTTGTGCTATTATTTTGAAAGGTAGAGGAAGTCCTTGTGATCAGGTCAAGGTGTGATGGACATGAGTACTGGCATCTGTGTGGGGATCAGACATAAATGCAGGCAGACAGAGAAA
>JAPZDV010000023.1:15538148-15566874 GCA_029814665.1 Acanthurus lineatus
AAGGTTTAAGGCGACGTAATAATAAGAAAAAGAAGAAAGAAACGAACGAAAAACAATAGAGCCCTTCCCCGGTAGGGCTCGGGCTCTAATAATCTTACTGTTTTAGCAGACAATTAAAATAAGTAGCATGTAGCCCCCTTGTCTGGTGCAGTAACCCATAAACAAGTGTTCATAGTCTACATTCATCAATTAACCATGTGTGTAGCATCCGCAGCAGTGGCTGCCTTCCCATTTGAATACATTAGGGAGGAATATGTTACCTCATGGACCACAGCTGACCAACCACATTAGATTTGGCTATTAAGTGTGATGGATTTCTTCTTAGAACACAGAGGATGCTTTGTGGTTAACAAAGCTAAACTACTCCTTGGACTTTTCAGATACTTATCTCGGTAACATTGATTTTTAAATGTCTGCACAACTGTGTGAATATGTACCACACCACAATAAAGAAAAGCTCCAAACTACAAGAGGGTAGACAGAAGAAACACTTGAAGCTTCATATTTATGCACACTTCTTCTCCCTGAGCACTGGGAACATATAATTAAGTGACTGCTGCACATGAAATCAATGAGAGTGCTCCACTGAACTTAATATTTTACAAGTGATGACAGTCATAGGTAAATATACCTTGTACATAAAACATCTATCTTTATCATTCTCTTTATTTGAAAGCTGTTATTACTGTAGCATATAGTGACCCAGTACGACAGACTCATCAATAGGGATTAAATTATGCGTGCGGAAAAGTACGCAGCAGTGGAGGCAACAAGGCTGGGTCATTTCTCTGCGACTTGCAAAAAAAAAAAAAAACTTCACTTTTAGAGCCAAGAAACTCATAAGACCCAGAAAAAAAATGATAAAGTTTTCATTCAATAAACTCATGATATTCTACAAAGATTTGATTTCCCATTTCATCTCACACCGTGCCATTCTTTTCACAACAGCATATACTATATTTGTTGCAAACTACAACCAATAAAATTATTTCTTCTGCAAAACCTTATATTCGACTCCAGAAGACTAAAATGATTAAAGATGTACTGTTCAGCCCCATAAGCAGATCTCCAGCTATCTGAATTGCCTTTGCAAAGATTGCTGCTGTCCCTGTTTTATTGAGTTTATAATTTTTTATAAATTTTTTTATTTACATGGTAGAAATCCTACAGAGAACAGTGTTGTTTTTCAAGGCAAACCCTACTGGCAAAACAAAGTATACACAGTGGCACAGAGAAGACAAACACATTAAGTTTCAATATAAAAAAGAGAGGAAGGCAAAACAACAGAAAACACGAGCATGACAGAGAGAAAAAATGATTAAAAAAAAACATACATAAACAGGTACATGTCACATTTTGTGAGAGCCCTGAGCTGTTAAATGAAAGAGAAAAACTCATGAACCATGTTCAACACCACATTTAACAAACACAACACGCAGGCATTAGAGCAATCACACCAACCAACAACAACAACAATTAATCATTCATCATTCTGTTGGGAAAACACAATCTCAGCTCAGAATGCTCTAGATCTACATGTGAAGATGTAGAACATTTGCAAACAACAGTCAGAAGCAAACATCCTGTTTTGCTGTTTTATCTGAGGTCCACATATATACCGCTGTGCCCTTGAGATGAATCTAAGACACCCCAGGACTCCAGGCAGGTCACAGAGCAGGTCCAGTCTCAGTGGGACTGCTGCCTCAGGCCGGGGAAGAGGATGAAATGTTTTCTGGCTACAGCAGGTGGACACCAGCGGGTGAAAACAGGCAGAATCTCTCCTCAGCCTTCACCGCTGCTCCACACACACACACACACAACTTACTGAGTCTCTCCCACCTTATCGCCTTCTCTTTTCTGGCCACAAACAGTCCGACTCTTTATTTTCACCACCTGACCCATATACAAAACTGCTTCCTGGTGGGTGCTGCTCCAGAAATGAGGTCCAAGCCTTTGATCCAGCTCCAGATCGCTGGCTGAAAAGGCTGTCACTTCAGCTTTAGGCCGCTAAGCATCCCACGGCAGCTCTTCATCTCCAAGCCTGGGCGACACACTTTTTATCACATTCTCACATCCTTCATCATGTGACCAGCTCATTTTGCCCTCTCACCAGCCGTCATGTCAGGGAATTGGCTCTTTTTTCCATGAGCACAAATGCCTCAACTCAAATATAATACCTCTAAAATAAACCACGGCACTTATTGTGTTGGAACTGAATAGATGTTAATTTGTGCTTTTCAGTCCGTTTGAGCCACAATGTGATGGCTGCATCCACTTAGACCAGGACTACAAAAACTCACATCACCTATTTGAGCTGTGTGAAAGTAAAATTTACAGTGAAATACAAAAAAAACCCCAAGATGAACCATTTACACGAAGGAAAAATAGGGCAGATTTAATTTAAAAATTGGCTCGCATTCCTCATTTCTGCAGATGAAAGCTCGTAAATGAAAAAGCCTGGAATCATGCCTGGTATGGAAATCTAAAGTTATGAATAATGCCTCTGTCTCAATCATCAAGTCTGTTTTAATAAGGTGGATTAGCCCAGCACCTGCAGGCAGAAAGGCACACACGACTGCACTCCTAACCAACCAAGAGTGGGATAAGAGTCCCTGGAGGCCTTGAACCTCACTTCCACCCTGTTGGACCCTCACCAGCCTGTAGGAGTGAGCAGCGGCAAACAGCTCAGGCTTGTCATTTATGCTCATGAATCCACCTCCAATGGGCCGGCGCGGCAGTGAGAGCGGCTGATTTACACACAGTTGCTAATCAGGGAATGGCTCTCTTGCTAATGAAAACTCATAGATCTATACAATAACACTACTTATATGATTTTAGCTCCCATTACTCATTCCAAAATATGCCACAGGGGATAACAGTTAAGGCCAGACACAGCAGGCAAAAACAGTGGTTTATTATGAATATTTGGGCTATTTGCTTTCATAATGTGTCTTTTTTGTAGAATTTAAAAAAGAGTCATAAAAACCCACTTTAGGGGGTAATTTTGACTAATTTTTCTGTAGTCAAAATATATGCAAATTTGAGAGTATTCATAATTAGAAAATGTATCATTTGCATATTTTAAATACAATTTCAGCCAACTTGTAATAGAAAAAATAATTGTTTTAATACAAGTAAACAACTTGGGAAGGTCAATGTTAATATCTGTTACACTGCAACATCATTATCACACTCTCTTTATACTGCTCATTGGTCAGTGAATCAGCTTAACTTTACCATCCTATTTCTTGTCTAAAATTGTTTTTATAACATTTTTAAGAACATTTTGCAGAGGTTTTTTTTCTCTTGCTTTCTGACTCAAATATCTCAGACTCAGTAGCACTTTAACACATAAAACTTTGCAATTTCATTCCAATTAAAATTTTGTACGCTTTTAAGGTTGGGTTGGCTCATAAATATTTAAAGACTTGATTTATATAACATTTTATTCCTATGTGGTCACAGGAGCTGAGTGACCCCCTGTGCTACACCAACATCCTGACCAAATCCTGTTATATTCATGTTACAGTACATGTAGGAGGTAATCATCTTCATAATGTTTTGTGTACTGGTTATTTTTATGCTCTATTTTTGCTTTATTTCTTTATTTCTTGTGCTTGTATTGTTATTACCTCTGCCAGTATTTACCTAGTCATGTAGAATGCTTTCTTTTACTTCATTTATTCAGTCACACATGGGATGGTTTTATAATGTGTTGCTGATCTTTTTTTTTCAATAAATACAAAAACATTTTATTGCTGAAACAAGATAAAAACTGATTATTTTCAATGGTTTTGGACAGGTTTTTCTGATTCTTATTAATAATTAGTAATTATTACATCTGAAGAAACATTTGACTGTAATATCTCACTAATAAAACAATATTAAAAAACTTTGAATCCAATAAAACAATAACTTTGAGTGTGGTTTTAGTTAGATTTTTTTAACTGGAAATGTATGTAAATGAGTTTATATGTAACATTAAATTTCAGACAACTTTTGAGTGAAAAGTTTTTTTCTCAATGTAAACAATCAATTCTAGAAGTGTCTTGATATCTGTGTATTCTTGTTTTTACTCTTTTCACCCTAGTGCCTTGCCTTAAATGCTACAGGGAGCAGACAGCTTGAGTTAAAAAAAAAAGTTAAATAAAGCAGAAAAAGGTGAATTGGTCAGTGCTATCTAGGAATAAAAGCTTCCTGTATAAATAATCACCATTTCTCTGCAGAAATAAACATCACAAAAGGAGTAAATAGATTATTTCCTCCTGTTTGTCCTGACTGATGTTCCAGCATTCAGCTGTCTGCAGAATGGATATGTGGAACATCACCTCTCCATCCCTCCTGGAGTCCAGCTCTGAGAGCTATGAGGAAACCCCCAGTAAACAGAGAGGCCAGAAAAACGGTTTGTTTCAGCTTGGCATTGATTCATCACTCCTCTGAACAAGTCATAGGCACCAGTCTAATCATGATTAAGACCATAACAGAGAGCTCGGTAAACACAAGGGGGGGATGCAACCATCCATCCATCCGCTATATTCATCAAGCAAATCACTTCCACTTGCAGCAAATGAAAATGAATTCATTGTGACTTACCTGTTCCATTGGCTGTGTTTGCTAAGAAGAGAGGATACAAAGCTGAGCAGCTTTGAGATAGACGCACATTGAGGCAAAACAGTTGTAGGATTCACAGGTAATTCTTATGGACTAACTGGCTGTGAAAGCCATTTAGGAACAAATGAGTCTAGGTGGTTAAATAGAGGTTTAGGAAAGTGCACTCACCACTGGAGCAGTCAAGTCCGCCCCAACCAGGCTCACACTGGCATGTATCAGGAGACACACAGCGACCGTGGACACACTCCTCTGTACACAGAGCTGAAACACACACAGACATTTCCTCGTCACTTTAGTGCATAATTGTGTTATCGCACACATGCACACGCACACAAGCAGACTGTAAAACATCATTAAACCACCAATAAAGAGCATAATTAAAAACACCAAGATAACAGCTAAAAGAAAATGGCCCATAAAATTGAACACTCAATATCTCCTTAACACCATCAAAGGACTAAATGTCAGCCATGGCACTCATATTCAACATACATCTCCACTGCTTGACACTGACCTTGAAGGAGATGGAGTCTTTGCTCAACATCTCTATTTATCACATAGCTTTACTCTCCATAACGAGGTGTTATCAGTAGGCGAGGTCTTGAAGGGACAAGCTGTAAATCCCTTCTAATTTGATCAGCCAGTGCTTTGTCATATAGTGATGCTTTAATGTAGCAGGTGCAGGTGCCGCAGTGTTTACTAAGTGTGCAGTTTTCTTGATCATTCATATTGAGCAACACGGCACCCAATTGATTGGGTTGGCATCAGTATGCACAGGAGCTTGTTCACGAGAGTTAAGGGTTTGGTTATGCTGGATAATAAAGCGACTTACATGGAGTTTTTTGCCACAATGCCCTTTTTCTTTTTAGCATGTGCAGCCAAGAAAGAAAAATAAGCACTTAGCATGAATAAATCTGTGGCAGCCAAGGTCACCTGACCAGCAGGGTTAAGACGGACAGGCTCTTATCTGAGGGATGAGACGTTCAGGCCAATAGGGAGGAAGAGAAAACCTGCCTGATGGGAATCAGCAGTCCACTAACATGGCCTGTGGAGGGATGAAACACAGTCCAAGGGCAGCGGAGCAGACAGACCATCGCCTTTAAGTGATCAGAGCTCATCCAACGCTTCATCCAAGTTCTTCTTTTGTTCTTTGTTTCCTCTTGTTTTATGATCAAAAGTGCAAAAAGGGCAGCAGGAAAGCATCTGTGGGTTGGTTTTTTTTTTTCAGACAACATAAGCCCTGAGGCGATTTTGCAGCTCTGTGTGCAACACTAGGGCGCTCATCAGAGAGAGAGGTCAGCAGAGAGCTGTATGCAGGCCTGAACAGTGCTACAATAGATTATCACTCAATCAGGCTTCGATTAGGATCCACAGCCCGCAGGAGAGGTGCAGCAAGAGAGAAGTGAATCCCAAACACCCATGAGCCAATGCTAATCGCAGAAATGCGCCTCGGGCAAAAATGGTAAACCAGAGATTGAAAGATAATTTAGGGCAGATTTCTGAGCATCAGTACTCTGGCAGGAAAAAACGTGTAATTACAGTAAGCCAGCGAAAAGAACAAGGGAACTTCAACATTTGTGCTGACGAAGGCATGAGACTGACTACACGTAATCAATGAGCCCAGCGTATGCAGAGTATTCAAACAGGAGAGGAGACGAATTCAATGTCACCTGGATGAGTTGATTTTCGTTTACTTTCAATCAGCAAATTCTGATCAGCGAGAACAGGGAAATGCAAATGTGTCATATCCTTTGGTAAAAAAAAAAAAAAAGAAATATGGAAATTAAGTTTTGAATATGGGAGAAAGGATAAAGCGCTTCCCTCTCCTGAGATCTGAACCGGTGTACTGAAGGGATGGCATAATAAAGTAGGAGGTAGGTCTTTCATTTTAATTGAAATTCATGAATCACTCTGCTTAACTCATGTCTAAGGAATCAGTTGGAAAATTGAGTCTTTCATCTAGATAAAAGGCTAATCTAACTCATTATACAGAGGTGTTATCAGAACAGGGAACAATGGAGCTAATTGGTGATTGTCATGCAGTGTTAATTTATTTAATATTTTTTGCTAAGTTTAACTACAATCTTTTAAAATGTCTGATGAAATACATCGAACTGCATTATTCTCTGTGGTTTTGGGGAACTTTGCTGCAGTCAGTAAAAAAAGACCCCCTGTACAATTTCTGTTTGTTTATGATGGTTGTAATAATAGCATTTTGTGAAACAGTGGTAGTAAGAGTGAAATGAAAGAAAAACTGGAACATTGTGGTGCTGCTGCTGATGGATAAATCAATCTAAGAGATATGCCTACAGAAGATATCAAATAACTCCCACCAAAGCTTCTTCCATATGCCTCTGTCTCGCACAGAGATGATTTATTTTAAAACTGTGTCTTTGAAGCATTAAAAAATGCAACAAAGTCAAAATGAAATCAAAGGCACCGAAATTCCTTTCTGGAGAAAAATCTCATCATCTTCCCGATCATCAAAACCGAAATGTGAAATGTGCTGGCGTTTTTCTGCCTGCAACTTTATTGAGACACCAAAGGAATTTTTCAGAACAATATCGTAGCACTGGACAGCCGAGAGTCATGCAGGAGTCATTTGGCCTAAATGCTCTGCAAAAGAAGAGAGACTCAGCCCTGCAGAGCCTGTCAGCCTCTGAAGATATTAGGAGCTGTTGTCATTAGTGAGTTCCCCTAACTTCTCCATGCACAAGTGTAATAATCATGCTTATTAGGAGGGAAATGAGTTCCTCACATCCTCTACATTGGCTAGTTACAGATTAAGGTAATGACTTACGGCAGATCAAAGGTCACAGAATTAATAAAGACCTGTAGTTGGAAACTTCAGGCACTAATTACAGAGAAACAGATCTGGGTTTTACTTATTACAAAGAGTTTTAAGCAAATGCAACAATCGCTTTCAAAAGACATGATGAAACAAAAAACAAAGAAAAAAACATCCTTAAACGAAATGTTGCTGAGTTGGTATCAGAAGTATTTTCCTTTTGTGTGTTTGTGGTCTAATTTTGGTTCATTCAAGGTCTTTAAATCCCCAGATTCATTTAGTTGCTTCTCACTGAGGCTAATCTTAAGCTAAGTGTTGATGTCGTGCCATATGACAAAAAAACAAAACAACTAGTATTTTCAACTTGTGATTGTAAGACACATTGAACCACTGTGTCTGCCCAGAAATATATGGATGTAGTAAAGACTTTGAAAGACTTTAATAAACAGTATAAAGCATATTTTTTGCATCACTATTTTGACGTGTATGGTTTTATAGTGAATATTTCCCAGCGAGAAACAATTTTTCTTCAACTAAAGACTAGAGTACACAGGACTGAGCTTTGTCACATGGTGCAACAACAAATCCCCTGAAGCTCAGTGTCAGCAAAACCAAAGCTTGTGGTCGACTACATTGCTTTCGATTTGACTTCTGTGAGAAATATTGTTATAATTGTTACATAAATTTTTGAATTGGACATAAAATGTGTTTTTCCTGGTAACAACAATCATGACCTTTGACCTTTGACCTCCTAATTTAGTCACCTTTGAGTTCAAGAGGACATTTGTGCCAGATGTGATGACATTCCCTCAGGAGTTTCTGAAGTATTGCATTCATGAGAGTGGGAGGGACATGAGGTCACAGTTAGTTTAACCTTTAAGCTTTCACCATCAAAATTCAGTTGTTTTAGCGCTTACATCCAAGTGGACATTTGTTTCCTAATTTAAAAAAGGGTCCCTGGAGGCATTCCTGAGACATCGCATTCATGAGAATTAGATATATGGGTGGACAAACAAACCAAAAACATTACGCCTCCAGCAACAGCTTCCTCCAGCATGGGGGCTAAAAAATAAAAAAACACTCTTGCAGCATTTTTGACTTAAAAAAAAATACACTTAATGGAAAAATTCACAGTAAACTAACAAAACAATAAGTGTACTGAAATAGAGGATTTGAGTTAAAGGACCAGTGTGTGGAATTAGGAGGGACATACTAGCAGAAATGGAAAAAATATATTCATAGTTATGATTTCTTATATATATATATATATATATATATATATGGAGAAGGTCCTTTGTGTTTTGACAGACATACTGAGCACTGGCTCTTAATCGGGCCTTTCACATTTTTACCGACACCCAAAGATTCTCCCTAAAGCTTGGAAGAGAAGAATGACGTGAGGGGTCTTTAGCTGGTTTCATTCTGCAACCTCACAACTACATGCCACTAAATCCTTCACACAGGTCCTTTAATTTTGGGTCGATTCACTGTATAATGCTCCCTTTTGTCACTGCATGCTAAACAGCTCGGGGAGTACAAATCTCTTAATCCTGGTAGTGAGAGTGCGAGGATTAAAAGGGGTGGAACAGTTTGCAAAGGCAGCAGAAAGCAAAACTGCCCTCTCGGCCCCCATCAACTCAGCCTCCCACTTCACCTGAGAGAGGGTTAAAGGAGAGGGCGGCTGTTTTCACTCTCAGTCTTATATAATATCAAAACAAAACCTTTTGTTCAAACAGAGGGATGGCCAAATTTAAGACTGAACTTCCACTGTGAGCAGAATCGCCATATAACACCCTGAAAAGACTGTTAATGAACAAGTAGCTCCATTTTCAGTCAAATGGTTAATAAATACATTATTGATCAATGTGCTCCTGCCTCCTCAAGACCCCCAGATAATCACACCGGCTCTTATTCTATACTGGCTGGCTTCCCGGTGCTTTGCTGCCCTGAGGCTAGGAGAACCTAGACAAAGACAAGCTCGGCTGTGGTCAGAGAGCATACCCACACGGCAGCCGTCACTGTATCAGCAACTCCCTCATGTTGCAAAAGATCTAGGAAAATATTAAAGTGTGATTCTAATCTTATTTAAAGAGAATAAAACATTAGGTAAGGCGAGAATATCAAAAAAAAGTATTCTCAGAAGCTATATTTTCTGTCTTTATTTGGCTAACATGCAAAAATATTCAGTTTGATGTGCGAATAAAAATAGAAATCAATGACCATTAATGAAGCTGCAAAAATGACAGTGAAGGACTGTTATCAGCATATTGCTACAGTCCAATTTTAACGGCTTTTGCTCTTGTTATGTTATTGAATTCCAGTGTGCTTTTATGGCGGGTGCTATACCTACTCAGTCTGCGACCAGGACCCTCTTGGCTCGTTAATTTTTCTCATTGTTATACAACTTTGATTAAATTACTCTTGCTGGAAGCGTAAAGCAGAGAGCATGGTACATTAAAATATACTGTGCCTTCATTTTAAATCGGGCTCAGTCATCCTAAAATGAGAAAAACTCCAATAGATGGCGGCCTGTGAACAAAGGTTGTACTGGTGATGTGTTATTGGGTGTTTTGTGATAAAGAGGATCCGACTGGCGTGTGGGCGATGGAGGCGGGCGGGGCGGCAGCGAGCCACCCACAGCAGCGATCAATTCTAATATTTCCTCTTTTTCTCCTAATGTCTTTCGAACATAACCTGAAATGTCATCATCGAGGACAAAGGAGTTAAATAAAGGATACTCACGGACACACAAGTCTCCGCTTTCAAAGTAACCAGGGCAACACTGCGAGCGGCGCCTATACATGGTCCTCACTCCCCGCCGGTAAGCCGTCTTATAGCTGATCCTGGAAAAACAGACACACCGAGACAGCTACGTGATGTAAAGAGTTACCCTTTCTGAAGGGCAGGAAAACATATAGACGGTAAAAGTAAGTTGTACCATGATTTTTCTCTTGTTACTGGCAAGTTTTTTAAAGTTCAACAAGGGAAAAGAATCAAAGGTCAGAGAAATCTCTTGTAAAATACAACATAAAAGTTAGTATTGGGGAGGCATCTCTGTGTACTTATTTATTGGATGCCCGCTATAAGCCCTGAGGGAGTAATTAAAACATTTACTGTAAGATGATTACAGTCAGAGGCATCCTGGCTCTGACCACTTCACTGTCAGACACATTAACAAGGGCATTTACTGAGGCCTTAATAGACTTGCTCTGGCTCTGCTTTTGAGGGACAGTGACTGATGAAACAAAAATGAGGATCCAGAAGGAGTCTCCTCTAAATTTTACCTGTGCCTTGTGCATTTAAACCAGTTGAGGATGTCAGTGCATCTGGTGTAGTAGATCTGGTCAAACGGGTGAGCATAGGACTCCTGGACAGTCACAGCGTAGCTAAAAGACAGAAATGCAAAGACTGGAAGAAACACTGCACTCAGGTCAGGTTTTAAAGTAACTTTCTTTCACTTGACTATTACTTTTTAATGTGGCTTTAAACTTTAGCACCACTAAATTTTAGGAGGAAATATGGCACTTTTTACTCCACTACATTTATATAACAGTTATAGTTGTTATTTACTCCTCAGACTAAGACTTTACTTTAAAAAAAAACATGATAAGCTTATAAAATACACTGCAGAACACGGGACACTGATCACAAGAAATAAAGCATATGAGCAAATACAAACGTGTCTGTATTTGCCCAGGGGGGGTTGAAGTGTGTGCTTTGTCTGTTTATTATGAACAACTGGAATGGGAGCCAGGATGAATTTTGCGTATTAATTGCAATTGGAACTAGGGGAAAATTTATTGCTGTATTGCTGTGTATGCTGTAGGGAGCATGCATCTCCACCCACAAAGGTAAAAAAAAAATCCTTGAAAAATTGAAGCTCAGAACTGGCCAAGATCAACTGAGCCTTCAGCAAAATCAAAGATATCTGCTAAAGAAAGACTGAAACTTCACGCACATTTTCTCATCTGTACTTTTACTTAATATACAATATGTAACATTAAAATGATTTAAAACAACCATATCTATGATATATATTTTGCTGAGTTGTGTGCTTGTAGTGTAACAAAATTTTCCAATAATGTTTAAGCTCCCTAATTTTGTTAAAAGTAACAGAGAATTTCATTCTGTTCCCTGTCACTAACTTTCTGAGTAAAGCCACTGAGAGAGTAAGGAAAGAAGTCAGCAAATGTGACTGAACATAACGTGAATAAAACTTTAGTACTTTATCTCATCTGTAAACATTTCTGAGTCAGTCTGATAGATTTTCATCTGCGATGGAGGCTTTTAATAATGTAATGAATAAAATCCCCGGCAACTTCATTTAACTGCATCTTTTTCCATTCTTATAAACAAGAGACTTCCAGTAGCATATATTCATTTTATGCATTTTAGAAATATTTTGAAAGTAGAATTTTTTCATTTGTAACAGGGGTATTTTTACATGATAATGCCTGTTCTTTTACCTAAGTATCTAAATACTTCTTTTGTCACTGAAAGATCTTGTTTGGAACATACATTTTCAAGCCCCTTGGAGATGTATGGACAAATAACAACAACAGCACGCGGGTCCTGTCAGTGGACACAGTCCCAGTGAAAGTAAAACAATGAGTTTGATATTCAAAGGGAGAACTTGAAAGCAGCTTTTAGGTGATTCATGTTAGTGATATATGCAGCCAAAGACAGTCTGAGGATATTGGAGGACCTCAGAGCCATGAACGCAGCTCACTATGGGAATTCATTTCGATGCCAACAAGGTGGAACCACAATCCCTAAGTACCCTCACCTTGGTCAGGCAATAATCCAGACAATATATCTTCACAGCTTTCTTTCCTCCCCCTTTGCATTGAGTGCAGAAATTATTCCTGCTTATTTCTCATAAGTGACACTTCCCAGCACAACTAATAATTATTCAGGCTCTATGGCTGTCGTGATTGATTGGGATGAGAGTACACTGATCAATTTCCCTGCGTATTTCATTTGAAGCTGCAGCTCCTCCCATCTCTCAGTGCTTGGCGACCTGAGCTGTGCGAGATCGATAATGCTGTATGGACTTTGAGAATAGATCTGGAAGTTTAGTTAAGAGTGTGTGTAGCAGGCGCATTGAAAAAAGTTCCTGGATCGACAGTGTCAATCCTGGGTGCTGGTGTTGCTAAACTACAGCAGATTCTCTTTCAAATCAAAAATTCGATGCACTGTGGTAAACACAAGAGGATAATGCTCACCTCTCCCAGTGGCTGCAGACGTTGGGGTCATCTGGGTTCAGACTCCATACACCAGCGGTTAAGCCCAGAACAAGAAGCAGGGCCAGCAGGGCAACAGATGACCCCATTCTTCACTCTGAGAGGAGAAAAGGGAAGAAAGATAGATGGCTGTGCTTTAAAAGTAACTTTGATCAGCTCTCATAGTGGCCTATTTGTACAAAAACTGCAGTTCTCTGAATGGCCAACTGTGGCCAGCTCCAAAAGCTGGTCAATCCCCGTAGAGCTCTATATTTGAATGCTCAACTTTACAACAGAAAACACACATTTACAGCCTCACACAAAACATAGTTTTGGTTTCTATAGCTATTTTTTTTCCAATTGTGTCAACAGTACAGGGGTGAATTTTTAGATAACTCATTTATTTAAATTGTATATTACTCCTTAAAGTTATATATAATTACAAGCATGACCATCAACAGTGACAGCTTGTTAGTTGTAGCTAGTAGCTGGTTGAAAAAAAAAAGAACCAAAATAATAGTCTACAAACCACCTGGAGATATTACAGTCCACTTTATATTGTACATTCTATATGGAGTGTATCTGCTGCATTTGAATCATCTTTGAAGTGGTTTTTGAGGTAGATTGGCAACATAAGCCCATGTGTTTCTAAAAGAATACTTCAGCATTAATAAGGTAGAGAGTTTTATCACTCTCATGTTTGTGAAATAATATGCATCTACAGCCAGTAGCCAGATAGCTTATTTTAGCATACAGGCTGGAAACTGGCCCTATGAGTAAAGTCTTAGACATAGGACAGGGCCATACATGCAGGTTGGGGCAGAGCTTGGTTCAATTTCAAGCAGGAAAGAAAAGGTAGTCTTGTTGCATACAGCAAAGCAGTTTTTAAAAGTAATCCGTAATGCTCCTGTTGTCATTGTAATCAAGCAACCCAATATTAGATTAAGAGCTGTGAATAGCCCAAAATGGGCCAGGATGGGCTGAAATTTGTCTGAATGGAAGGACGACCAAATCCTTCCAGAGCAAAATAAACCATGAACTTAGCAGAAAAGGTCTGGTTCCCAGGCTACCCACTAACACCACTAAAGCTCACTAATGAGACTTTTTATTTAATCTGTATGAAGGGACTGTAAAAACCACAACTTGTGGTTTTTACACAGATCATGTGCGGAACAAATTGGTGGGTAATTATTTATTGAGCTTTACTGTGTGTTCAGCAACAATGCAAGACATATTATACAACTGCATACAGAGGAATGGAAAGACCTAAGTGGAGAAAACTGAGGCAAAGCTGAAACTGCCTCTAATTTGTGCTGTGACCTGTAACTTTGTAAATTCTAATAAATCTACTGAGATGTGAGGGAAAAAAAGAAAGACCAAATCAGAATGAAATAAAGAACCAGAGGTCAAGATTAAACTGCACCTTAACATACACACAGTTAGTACGTATGTTTATACCTAACTTACTGCTAAAGTCATTAGACTGAACGTTTGGGTCAAATAAACACAGTATGTACACATGTTCCCAAGGTCAAATGAACACAAATGATGTATGGTGAAAAAATATGTTTTCCAAAATGTCAGCCTGGTCCTTTGAAGTAGTTTCCAAGCTAGGATTTTAAGATACATGCTGCTGTTTTTTTTAACATTTTCTCCTGTGCTTTTTCTCCTTCAATGAGACCTTCAAAAGGCACATGTGCTCAGCTCAGTGAGCGACTGCAGAGATGAAACGTCCCTGTGACAGTGACAGAGATGCTGATTTGTTTAGACCAGCAGGTTATTTCATTAGACATAAAGGCAGAGGAAGAGAGCATATGATCAACAGGCATGACAGTGATGGATTCACCACATGTGCAGGTCTTACCTTAGCAAATCCTTACTGAAGATAAAGGATGCATGGATGACACATGTATGACTGACATGCAACATGTCTATTACTTAAGGTTAATGCCTACATGCCATTAGCTGCAACATACAGCATCTTATGAATTGTAATGTCTTCAGGACTCTGAACATGATGTGACCTCCTGAGACCAGAAAAATCACACATTGTTGTAATATGGGCTGCAAACACATGAAAATTAATAAAAGGGAACTAAATTATCTGTATAACTTTGTTCAACTCAGAGTGTAGCAATCACATGTGTACATGATAGTGTCTTTACAAGCATACAGGAGGTTCTGCATGCCCTCCATTTGTTTTGAGTGTGCTGTGGGGCAACAAGTTCAATATTTCTGAGTGACTGTAACCAATAACACAGGCATTCACATGTTCAGCTAATCTTCTGCATTGATGGCTGCATGTAGTTCACTCACATGTGAAAGAAAATCAATCAGACCTCCACTTCCTCTAAGCAGCAGTTCATCTGAACAGGCAGGGGTTAAAGTCACGTTCATTTCCTTAACAGGATGATTAATCAAGAAACACACATGTTAGAGAGCTACAGCTGCTTTCATATTGAGGCCTTCCTCTGAGACAATCCTACAGGGATCCTGCTTGATTGACAAGAAAGCTTTTATTGCTCCTGTGATTAGACCACCACCCTTAGTTATTTCTCTAACTGGCTCTGGAAAAGTGGAATACCTCATAAAATGTCACGTTTGTCAAATCTCACCAGTTTTTCAGCAAAAAAGCCTATGGCAGGAGGCAGGAAGGTGATAAAATTAAGAATAATCCTGAATGAATCCTGGCAAAATAGCCGGAACAAGCAGCCAGCGGCACGTGACCTTAAGCTCACCTAATCTTACAGCCTGTGGTCCCTGGGCGGCTTTTTTTTTCCTTTTTTTGTGGATGCTGAAGGGACTCTGGAAGCACAAAGTGACAGAAGTGCCGCTGAGCCCAGACACACACTCGCTGGGAGAGGTGATGACAAGTCGCAGATCTGTGGGAGAGAAGAAAAATAATGAGCTTATGATGACACACAGAAGACACATGCTTCCTAGCACGCATGCGCTCACACAGACTCATAAATTTCTTATGGGATCAAGAATCTCAACAGGGGTATAGTTCACAAAAAGGACTCTTGAAAGGCCAATTTACCCTGCGCAGCCTCCACATCCAACCACACGATTTTTCATTCCATTTTGCTGTGTCCCTCCTACCTGGTGTCCACAGACACACAGAGTTACCCACAGGAATAAAAGCCTACATTAACTCAAGAGGGCCTGATACAATGAACTCTGTTCACACTTCAAACACGGGAAGTGGGCTGTCCACAATGCGACAAGATCCCGTTATCTGTACTCATTAACAAAGCCTGCACAGGAGTTATTGCGATGATAATGCAGGCGTGAACAGAACATTGATGTGTTTGTCATCTCTCGCTACACTGCTCTTAATGATTCCTCCGCAAGGTCAGAGGGCGAGTTCAAGATTCTTCTGTCCTTCATTTAGCGTGAATTCTGAATTAAGATGTAAACAAGAGCACGACAGAGTAATATGGCTGTTTTTGTCCTTGGCTAAATAAATAATTCAACATTTTTCTTTTGCATGTAAACTGTTGCTAAGGCCCAGCTGTGGGCAGATGATTAGACCTAAATTGAGGAATTACTTTGAGTAGAAATATTACGTCTGTTTTATACTCACAAACACAATAACTCAGAGATCTCAGTTTTATAATCAGAACTGAATTTGAATTAACCTGTCTAACAAGGCATCATCACACAGCTGGCGAACATGCACTGCCTTTTTACTACAGCAAGCAAACACATTTAAATAGAATAACATCAACATTTGAATTACTGAATCAAATTTGATGAAAACAAACTTTTTTATACTACTTTCACTTCCAATCAATAGAAACTGCAGTAAAAGTGAATGTTTACCTTTTGTTACCTTAATTGTGATAATATAAGTTTTAATATAAATTTACAGCATTTTTTAATTTACTCATTAAAGATAAAGCACTTTATTTAATTTAGTATCTTCCAGTTCTGCATTTTTACCTTATGTTGTGATTTGGGTTTTTTTTCAGTCAACAGGAATTATTTTATATGCTGCATTTACTTTGTAATCCACCACAGTCTGTGCAGGCAGACGCGGGTTTATGTCACGGTGTTTCTATTGTGCCATGTTATCAAATAGAGATTTAATGCAAACCCTTGCCTTGCTCTGTCTGTTCAAAGTCTTTCTTTACTGAGGCGTTTGTGTGCAGCACAGCACGTGTCAGCTGATCATGTCGGTGACTTTAAAAATCTAAATGTCAAGGACAAGAAACTCTGATGTTCTGTCACACCTGAACAGATCCCCACCATGTCCTTCAGGATGGATTTAACTTTTGAGTGTGTTAAAGAGGACAAAGTGTAATACATTTTTAATAACAGTACACTTGGTGTAAGTGAACTTCTGTTCTTCTTTGATTCTGCATGCAGGAAGTGTGAACAAAGAGCACTGCACAAGAGCGCCATGTCGAATCAATATGATGCTTATCATTTGGGGCTCTCCTGTGCGCCTCCCCCCTGTGTCTGCCAACATCCACGAAAACAGTTTGTTTCTGTTTTGACATCAAACGTGTTCACTTCACACCAAACAAAATGCTCTCCGGGGACCTTATTCCCACTAAATGAATTCATCTCGTGTTGCTCACCACTTTGATTACTGTGACTACGAAACCCACTCAATGGCTGCGCTGCTGCATCTGATCCCACTGTCAAACTGCTGAAATAGCAACATCTTTTAAGCTATTGATGGAGACACGAGTGAGAGGTACAAGGGGCAGGGTATATTGTTAAGGTGTATGCCGGGATGGGAACTTTTGAATCCTGAATGATGAATCTGAATCTCAGGTGCCCGATGGAAACACTGACATTAATGAGCCAGAGACACCTATGTCCCCAGCACTGCCTATCAGCAGAGACTTCTGTGTGATTAAAGATACATGTCTTCGTTGTGTGACTTATTAAAGTGCAATGCAATTAAGCACCCTGTCCCCTGGCTGACCACCACCTGCACTCTTCCATGAATGATGCTCAGCAGGCATGACTGACTGGCAAAAGTCAGAAGCTCACCTCCCATCTATAGATCCCGGCTGCTTCCTGGGCACATCTCAGTGCTCTATGCGCTCATTTATTACAATGCTCAAGTTTCGACTTGCTTTTGTTAATTTACATTTACATAATGGAAACCAGTCAACGGAAACATTGCTTGGTACTGCAATCTTGTCTGCAGTGGCACGGAGAATGCCTGATCAGTTGTGGGGCTCCTGTGTCTTTGGACAATCAGCCCATTATCCCTTCTTTAAATTCAAGCAGAGGGCTCAAATGCAATTTTTATGAGAATTCTTCTGGCCACTCAATCTGTTTTGTAATCACTACTGAAGGATTCCCGGGGCAACCTAATTTGAAATGATCTAAAGGTTACAGGTGTAACCAGCAGCACAGAGTGCCAATGAGATAAGCCCCACCGCTGGCTATCCCTGTCTGCTGCTGGGGGCTGTGAGTCATTAAGAGTCAGGCCTCATTAGAGAGGCCATGGTGTGGTGCATCACAGACATAGCCTCCCCTGGCTTCGGCCCAGTCTGATGTGTTAGAAGCCAGGAGAAGAGGACAATGACATGACAGGGGGATGTGGAGGTTTCTAACAGGAGGAGCAGCAAAATTAAATCCTCTGTGCTCCTTGGACAGTATTTTAGATACGTTTTAATTGTGCTGAGGGATAGAAGGTACTGTACTTAAAAGCACAGACTGTGGTTTCTGCCACTAGAAGTATCTTAATCAAAACAATACAATCAACAGATGTAGTTTGATGTTGTTGTGTAGTAGCGTCATGGGAGTCGTTGTCTTCATTGTTACACAGCCACCACTGCCAATGAAAATCAGTCTGAATGACTCAAGCCGAAATGTTCATGGACAAGGCAATGTGTTAAAAAAAATGTATGCTATGTTTAGTCACATTTGCCAAATTTATTTCTCACTCACTGACATAACATCTGGTGTTTCCTGTGTTTTCCCAGAAGTTATAGCAACAAGAGGGGATAAGGGGTTTGATGTCATGAGCAAACGAGATGCACCTTGAATAAAGTTATAGGTTTTCTTGGGTTTGTTGGGAACATTGTAAATACACAACCCAACAAAATTTCTAATATGGGTCTAGCCTAGTTTGTAGGCATTTTAAAGCAGAGTTCATACTGTGTTGTGTAATTACAATTTAGAGGCTCTGGTACTTCACTTGAGTGTTTCTGTTTTCTGCAAATTTATTCTTTCACTCCACCACATTAAAGAGGAACATTATTCACTTTTTTTTTACCACAGTACATTTAACTATCCAACAGTTTATTGTTAAAAGCTCCACTTTAACCAGCTGCAATATTAAAGTTTTGCTTCATGTATCAACGCTAACAGTCAGATAGTATATTATGAATAGTTTTGTAATAGATAGCTACAATAGATCACAGAAAATAATAAAAACTCTGCATAAGAACCATTATAACTTTTAATGTTTAAAAGTACATTTTGCCGGTGCTGTTCTGTACATTTATTTGAGGACACTTTTAAACTGTAACTGTATTTTTACATAGTGGTATATTTACTTCTTTGATTAAGGAATCTAAGCACTTTCTGTAACACACACTGTGCTTAAAAATCCATTAAACATCAAGTTAGTCTGTTCTGACCTTTATGGCAACAAGGAATCTAGTTTGTTTCTTCTCATTTCCTCTTGATTTCTTGTTTTTTTCCTCTTCATAAACAGAAATGTCACCTTAAAACCAGCCAAACACGTGAAGTGGCATCAAGTGTAAGTCATAAAGCCCGAGAGAGTGTTTGTGGCTGCATTTATGGGAATTTCAGTGATGATGACAGCATGAAGTGCAGCCAAGGCAGGAACGTCTTATACCTGATCTCAGTAAAAATGCACTCCTGGGTACTTTCATTTTTTATTACACTTGAATGATTAGGAATGCCAGCTTGACAAGATCCAGCTAAGGATTAACTTCACAATCTCTCAATCTCAGCCTGAGACACACTTTGACTGTGTTATTAGCATGCACAACGTTCATCTGCACAGTTCTCAGTGTCCCACCGCACATTGTGCCTTTAATGATACATCATATCAAAGAAAATAAACAAACATGAACAGCTTTTTTCAATTTGAAGACTTGATCTTGAGTTTTGCAGTTGCAAACTGCAAATTTAACATTTGCTAGTACAACCATAGAATCGGTCTCTTGAAAATAAACCTGATTTGTGTTTTCAAATAACTTTGTCTGCTTATTTTTTACTTTGGGTCGACTTAATTTTGTTTATAAATCTAGTAGAGATGCTGATAATTACTGTGAACATTTATCACAACTAATAAATACTGCATGCTTTAGAGGTGAAACAATTAATTCAGATTAAATTACCTGCCCATTTTTTTGATAGATAATAAATCAAAGTCCTTTTTTCAGTCAAAAATGTTAAGTCAAATGCATTTTGGGGGGGTTTAATATCAATATTAACTAAATATCTTATACTTTTAGACTGTTTGATGGACAACCAGGCAATCTGAAGACCTCATCTTGGGCTTTGAAAAATCGTGATGGGCATTTTAAGACATTACATGCTAAACATTAATTGATTAATTAAGACTGTAATGAGCAGACGAATCTATAATAAAAAATAATTATTAGTTGCAGCCTTGGTATGTCTAAAAAGGACACTCTGTAAATACCAAATTTTGAATTTAACAAGCTGTGTTGTATTGAATAAATTACTTTATAAATACCAAACTTTGAATTTAACAAGTTGTCGTGGTATTGAATAAATAATGGGATGGAAATTATTTAGTGGATTTACATTCTTGTGCATTTAACCTTTAAATCTTCTCAACTTGGATGCATTGCATTTTGGTGTTTCATCACAAACACAGTGTTCCGTGTCATTTTCCAACCATTAATAAACTTATAACCATCCAACCGTCAGCTGACAGCCCCAGTTAAGTCATGGGAATTATCAGTGATTAGGAAAATCCTCAGAGAAGATTTAAAACAGTTTCCTCAGCACAGGGCCATCAACAAGCAGTCTCATGAAACTGCTACAACACAACGGCATCAACACAACTTTCATGGATGTGATTTCTACTTGGGGTTCAAGGCACCTGGGAAAATGCTGTGCGTCGTTTAACAGGAGCTTAATTCTGGCCACATGGTTTATTCATGTGGCCACCGCTGATATCACGACTCTCATAAATCACGCAGTGCGGCATGCTGGATGTCCACGCACTCAGGCAGGGCTCACTAATCTCAACACCATCTTTCATCTGAATAACCTTGCGTTACTGCAGGGCAGGCCAACACCAGACACAGCCCGTTGGAGGGAGGCTCTTCTCATACTTTTATTCCTTTCAGTCCGAAAAAAGAGTTTCTGCAGCATGTCAGAGCAAACAAACACTGTCCTGCGTGTGCTCCCAGGCAGGAATCTGCCCACTCCAAACCACAGGCAATAATGAGAAATTGCCTCATGGACATCAGAGGAACTAATCTAGTCTAACGTTAGCTTTATAAATGTAGAATCAGACACACAAGGGAGAAGAGCAGCAGAGACCGTCGAGCCATCTGTTCAGAAGTGGTTCAAAGAAAGAGCAGAAAATCTGAAACTAATGTGAGTAAACAAGATCATCAAATATAGATAATAGAACAGAGCATATAGCAACTTCGCCCTCATTTTTCTTATGGTTTTTCTGCTGTCAAACATTAGCACATTTTCTATAATTAATTGGATTTGGGTTCTTATCAGCATCACAGGAACAGAATCTACCATCATAAACATGTCACCAATTACCAGCTTTAGGCCTGCGTTTTCTGTAAGAAAACTAATTAGTGAAACAACACCATTTAATGAACCAAAAGAACAATGTGCCTGATGTCACATAACTCTGCCTGCTGCTTGGAATAGTCACTATGTTTCACCCCATGCTTCTAATAACAAACCCCGGGCATCACAATAACAGCCAAATGTGTTGCAATGCCCTCTGCGCTACGTCTGTCCTCCTTCCATGGCCTCACTCTGGCCTCCTGTTGCCTCCAGGAGGAAGCACCAGTCAGGCTCCTCCTCACACCAGTAAGGCTCTCCTTCCCCACGCAGACAATTAGCCTCCCTGTGACTGATTGCGAGTAATGAGAGCTGCTGGAGAACAGTTGGACATCATAGGACAAATTAATGTGTGAATATTAGCCCGGTGAACTCTCTGCTCTCTCCCACCAAGAGAACAGAACTGAACTGCTCTTATTACTCTGCAGCTTTAGTCAAGGAAACACGACCGCAAGAGCATGCATACTAAGCAGCCGAGATGGTCATTGCTTTATTTTAGAAAGTTACAGCCTCTACAGGGAGAATGGCCAACTCAAGCAGAGGTACGGTGCAGACAGAAAAACAAATGAAAAAAAGGAGGAGGGAAGAAGGCACTGAGCAGGCAAGTAGGGACGCTAGCTGAGCAGCTCACCATGAAATGCTGAAACAACAGCACGGCTGCCAGGGCAATTTTACACCCCAATAGTTTCACACCTCAGCCACCAACCCCTTCCAACTCTGAACCTTGTGTCTTCTTTGTGTCTTCATTTATTTTGTGTCAGTGTCCAAGATGTGAGAAGCCAAGCAGTGAGAAACTCGTCCCAAATGTCGCAGGGTAAGCGGTGTGTGAAGCAGACAGGGGGAGAGCGAGGAAGAGAAAAGCCACCGCGCCTCGGTGCACCTTGCTTTCCGTGCAGACAGTCCTCTGAGATCTCGCAGGAGGCTTGATTTTTATTGCTGAAGTATTGAAGTTCATATTAGTCTTTCACTTAGGAAAACAAATTACATTTAACGGCATACTTATATTACAGAACTGCAGTGGTTTGAAGAAGCACCGGGATCCTTTACATAAAAGTACCATTAGTACTTTAATGCAAAAACACTCCTCTACTTAAGTGGAAGTGCAGAGGTATTATTAGAAAATGTACTCAACGTATCAAAATAAAAGTTCAGGTTCTGCACTAAAGTTAGCCCTCTTACTGATGTATTATTGAACATGACATTATTAAACTGTTCTTACTGTGGCAGCAATTTGAAGACGGCTTTTTACAGCTTCTTGAGGTTGAACTAACTGTTAATATGTACAATTAGGTTAGTTTAGTAGTATTTTCCAACCATGGGGGTGAAGCCCTTTAAAAGGTCACAAAATAAATCTGAGGGGTCAGTCCTTTTTTTTAATCCCTTATTTTTTGTGAAATGTCAGTCAATTTGAACAGCTATTAAAATGAAAATCAACGAGATGTTAAGAATAAAAGTCTCTTTGATGGAACTGCCAACAAATCACAAATATCTAAAGCGTGGTGAGGACTGGCATTGTTTTTAGTCGTTTGATCTAGAATTTTACTCAGAAAAAGTAACAAGTAACTGCAGCTATCAGACAACTGTAATGCAGTAGAAAGTGTAATGTTTCCTCCTGAAATGCAGTGGAGTTCAAGAAAAAGTAAGCACTAAATTACAGTCCTGTGTCTCATAATTGTATTGAACTTGAGTAAATGTATTTCATTAGCATGTGAACAATTAAAGGCCAAACTCTGCTAATTCACAGAAATTAAAGATGCTGTGTGATCTCTAAAAAGAAAAATCTCTGCATATTTAACTGGGATTTTCTATTCTAAAAATAACCAATTAGAATAAAATAATAACTCTTAATACTCGACTAAAAGCTACATCTCCCACGTTCCTCTCTGGATCAATGGTTTACTCCCACTGCTAGTGTAGCACATTAACCTTCTGGATCACTGGTCAATGACCAAAGCGGAATGACTTATTATCATTATTATTAAATCTGAAAATATGGCTCTGCAGCACGCTAAGCCCAGCTATCGTGCAAGCAGGTGAGCTCAAATTGGTGAAATGAGAGCTTCATCAGCCGGATCTGCATTAAAGATGTATGCCTAACATTTGCCACCATGACCTTTTAAATGTCCTTGAATCCACCTCAGCAAAATATGCCTATTTAATCTGAATACATTTAAAAAAAAAAAAGAACAAATGGGAGGAGTGGTGTGTCTCTGTGCAGGCTGCCTGATAAATACACAAAGGAGGCGCCTGTTTTCATCAATGAGGTGAAAGACTTAAATGAAGTCAAAATGTAACTGATAGAAAATAGCCATTTTACACATACATGTAGTCAAAAGGCAGTAGGATTTTTTTAGTACAATCGTTAGGATACAGAATATAATGAAGCTTCAAATGTCTGTCATGACGTCATTCCCTCCACCACAACCCCAAAAAATACTTATTTTTGCTTTGCATTACTCACCTAACTTTGACCTCTCATCTGACCGGCTCTGGAGCACAACACAACCCTTTGTAAATCCAGATGTTCTTATAGAGGCTTCAGTCTGCCCACAACTCTCTCAAAAGGTGCAGTTGTCACCAGCAGCTGTCTGCAGGTGTATATACCCCTTCTCCACCCATCCTGCCCACACAACGCTCAAAGCCCTGCAAAGCACACAATTACCTTCAGATGTTGACCAGTGGCTGTTGATTCTGAATTAAAATGCCAATGTTAGAAATTATGCTTTGAAGCCTAAAGCTATTTGGTACAGAAAATTCAGTGTCTTAAAAGTATATTTAATCTAATGTACAAAGAAAAAATGTTGCAAAAATGCATTTTGCAGCAAAATTATTAGCACATAGTACAAAATAATTTTATATAATGCAATCATATTAATGTGTCATAAATCTGTTTAAAATAAATGATCATATAGAGTTCTGTTCTGCTTTCTTTTAACTGCTTATAACAGTAAAAACATTACTTTTTTGTGTTTAATTGCAGTTCCAACCTACATAGCCTTGTGCTGAGCAAAAAAAAAACAGCTAAATATCTATACAACCAAAACAAAATTATTGCAACTGTGGATTTTGCTGCATCCCCTCAACACCCTCACAACAATGCTTGTTCCATTTGAGCCTCCACTCCATTATTCTGTCAAGTGGGACTGCCTGATGCTGGTGCTGGAGGTGCCAGGCATTTGTGCCTTGACCTTTCGCTTTCTGAACAGAGAGTGCAAAGCATCTCCTGTGACACACCAAAGGAGATGGGACACTCCTGTCTGTCGAGAGGACAGTTATTCAGCATCCAAATCCCAGATGTGGTTCAATCTGTGCTCCATTCATTGTCCTGACTGCTGGCCATTGATCACAAGCAAGGTACGTGAGTGCTGAATAAGCGCAGGGGCTTTATGTTATGGGGCTCAAAGCACCTCACTGATAGCACAAAGATCCATCACTAGACTTTGGAAATGGGCCAGAGAACTGATCGGACGGGATGAGAGGAGATGCATCTAACACGTTTTTTAAACAGGGGTAACAAGCATGTGTCTGAAATGTGGCAGTAATATGTTAAATTACTGTCATTCATGCAGTGATTTCGTGGAGAGAAGTATATTCAAGAAAGCATTTTTGAGTCAAATTTGACAACAGTAATAGACAGAAAGACAGAGAGAAACTCTATGATCAGGTCCCTGTCTGATAGGTGTCTCAGCAGGGCGTCAAACTCTAATATGCACAGTATTAATGGACAGTTTAGCACAGTGAATCATGTGTCCTCTTCAATCATTAATCACATACAGAAAACCAAATGTGGCATGACCACAACTTTTCCCCTGTCTGAGTTTGTCAGGATGATGATGATCATCCATCATCGATCATGTTGCAGAATAACTGTGTAATATGAAATGTGAATGATGATAACTTCGACAGCTACAGAGACACACAGGACTGACTGTGGTACTTTCAGACATCTTTGAAACGATCAAGTAACCAGGAGTTCATGTTCAGATCTGTGACTCGTGTTCGTTACATGTTTTATTAGGATCAGACTCATTCAGGCTTTTCCAAATTTATTTTCATTTCAAACTTCATACTCTGATCTAGTTTCTAATTATATTTTTTGGTAATGTGGCAAAATATCTGCAAAGTTTTAACACATTTAGGACTTAAGGTTCATAATGTGGGATGCTGTGAAATGTTTTAGTTATGTTTTTTTGCATATTTAAAATGACCTCATTGCTCCAAGTCAGTAATCATCTTCTAAATAACATTTTAAGAGTCCTTTATAGAATGAGTCAGATCCATTTAATTGATTTCCCCCTCATAATAAAACACTCTTAGTGCATTTCAGTACCTTTTCTTGCTGTCAAATTAGCATTAAATATTTAATTTTAGCATTCTTTTTAAAGGACATTATTGCGATTCTCTACTCACACTCAACAGCCTCAGTTCTGCAAAGAAAAGATTAGCTCGAATGTGGGATGCTCACTGAATATCTTTAGTTTCTCTACAGTCTGAATAAGTTATGAAATCATTTTGAAACTCCACAGTAATTAGAGATAAAAGCCAGAACAACTCAACTGCAAATGTAAAGCAGCGAGTAAACCATGTGGACAAGCATATGCCTGAGATGGAGGGTGGATTTTTGCTGTCTTAGGCATAATGATGAATAATAGCCTTATCAACAAAGCACAACACATCCCAACACGCTGGGATCTTATCACTGCTCATTTCCTCATCTCATGTATTTCCTGTATCTCCGGTGGAAAATGTGTCCTGTGGTTCCCTGCACGGTAACTGACAGCATGGTCATGTCAAAAGACTCAGGCTTTATGGCAAGCGGTCCTTGCACAAGACAAGAAAGAAAAAAAAAAGTGGCAGGTGCAAGCAGATGCATCAGCAGTATTTGCAAAAAGTCACAAGATTCCCACAAGGGACATGCTTGTCATTAAAACAAACAAGAAAAGAACTGATGAGTGCATTAATCAGAGCGCGGCCAAGCATCGATGGTGAGCTGTAGTCCGTGGCGTTCCTCCCCAGGAGCGGTTGCACCTGAGGGAGGGGGGATTATCGCAGCCCAACGCTGGAGCTCCTGTATCTGAAATCTGCCTGAGCTCATCGTTTCTGCTCCTTGCTAAGAGGTTGTGGCTGGATATCAGGCTCAGGAAATCTATTCCCCTGCAGAGCGTTGGCTGACCGACATCAATGCCGTGCATTGTCGAATTATTAATTAAATGCATGCAAGCATAATCAGATGCAGACATGGTGAGACCTTTGGGACAGCTAACATAGAATTGAAGCTAAATCTGAATTGCAGATTTCTTCTTATTTTTTCAATGTCAGCTAGCTATGCTGTTTTAGGAGCAAAATCTTACAACCTTAAAAATTTGCCATCACTTTGCACTTATTTAACTTTGCTGTGACACAAAACATGCACAGCCATTGCTTTTTGTTTAAGTTCCAGACTCACAAGAAAAGGAAATGAGCGACAAAATTGACTTAAAAAGCCTGCATCAAGTCAATGACACAGTATTGGCTGCAGCATGAATATGTTTCCACAGAAAAGTAAGTAAGAAATAACATGTGGGTGTGTGCTGTCTTATGTTTTCATTCCCTCTCCACAGACGTGCAAAATGTAAATGCCACAGCTTTCAGAAGTAGAGCAAAGTCCAGGTCCTGCCTCCATACATTTCATTAACTTTTGTTAATGTAGTTGCTATGGCTCCAGGGTATTTGCTCGATGCTCGATGCACTTTTGCAGAAATAATAAGATCTATCAGTCAGCACGCAGCAAAAACAGCTTAATTTGCAGAATAAAGGTCATTGTAGTTCTTGTTTTTGAGGGGCCTTGAAAGAGAATAGTGCTCAAGACAACAAAAGTCTGGAAGAAATGCAACCTTGAAATATTACCGTGAGGTGTTCGCATGGACTTTTCCGTGTCAAGTTTACAAGGCTGCGCTGACTACAAAGATTTGCTCTCCTGAACTGGACCGAACAGACTCATTGTGCTACAGCACCTTGTATAAACTGCACATCCTGATACACTGCTGGAGACTTCTGGTACTGCCAACAACATATTTAGCCAGTGGGAAGAACTAGTTCCAAGCATATGTGCTGATGAGATTTCCAAACCTTTTAATTCACATGTGATTAAGAGATTATTGAACTTGCATGGGGCCAAACCAGCAGCTGATCAAGTGTTAATTGCTTTTATTGAATAAATAAAGAATGAATAAGTGTCCTCTAAATCAGGCAGAAATGTAAATTGTACTTTCACAGTAATCTAATATATTCTTTCATTATTGCTAATCTTCATTGTGAGTTGCCATTGCTATGTAAAATCAAATTCCTGCCATGAAAAGCAATTTCTCCCTGTTTGCCAATAGAACGTGTCCTTGTGAAGAGAGAAAGCTGTCAGCCTTCTGCAGCCACGCTCTTTCATTAATCAGCACTAATTAAACGTATTGATTGAGCCAAACATCGGGATTTCCAGTTGAAAGGGTTTACTAGACTGTAAAGTGCACACAACAAAAACAAAACTACCAAATGCACAAGCCACTTATGTGCCCTTGAGGGATACGCTGCTTTGGAGGAGCTCAGAAATTGAGACAAGGATGTGTCTGCTGACTTCTCATTAAATATCGTCAGAATTCACAGCTTCTCTGTGGCAAATGTCGTCCTTGGCTCTTCAGAGAGCTGAAGCCACTGAAGCTGAACTGAGTATCAATTTGTTTTCTGGCAGCATGACCTCTCATTGCTGGAAAAACTTGTATGAAATCACAGCCTGAACCAACCCCAACGCTTGAGGACCACCAGATGGTAAATACAACAACCTACACATCACAAGTTTTATGTAATGAATGGCCACTCGGGAAAAATAACTTTGAAGCTCTATGAAGATGTTACAGTACTTACAAGTGTTTGCTATTTCCAGGACCAAAATACTGTATATGCATCTAATAAAAAATGATTACTTGAACTCATAAATATGTTGCACATGCGGATAAACATTTTAAATATGACATTATATTTTTTTATGGTCATACTTTCTCAGATGACTTCATAAAGTAAATTTGCAAAATGAATAAATGAAATTCATTTTTAAGCTCACTGACCTGATAATGCTGTCCACAGCAGACGATGCATCTCCAAATATGGGAATTTTATTTCATCAAATGAGCTGAAGGACTAAGAAAATGACCCGAATTCTTAGGATAACTCGGCAATTTAAAAAGCAATTGTTTTTGCGGAAAAATGCATTGTCAAAATGCAAAAAGGTCATTATTTCATGCTGAGAAAAAGCTGATTTTTCAGAGATTCATCACTTTCATAGGACAGTGAT
>JAPZDV010000023.1:15566889-15577889 GCA_029814665.1 Acanthurus lineatus
GAGATTCATCACTTTCATAGGACAGTGATGAAATATAAAAAATGAACATGTGTATTCAGTCAACTTGTTTGACAGCCTCAAATAACGTGGAAGTCACAAACAACAGAAAAATAAAAACACGACAGATGTTTCACCACATTTCAGCCACAATCATCCATAATCACCAGTGGCTTTGTTTGCAAATTCAAATGAGGCTGGACTTTAAAACTGATCATCAAACTTCTTAATGCAATGGTTAACAGTAATTGAGAGCCAAAAATTAGTTTGCGTGATGTGAATTATCTATTTGTGCATGGGCATGAGCTTCATTTGAGCAGTCAAGAGAGGGAAAAAAAATATGATGTTACAAATAAGAATACATAAATACATAAATGAAACAAACAAGTCTTTCTTTTCTCTTTAAAAAACATGGTCTCTGTATATACTCAGTGTCAGTCTCATGGTCAAAACAAATCCTGCGTTGCTGGAGTGCCGAGGTACATTTATGATAACTGACAATGAAAAATTGCTATAATGGTGGGGAGGGGGGCACGCCGAGTGTGGGCTACGATATATGCAGCTCAAACAAGGGTAAACAACAGTATATAGTAGAGCTCAGGTTGTTTTAAATGACAGAGTGTGCGCAACTGAGTGTATGCTCTGTGTGTGTGTGTTTGTGTGTGTGTGTGTGTGTGTGTGTGTTTGCAAATGCCAAGAATTTGATAAAGTGACTGAATTAACAAAAGCCTTCTTAGCCTGTTTATTTTTTTTCCCCACAAAAGAAATCAACAGCAGTAATGATTTCATTATTAAACCATGGTGCAGCTCCACTCATTGACTAATAGGCTATTGGAGTTTAATCGGCTGCTTTAACTTGCACTCTGTTGTCATCTAGTGGCCCAAAACCGACATAACAGATTTCTGCCTGAATCAAAATGTTCATCACAGCTGCTGGATTCACTCCTCATCCTTCACTTTGAAGGACACTAAATTATCCCAAATCCTTACCGAGAAATTAATCTCAGACAGAGAAAGACCATCTGACATTGAAGGTACATCAGCCTCACTTAAACTAATGTTCGTGTCAAATCTTACATTTATTAGGAACAAAGAAATGAGAGATAATGATCAGCCTCCACTGAAAACTTATACTGAAGCACTTGAACTGCTTATGCATCCTCTAACACACTTCTACATCATTAGCATTCACTGCATTACAAATGCGTTACAAAGGCTTTTAAAAATCTGAATCTTCAAGCTAATAGTTTTCCTGGCAGCACATTCAGGCATGTAAACGAGGCATGTAAAAAAAAGAAAAAAAAACAATACATGGCTGCAGTGGATTATAAAACTCTCCGGGATGATACAGCCCTTTTCTTTGGCACAGCACGCACATTTCCATGGGATAGACTCGCCAAAAGCCTAATTAAATAGAAAGCACAATTTGTCACATCAACCAGCCAGCAGCAGCGCTTTCAAATGCCAGAGGACTGCGCCCCAAGTTACTGCGGGCCATTTCAACAACACAAACAAAATAAAATACAGGTAACAAAAGCTGTTTATCTCATCTGACAAACATCTGCAAAGCTGTTTTTCACCACACATGCTGTCGATGCTCGTTGGTATGCCTGCTGCGGCATCATTTGCATCCTCTGCAGATTAAATCAAGCCCCTTTCTTTATAAGGGGGCTTTTTCGGGGAAATGCACATGAACTCACCCTTCGGGAGACTTGGGATTTAAAGTTGTCGCCGTCAACAAAACAGAATTCAGCGGATCCAAGGTGCAACACGGTCTTCCATCTTTAATTAGCGTGAGAAAGAGAAAAAGTCAAAATTGCAGGCGGGTGAAGTGGAGGACGGCTTGTGGAGTTCACACCGGTGTGTTTGAACACACACACACAGCGACGCGCAGAAGTCAGGTGTTGTGTGTGTGTGAGGGACCGCCGCTGCTTCCTTCCCTCTTCTCTCTCATCTACTTCACTGTGGCGAAGCGCGGCCCACTTTAAACTCTGGTGACGTCATAGGCGCTGATGCTGATGCTGTGCCCCCCCACCCATCATCCACCACCACCACCACCAGTCCCCCCCTCAACCTTACCCCCAATCCCCAATTACCATCAAGACCTAAACCTCTACATATGTACAAACACACACACAAGGTCAATTTAAACATCTTGCAATATTTTTTTTGTGAAATACTGAACTGAAAAAGAAATTTTTAACTGGCAAAGAGGCTGTTAATTGTGTTCAAAGTGCAGAGACACGGTCGCTTTTCTAATTCTATAAGGGGTTATCTGTCTGCCTGCCATAAGTGGCTGCCACATTCAAAATTATATGAAGTGAAAGTGGTTAAATTACCCAGAACAGGATAATTATTATAATTAGATCCTATATTTTTCTGCAAGGGTGAACATTTCACCTCCTCTCTGAACCAGAAGGGGAAAAAAAGATCAAATCAGATCGGGTAGAATTAGTTTTTCCTTCAGTATTCAGATGACTGTGGTAGATCCATCCACTGACATCTCATCTGCATACGGCTGATTTATGCTTCAAGTTTAGAGTCTCAGAATTTGTGTATCTGAGCAACATTTCAGACATCAGCAGCCTCAAACCTTGCAATCCTGATGTTCCCCAGGAAAGACAAGATTCCCCTTTTGATTTTCCACATGAAAGATTTGGAAACCTTGCGCTGAATATAGTTTTTTGCTGTGACATTTAGCAGAGGTGTGTTTCTTAGTGGGAGGTCAGAGGCTTGTGAGTGTTCTGGATGGACTGTTTGAGGTAAATGTTCCTTTTTTTTTTTTTACTGAATGATTCTGCCATTTGAAAAAGTTGACCTTTTAAAGGAAAAGTCTGGTGATATTCTGTGTTTTACATACTAAAAAGTAACCCATTCTACACATTAGAAATATACACTTTGACATGTATTTAAGTAGGAGCATTAAATATTTTACTCAGATAAACTGGAGTATTTAGTTACTTTACACTGCTTTAAATAGCTCTGAGGTGGATGCTGTCTCAGTATATTTGCATTTCAACATCCACTCATCCAAACTTGTAGTATTCCCAGCGGTGCAGCCTACTTGTGTGTGTGTGTGTGTGAGTAAGTGTGTGCGCTTCAGTCATTTACAAGTACTTGTTCTGCCTCAGTTCAGTTCAGTGTCAGACTTTTGTTTTTCACACTTTATCAGAAATGTGTTTGCAGTCACATTCAGCACATGCTCTCCTCTGTGTGTCGTCTTTGGCCCGGCTCCAGATGAACCGCATCTACCCGAAAGTAAAAGAAGTTGCCTTTGCCTCTGTATTAGCGCGCTGAGTTATCTTACCCAAACAGAAGGGCACAGCTCCACCTTCCCGTTGCCACTGGCTAAGGGACATTGTGTTTTGTATGAAACATGAAAATCCATTACACCACTTAAGTATCTGCAAACAAATTCTTTTCTGGAAAAAAAAAATCCTCTCCTGAAGTGATTTGTTTTTTTTATTTTTTTTTTAATCCCCCCTCCTTGATTTCTCCTTTGTTTTCTTTTGATCCTTGTCATGCATGGTTCATTTCTGTAATCTTTTTAAAGATATGCCTCCATCTTTGCTATTGCCATTGGTGGGTTCTTTAAACTGCAGTGAAGTCCAGGGAAAGTCTGCTATAGTCTTCACCTGATCAGACCAGCTCCTGCCCAGAGGAAGGACATTCAAGGTGACAGAAACAACAGTATGAATTCATTCATTAAATCTAAGTTTGCATTGCAGGTGATTTTTTTTTTAAATTTGATTTAAGGAGGGAATCTCAGCCTCTGTATACAAAGGGCAATAGATATTCCATGACCTAAAAACAGCGCACAAGAGTCCTCTTGTCCTTCCATGGCCCTCCCATCCTGTGGCTAAATTTCTTTCTTAGTCATTGGACAGATTTGCTTGTTTGGGGCCCCGACTGTTGGCCTCTTTCTCAGCTGGAGCAACTGCTGCTGTTATCGGCCGCTTCAGAAGCTGCCTTTGTGGCCTGCTGTAATCCCTGACCACAAATCCCTAACTCTCCAAACAAAGTAGTGGTAGTGGATGAGGCAACAAATCCACATCATCAAACAAGACATAGCCTACTCTGGTTTTGCAGCTCTGCAGCTCGTCCTCGATCAGTGCATCTGAGCTGGTTCGTTTCATGTCTCATCTGCTGGCTCCTCATGGCACGGTGATGTCTGGCGGGTAAATAGCGTTGGACTTTCAATCTGGAGCTGTAGGTTGGTGGCCTACGTGACGTCTGTTGCAATTCTCAGTTGCCATCTTTCCCTACATGTGTTTGCTCTGCTGTGTTTTCTGACTTTTTTGCCTTTTGCCTGTCCTTTTCTAACAGCTGAAGCAAAGATTCCTTATAACTAACAAGAGAAACAGTATAAACCTCTTTTCTCCTAAGTATGGTCGTCTTTATCACACTTAGAGCTGAGAATCTTTGCTCCAATACCCCTGTCGTGTTTGAAAGTATTGCAAATGTGAAATTAGACAGAGGCTAATGTATTGATAGTTCATTTAAAACTTATTTTAACCTTATCATTAACTTATTTGTCACTTCTGTCTGCTTAGTTTGAAAAAGAAGAGATAACTTGTTCCTGTTATTAGCCTGTTATTGCACAAGACACAGTACAATTATGATGCTTGCTCGTTATTTTGCTGCTTGTTTTTTAATCTGCTCGTGTAAAATCTGATAGCAACCCATTTCATACTAGTCAAATTATTTTCTTTTTTTCTCCTGTGTGATTGTCCACCAGTCGAGCTGGAGGCAGGCAGGGAGAAAAAAATATAAACAAACAGAGTGGAATAAACACAGCTTTGTTTTTAATTTCACAGATTTTTCATTCCAGATCTGTCTCTTAAACTTCTGCTGCATGAAAATGGAGATAAATTGATTTAATTTGTGGGCTTCATAACTTTAAAACGTCACCTTTCATGAGCAACATTTTTTGTAAAAAAGCAACAGTCCTTGTTATTCTAGATAATCCAGACTTCATGGTCAACAGTTTTCATTGATACTTCTTTCTAACAAAGAAATAGCCCTCATGAAAACTGGTGACAGTCAGGTCTGTGGATTATTCACAGAACCAAAGACACTGACAGAAAAGAAATGTTGCTGCCAAATGTTTTGAAAGATTGTATTCAAAAATAATCTATAATAACTTGGGCTCAATAAGGTTTTTTGAGAAAAATCTTATTAGTTTGTTGAAAAACTGAAAATTTCAGGAGATTAACTTAAAAACAGATAGGACGAATAAGTGTGACCTGAGCAAAAATTAAAATAAACTGTTAATGAAAAACACCCACACAGATTTTTCAGTAATTGTGGCTGATTAAAAAGGGTCAGGTTGAAGTTGGATGAAGCTCCATTTGAAGTCATATTCAGCAAAACTCCACTGTGAGCAGAGGGGGACTTTAATTGTCAAGTAATTTAAATAAATTCCTGTGATTAGATGGATTTAAAACAACTCTTTAGCTTTGAAATGTCTACCTTTATAACCATTCAAAAAAGTCTGGTATTGTATATGTTGAGATTTGTTAACAGTTCACATGTTCCATCATCATGGTTGGTTGGAGAGACAGATGAATGAGTGGGGAAGAGAAGGAGGGTGTTTTTTTTCTCTTTTTATTTTAATTATACTTATTTATTTATTTATAAGGACAACGCACATTTATCAACAATTCTGTAAAGGTGCCAGTGCTGGCCAACTGGCTGTTTATATAATACAGATTCTGAATTAATTTGTTGTTGCTGTTAAATGCATTCGTCTCTGTAGACTGTCATCATTTTTCATGATATTTTGCTCTTTTTTTTTCAAACTTCAAGGATGATGATCTGCTAAAAATGCTTTGGAAATAACAAAAGGATATTTTGTTAACATTAAAAGTAATACCTGTTCTCGCCAGTCTAGCAGACCCCTTTGTATTTCTACAAATGTTAAAAATATTACATCCACAGTGAAAAAGTGCATGTTTATACATTGTGAGCCTCTAAATTGTGTATTTATAAGTTATTTAGCTTTTTTGAACGGAACAGAAGAAAAGTTTTAGGTCCAAAAAACAAACCTGATCATGTGTAGCACTTTTTCTCCTTTTCTGATAATTTTCTTATTACAAGTTGTAGGGGTCTTGACCCCTGAGAAGGACAGCCAATAGTGTAGGTTTTATGGTCCGTGTGTGAGGCCTGGACTGTATCAGGTCTGATATGCTCAAGTGGCCACAACCCAATTTGTCAAAAGCAACTTAGGATTCACACAGCTCCTGTCCGTGGGCTCGAGAAAGAACACGACCAATCTTTCCTCTCTGTCAGTCGTGGTTTATGGAGAAAAATATGATTTTGGCAGCACGATGTCTTTGGTAAAACGGGCACGGCTCAGTGGCCTTGTGTTTGTCAGGACAATGTGTAGAGACTTCAGAGCAGAGTGTAAAAATTCTGCTTGATATCTAATCTACATGGTACGGTCAGGCTGACAGCTGACACATCATTCATGAGGGAGGCTGATAGGCTCCGGTCTAACAGGTGCAACCACTCATTCCTAGTTTTTGATTAATTTTTTTCCCCCCAGAGGTCAAACAGTGAATGCTTCAGCATGAAGACGGAATTATAGAAAGAAGAGATCAAGCAGTTTTTCTGTTATTCTGATATGTATAAAGAAAGGGACAGAAAGTTTATTCGAAAAAATAAGAACTCAGGAAATGTTCAGATAAGATTTTATTGTTACAAGGTCCTAATTTGTCGAACTCGCTTTGTTATTCACGAAAGCCTTTGCAGATTTGATGTTTTGGTGGGTGTATTGATTGTAAGGGAAAAGAGGCAAAAGCTCAAGCTGTTGGGCAAAAGCCTGAGCTCCTGTAAAAGACCACTTGCACAAGATAAAAAGAATCACCAAAAGCTTTTTTTTAATCCTCTCAACAGCAACAGGGAGTGTCAAAAATAATAAAAGATACAAAATGTTTAAAGGGAAGTATTAAAGAGTTTGGAGTATTGCTGTGGATGAAATCAGACACTGAATCCTCAGCGATTTTCCACCGAAATAACAGAATCAGAGCTTATATAGAGAATTTCTCTGGATTTGATGGAAGCTGATGATATGATTAAAACAATAATGCATAAAAGGTTTTTGAGGGATGTTTTTAAATAAATGTTCGTGAGCAGTAAAGAAGACGATGGCAGAGTTTCTGGAGGAATGTGTGAGCAAGACAAAACTAAGAATAACTACACATATGACAAATGTTTAACCACTAAAGTAATTAGATTCTGCATTTTTATCGCTGTGATGAAAGTTCTGTATTAAATGGATATCTCTGTAATGTCCAATAATCATAAATCTATTCCATCCTAATTAGAAATTGATGGCATTAAATTAACCGCATGAAGTGACTTTCAAATGATTTCACATGAGTTTCCTGCATTTAAAAGCATGAACCCAATTTGCATAATAATAACAACACACAACTTGCATAAAAATATACTCAAAATTAGCATTTTATTTGCTTTTCATTTTTCCATCAGATTCTTTCTGACTCTTGGTTTTAATACATCTTGTGCTCACATCTAAGACGGTGAATTATCTGGAACAGTATCACTGCAAAAATGCATTACTGAAAGGTCCAAGTGCAGCGCTGTTATTCTTGAGTTTGGATAATTAAACATTTGAAGTGAAAATATTGGTTGGGCGTGAGATCTTGAATTAAAAAGTAATTTATGGTAAATAGACAGTTTTCATCTTTATTTATACGTCTTGAGTTTCAGATTATTAAGTTTAGGGGTAAAAACAGACAAACTTGCATCTCATTTCCTGTTAACTGCAGAATAATATACAGTTTTTACTTTCTTAGTTAGCAGCTCTGTCTCTTTCTTGAAGCTACTTTATGAAAAATAAGGAATATGTATGCTAGTAAAAAAAAACTTCTATAGGCTAGAGTTCTCACACTGTTTTTGATTTCATCAGATAATGATTATTTTTGTGTATAAACAATTTAAAAGTACATTAATATTAGGAGGAAATTATTTTCCTGACTTGCATCTCTAAATTTTAAACTCTCTGATGGGGAAATACTAAAATACTGTTATTTTATTTGTTACCCGGTTTTATTTTACATAAGTTTGAGTCTTGAAAGTAGCCCAATTTCAACATTCTGTCTATAAAAATGCTTAAATCCATCTCTTAAACCTGTGTTTAATTGTAAAATGAAACTCCCACCAGGTGACCAAAAACCCCAGATGCCCAAGGCAAATACAAGGAAATGAGCTCGCTGTTCTGAAGAGTTGTTACCATATATAATAATGACTAATGGCCTCTGTCCTGCTGCTTCCACGTCTTGACTGAATGGAAGCGTTATTTTGGTAAAAGTATGACAGTACCGTCTACCACCAGCAGAGGGAGCGCTGTAACAAGCACAACCACGCTGTCCGGAAGACGAATGTAAATATTTTTGTGACGTTTCATCTCCGGGATCATTCACATCCACCCATTAAGAAGAATATCAGTTCCTCCAGCTCATGATCGTGTCTGTCAGCCCCTGACGAGTGACCTGCCTGTTTGACACCACAGCTCTCTTTCTTTCTGTCTTTCTGCGGGTTTTTCATCCTGACACCCCGGGTGTTTCTGCATCAGCTGCTTTCTTGTTTGGAACATGCAGAAGAGAAGGAAGCCAGAGCCGATCCAACTCAACCCGATCCCCGATGGAAACACGATCAACGGCACCGGAGCCACAGAGTGAGTGTCGATATTCATGTATTAGCTGCGGACATTCAGACCGATTAAAGAGGAGGAGGAGGATCATCAATGGTAGATTCATGTGCGGCAGTCCGCGCAAGAAAGGCTCGTGACAAGTGCAAAAAAAATGTAGATAATTGAATAATTGAATATCGCCCTTACTGTAGGCGTAAACTTCTTTCTTATGTCTCTAATTTGAGACTCTGCACCAGGTTGTGCGTGCGTGCGTGCGTGTGTGCGCGCGCGTGTGTTAGAGAGAAAGAGAGAGCATGGCTGGCTGAGGTTTGCACTTGGCCTGCAACTAATGATCATCTTCATTTTTATCGAATATGTTTTCTGATTGAATAATTGATCATCTAAGCTCTCAGAGTGCAGATTGAAATCCTCATGACCTGTCTGACAAGAAACAGAGATGCAACTTTTAGTTGTTTGTTTGTTTGCTTGTTTGATTAAGACTCTAAAAATTCAGAATAGTAAAAAAGCTCTATAAATTACTGAAATTATAATAGTAGGTGAAACTTTTTTTGGTAACTGAATAATTGATAAATCAATCAGCAGCTAAAACCAGACCAACAAATCCTCAAGTCTTAGAAGCTGTGATCAGTATACCTTCAGCATTTTTTCTTGGTCATACACTTGTTCATGTATCTCCGGCCCTCAGGTCATCATCACTTCATGGTGTCATGGGTGAGCAGGTCACTCCGTCACTCCAGCCGTCCACTTTGTGTGGACGGTGATTAGTCAGAGATTGACCTTTGCAGGGAGGCAGCGTGTGGAATAATATCTCTGTGTGTTGAAGAAGTTTTGTCCCACCACTGTTAGACAAAACACAGTAATGGAGATCTTAAGCTGCTGTGACACCATGCTCTCATGGTCTCTTAGTTCACGGAGAAAAGCCAAGTCAGTCCGACTACGAGCTGGAGCAGTTGAGTTAAGAATTACATAACATGTCAGCCCTCCTGCTGGCTGGTTGTAGAGAAAAAAATCATTTTATCATTAGATTGAACGTTCAAGGCTATAAAGGTCTTTCGCACTAAAATGCTTCAAAAGCAACCAACTAAAATCAAATCCTTCAACACATCCAAATAAAAATCTGCAATAAAACATTTAGGTGCCCTTCCTAACACTTTACACATTTCTTTTTAATAATCTACTGAGTGTTTCTGTAGTGTATGGCCTGTTTTTTGGTTTTATGTCACAGTTTATTTTTTACCTCCCATCAGTAAACACAAAAGTATACAGCTAAGATTGTTATTTAAGACCGAGAAACTCGGTAAATTGTCTTACTTAAGCAGTTAAAACCACCATATCAGCCATTAAATGTTAAACATTTTTCCCATACAAATTTTCTCTAAAGGCAAATTTTTGTGAATCAAAAGGTAAGACTAACCTTTTAAATGTGGCCTTGATTTTGTAAAGTTTCGTTTTAAATAAAAAATCAAAGAGAGCGCTTCTCTTATAATAAACTTAGTCCCAAGTACACATTCATTAATATACTTTCTGAAGTATTCACATAAAAAAATATGTAGCAGATGCAAATGCTTTTATGTTGGAGGATCAGCGTGCTGATGATGTTTAACAGGGGAGTTGTACCTCAGATTTCAGTTGAAGTTGTTGATGATGACATAATGTTTGGCTGGAGTCAAGCACATTCCTGCTGCTGAGGCCAAGGAGCAGCATGTCATGATGCAGCTACAAACAGGAACTCTGAATCAAACATTTGATAGTCTCTGTTGTGGAGGGATCCCTCTTCCCACCTCAAGGGAATTCACAATGTGTGTGTGTGTGTGTGTGTGTGAGTGTAGTAATACTGCTGTATCTTACACTGTGACACTCAGCCTGACACTGTGCTGACAAGCCTGATGTTACTCAGACCTCCTTCTCATAAAAGACAGTTTTATGTGGGTCGATGCTTTGAGCTGTCTGAGGCTCTTAGGAAAAACAAATCCTGTTTCAAAACAGTGATGGTTGATGGCTGCTCTGTACACACACGCAGATGTCCCCTCGCTCATTTTATGCCTTAACACTGAATAAAACAAAACCTCCTGCATATTCACATGAAAAAGGAGCGGAGGTGAGATAGTATTTGTCACAGTTACACAGCATGTCTGATGAGTGGGTTGGTACTTTGAATTCAAGCTTGTGCCCTTGCTTTATGAATGTGAGTTATATATATGTGTGTGTGTGTGTGTGAGAGTGAGTGAGAGAGTGAATAGATTAATTCTGACTTGTATAGTAAAGCACTATTAGTGTCCAAAAGACTAAAAGAAAAGTGATATAAATGAAGTCAATCAATCAAAAT
>JAPZDV010000023.1:15577989-15603564 GCA_029814665.1 Acanthurus lineatus
TAAATGTACATGAGTGTGTGAATGCTGACTTGTATTGTAAAGCCCTTTGAGTGGCCAAAAGACTAAAAGAAATGTGATATAAATGCAGTCCATCAATCATAATGTATGTTGTTTATCAGATGACATTAAAAACAAATTATATTTAAGTCATATGTGTATTTTTTTCAAGAGGTTACCAATAAGTAGAATTTCAGAAAAGTAGGTCAATCCTTTTTTGAAAGTGCAGAACAGGGAAAAAACTGTTAATCAAATTTTTTTTTTTAATTATCAGATTTTCTCTTTATGTATTGTAGGGAACCAAACGATGAAAAAATGAATTGTCTTTTAAGAGCTTAAGCTTTTCCAGACATTAACAAACCAGTAAAGGATGGACTGAGTTAAAAGAACCACTCTACTCTGCTCCACATGTTGAATAATACCATGGGTGTGTGTGTTTGTGGAAGGAAGAGGAGGAAGTACAGGTTCTTACAAGGTCAAACCAGGGGGCATCTTCTTCTGAGAGCACCACACTCCTCCATGTTTCAGGAACAGAATCAACAAATTAGGCGTCCTGCAGCTGTCTGCAGTTTGTCTGTATATGGCCTTATTATTCTATAAGTATCAGCTAAACATATAAAGATTATGTTACAGAATTTGACTTTAGCTAACAATTAGTTGGTTAATTGCAGCAGGTGTTTTTAATTTTGGCTGATTATTCCTCCTCTCAGCTGATCATTCCTGTGGGTTACGCTGAGTTTAATGACCTCATGTAAATCTCAGCGTATCTCCATCTGTTAGGCCTTTAACCCAGCAGGAGTTTTGACATGTCATGTGTGAAAAAGCACAGATGTTACTTCTATGTTAATGCTGGCTCAGGTATAATTAAAAGTCCTTGTAAGTCATGACAGGGCAACAGTGAGCTGGCCAACTGAAGCAGCTACATGAATTTTAGCCATAATTAATTTTATTGATTTCACCTTTCCTTTTACTCCTGTGACGTGTCAAAAAAAATTCAGTAAAATAGGTTTGTATTGAGGATTAAAGGTAAAAAAAAATGTATATCAATATCTGGGCTAAAACTAAAGAAAACCTCCCATTTGTTTTTAACAGAGAGGGGAAAAAAGCTCATGTTTTAAAACCACTACAAAGAAACTAGCACATTATTTGGGGTAATTTGGACTAGCACACAGGAGAGTTTGAAGCCCACACTGGCAGCACAGGTGTTGCATACTGGGTGTAGATTAGCTTAATGCAATCGATTGGCCTCTTATTGAAACCAGACCATTCCACTCTGGTGAAAAGGAATTGTCATTACTGCCCGCCAAATGCTTTCTTAGCGTGAAATGGCTGGCAGCCATGGGAGAAGTGTGCTGAGTGGCCCACATAATGCCAGCCAAGCATGTAATATTATCACAGGAGATCTGAGAACAAATGAAAACAACCTGTTCTGGATAGAGCTGCCCAGGCAATTTGCTTTTTGCTAAAACCTTGGAGAAGATCCTACTAATGCATAAGCCTATAAAACAAAATACGACTGTATTGTTTAAGGAATGTGAGTAATTTTATCATACAGAAAAAATGTTACATTTCAGGTGAACAAGAATACGGCAACTATAAAGGAACTTAGGATAAACATGCACAATATTCATAGTTTTTGGTACTGATTCTTCATGGATTATTTACCACATTCCACATACATATGCACACTTGATAGCAAACACATCATTTCCCTTCATTTTAAAGGAGAAGCGTTCATGATGTGACCATAATTTATATTAACATTAAAAATGATCAACAGAACAGAATATTTTTGACAGAATGTGAAAAGGTAACAGTTTTGACTTGATGTCAAGGTCTGTGTTGCAGAGGCAGATGCTGAAGTTGGAATGCTAACCAGCTAGCCCCGATCCATCCGTCTCTAGCTTAACTGCTTGATACCTCATCATAAAACACCCTGTTTTCAAACTCAGCAGACACAAAGTGAAGTAAAACTCACCCAAATTACTCTGGTTTGTAAAAAATAAAAAACATACACTAAATTAGATGTGAAAATTGCAGCTGGTGATGACCACCCTCTTGCTCCTCTCTTCTGTCTTCACATGCCATGTTCTTATAGTCAGCATTCAGCCACTTACAAGAATTCTTGGCAATGTCTAGAATTTCTGTTTCACAGTTGTGCAGCCCTAATTTCTAACCCTAATCCCAAACAACATTAACTTTAAGAAGCTTTACAGTCAAAGACATACAGTCAGAAGTAGGCAAGAAACTCCTGTAACCTGCACCGAATGTCAAAAACTAATGCTACCTCCAACTTTTATGTATGTGGCTCACATCACAGAAACATTTTTGATAACAACAAGGCCACCTTTTTTCTGGAACTTCATGGCAAGCTGCAGAGATATTTGAGTCTTTTGCATTCAAGTTCTACTTGATGTCCTTGGACATTGTGTGGATGGAGTACAAAAGGCCAGCGTCGTGCTCACTTCTTCCCGCATCCCAAGGGGAGGGCTGCAGCTACCACGGTCCCTCCCACATATGTGTTGCGTGGAGTGTGTTTCAGGCTGCTCTTCTTCTCCACATCTCCTGCCTCCTCCACCCCCAGCTCTTGTCGACAAAACGCCCACGCTGCCCACAGCCAACTCAAACTCAGCACCTCGTCTCCATGGATATGCAGGCCTGCTGTCAAAAATAAAACCACTTAACCCTCTCTTTGCTGTGTGGTGGAGCAGTGGAGAGAGGAGCACGCTGCCTTGCTCTTGCTGCTCTTGAATGAGTCGTGATTAAGTACAAAGATTTTTTTTCAAGCATAATTATCACAGTACTTGAAGAAAAAAACTCTTATTATCATCATATTACCATGCAAATATAAGAGAGTGGCACACAACAGATTCATTCTTTTGTAGAAGCTGACAGTGGTAAACCTCACTGTTTGTACACCTGCAGGCGTAAGAAAACATCAGATCTGTTGTTTTATTCTTTTGCAACAAAAAAGCTTTTGGTTTTTCAAAAAGAAGACCTCAAAAATCGAAAAATATAATTTACTCAAAGCTGCAAATGGTTGTCTTGTTTGCATTAGTTCACACGAACTTGATTATTTGGAGTTTTTAATAAAAAAATAATTTTTTTAGAAAAGAAACAATTCTTAGATATCTATTCATTTTTTTAAAAAAAAAACACAACAGCTCAGTAGTCCTTATGTTACCCTCTTATCGAGTTGATGATAAAAGCTTAGAGTTGCTTTGTGTTGCAGGGAGTATAGTGTTTTGAAAGGAGAAGGAGAGGTCAGAGAGCAGCACGACAGAATAGTCCACAATTGATTTCTCAAGGAGATGCATTGCCATGACAACAGCATCAGGGGAGCAGAGTCAGCGCTCAGAGGAACTCTAAGCTTCCTTACATTGGGATCTGGGAGAGAACACACCTTGCAGAGCTTTATGTCCGCCTGCAGGTTCTTTAGCTAGTTACCTTTGTTTTCAGAGGCTTGTACAGTGCTGGTTATCACACACTTTGCATTGTCTCTTTTTGCATTTTCTTCAATTTTTCAATTATATAATAGATACAGTGAATCTGGATGCACCTTGAATGGCCTCATGGGGGAGACAGCTGGTACTTAGGCGAGAGAACATCTGCCAAAGTTCAGTCTTAATGGACTCAAGAACCTTTTACTTAAAGAAAAACACATTAATAAAACATGAATTACTCATCTCTCTTTCTCTAACTTTCTTTATCGTCTCTCCAAGAACAAACTTGGAGGCTCTGCAGAAGAAACTAGAGGAGCTTGAGTTGGATGAGCAGCAGCGGAAACGCCTGGAGGCCTTTCTGACACAGAAGCAGAAGGTGGGAGAGCTGAAGGACGATGACTTCGAGAAGATCTGTGAGCTGGGTGCAGGCAACGGAGGAGTTGTGTTCAAGGTCTCCCACCGACCCTCTGGTCTGATTATGGCAAGGAAGGTAAGCTGTGACCCTGATGGCTGGTTATTTGGGGTCCTTTGGTGAATTCGCTGAGAGAAATAACTACTTTTGCAGTGTTTCCTGCAGACAGGAATTGATTTTTAGTCATCATCGCTGTCTCTTTCTTTCACAGTATTTTATTAACAACATGAAATTCAAGAGACAGCGGTCGGTCACAGTGTCAAATCTGCTTTGTGATAGCAAAAACTGAAAAACTAACCAACACATGGATCCATATCAAAACATTATCATTTTTCAATCATAAGAAGAACTATATCTAATATTTTTTGTATATGTGTGTTAATGTGCACAAAAATGGAAGACTGAGGACCTTGGTTTTTATTCTTTTGTGATGTGAGAACATAAATAAAGTCCATTGTGTCCTGTGTTGCAGCTGATCCACCTGGAGATCAAACCAGCCATTAGGAACCAGATTATTAGGGAGCTGCAGGTGCTACATGAGTGTAACTCTCCCTACATTGTGGGCTTCTATGGAGCTTTCTACAGTGATGGAGAAATCAGTATCTGCATGGAACATATGGTACTTATCTTTGATGTGTTATTGCTGCCAGTGTATTTACTCTGCATTGACTTTGAGTGCTACTTTACAGATTGTACTGTACTGTAAGTGTTTTCCTCTGTGTACAACCTCACTTTTATTAACACAAACAAATCTTGTTTGGATGTGTTGAATTTCACATTCTATTTTTAAGCTCTCAATATTTTCCTTCCCTGCTGGTTGCAGGATGGTGGCTCCCTGGACCAATCGCTGAAAAAGGCAGGAAAGATCCCAGAGCAGATCCTTGGCAAAGTCAGCATCGCTGTAGGTAGTTTCAATACCAGCTCTGTGCTCTGGATGTGTCACAACAGCTTTTATTGTTTTTGAATATAACAGTTTTCTTAATCACCAATGCATATGCAGTGGTACATTATTCTCTGCACTTTTAAATAAGCTGACTGCTTAGTATGCTGATATGCAGTATTTGTCTTTCTAGGTCATCAAAGGGCTCTCCTACCTGAGGGAAAAACACAAGATCATGCACAGAGGTCAGTCAATAATTCAGTGACTGAAACATGTTTCAATGAAGGTTACAAGACCTTTAAACACATGAATACACATCCTTAGTTATAACACTGTTTGCTTTAAATAACCTGAGGCAGAGTATTGATCTCCATCTCACAGATATTCCCTTGTTTGGATGCACAGACTAGATCTTTGTTGTACTCAGCATTGAAGGACCTCGTATGAACGACACCAAAAGCCTTTACAGCAGTTTGTTCTGTGGTGCTTACTGTTCCCTGTTGAACATTTGACCACCATGTTCTTCTTAATAATGCATGTCTATCTTTCAGATGTCAAGCCCTCCAACATCCTAGTGAATTCCCGTGGTGAGATCAAGCTGTGTGACTTTGGAGTAAGCGGACAGCTCATCGACTCCATGGCCAATTCCTTTGTGGGCACTCGCTCTTACATGTCTGTGAGTTCAAATGAAAACCCTCATCCTTTTCCTTGCTTCTCTTATTCACTCATTTAACCTTAAAGATTCCTGTTAAAGCTGTAGTAAGTCCCAGGTTCATATAACTTGAGTCCCCATTTCAGTTCACAATCTGGATGACCCACAGATTAACTGGGAATGGCTTTATACATGGGCTTCATGTCAAGTAGGCCATATATATTTTTAGTAGTGCTGTCAAAGTTAATTTTGCAGATGAATTTAAAACATTTAACGCATTAAAAAAATAACATAATTAACGTTGTTTTGTTTACTTCTGGTGGTGCCTGACCCATAACCTTTGGTCATGTATGCAGGCACACCAGGCAACCTGAGCCATCCTGGCTAAAGCACAGTCTATGGCGCAAAGATGGATAATGGATCGTGATTAATTACAGAAAATTGTGCGATTAATTAATTTTTTTTTAATTGATTGACAGCCCTAATTTTTAGCATAAGCTATGTACTCTGGGAAAAATACCTCTTTAAATATAAATAAAAAAGAAATTAATAAAAAAAATTTGTTTGTACTAAGTAAAAAGTTCACCAGCGGAATAACTGCTTGTTTGTACAGCGTCTTGTACTCGTTTCATGTGTTTTTGTTTTATTGATGATTACAAGTTGGGTCTTGCCTGAAGCCTAAAAGTTCACCCTTATTGCTGTTTTAACTGCACCGGAATGTATACTAAATTATAATCCTTGATCCAATCAGACTCTGCATGTACATGCAAGTGCTTATAATGGGACTGATATTTATATACACTTGTTATAGTAATGATGCACTTGTATGTGTGTTTTGCAGCCAGAGCGTCTGCAGGGCACCCACTACTCTGTTCAGTCAGACATCTGGAGTATGGGACTGTCCCTGGTTGAAATGGCCATTGGACGTTTTCCTATCCCACCACCTGATGCTAAGGAGCTGGAACAGATTTTTGGCTTTCCAGTGGAAGGGGAGGCAGCCTCCAGTGAGTCTTCCCCAAAGCCACGGCCCCCTGGGCGACCAGGCAGCTGTAAGTCTGAGATGACACTGGTTCAGCTGTGAAGCTGCAGAGGGTTATTTTTAATTACAATAGCTTTGACTGAAACTATTTTCAAAGGTGTGGTGAAAATTTTAACCTAAAAAATTCATTACAGCGTCACACCTCAGTTACATCTACTGAGTGATGATTAGTGCACAGTGAATGATGTAAAAAGCTAATATCTTCTTTTTACCCTCTCCAGCATACGGACCTGACAGCAGACCACCAATGGCTATATTTGAGCTGCTTGATTACATAGTGAATGAGGTGAGCGTGCCAACTATATGACCACATCCTGACATGATGAACGTACCTCTATGCTCATGCACACTGTGGCAATGGCTTGACTGGCAGTGCTAACAGTACTTTTTTTTAAATTTTCAGCCTCCACCAAAGCTACCTGGGATATTTAGCTCTGAGTTCCAAGACTTTGTGAATAAATGGTATGTAGAAGAAAACTTGGAAATGTTCAACACAAATGGAATAGCAACCTCCACCAATCAGACTTTATGCCACCTGGCGGTAATAAAATGCACTACAGACTAAAATGTTTTTTGTCACCATTGCAGCCTGATAAAGAATCCTGCAGAGAGAGCAGACCTCAAACAGCTGATGGTGAGCGTTCATGTACAGCAGTAGTCTCATGTCCTAATTCTTTCCTTATCTGTTTTTCATCTTACACACATTTCCTTTTCTTCAGGTGCATTCTTTCATCAAACAGTCCGAGGCAGAGCAGGTTGACTTTGCTGGCTGGTTGTGCAGTACCATTGGGCTCAATCAGCCTGTGACTCCCACCCACAGGACAGCAATGTGAGAGCCATTCTGTCTACAACAAACCCCCATATTTAGAGCTTCTCTAATGACAAGATTTGTATTATGGAGAAAATGTATGTTTATAAGTACAAAAGGAGTTTTAAAGTTGTACAATCAATTGTTGTATATCTAGTGTGCACACCTACATGCCAAGTGAAATTAACTATGTATTCTTTGGGCTACACTGCAGGCCTGCCTGAAAAGCCATGTTTTTCTAATGATCAAACTATTTAATCATGACTGCTGCTAAACCTGTGTGCTTGATATTCCTCTTTACCTTGTGTCCTTACAGCGCCAACAGATTACTATCTTTGTTAGCTTATGTGAAATAAACAGTTCTGTGAATAAAACTTTTGAATGACGGGTCTGATTCATGCATTTAAACACAATGATTTATCACTGAATGCAACTCTGTAGAAAAAATTTTTGAGATTTATCTTCTTGGGTTTAAGCATCTTAGCATTGATCTATGGAGAAAACGATCAGGATTTATAATCACAAGTACAAGCTAAAATTTTTGCTTATAAAAGGGATGATTCAGGGTGATGGTTGAAGATGTCATGATGTCTTTGCGTAGGGGTTCAGTTTGAGCATTATCCTCAAGTTCTTCAGAGGATTCTTCTTAAGTACTCTGCGGTTGATCTTCTTGCTGTAATAACAAAATAACACAATCTTAACAACCAAAGCCTTAACTTGACATCAAGTTCTTACAAATAAATGTGTTGCTCAGGACTTCCATAATAATCAGGGTTCAGAAACACGGACCTGAAGTGGAACATCATCATAGTTAACAAGCTAAAACAAACACCAACAACTGTGAGCGTTACTTACTTTGGTGCACGAAGTGCTTTCTGGATCTCCTCGCTCTTCAGGATCCTGCTCAGGTCTGTGTTGGTCATCTTGTGCATGGGCAGGCTGGAATAAACAGGTCATCAAAAATTTTAATTTTGTATGTTTGAAATGATGTGAATGATAAACACACAAGTTTTTTGATGTTCAATCTCAGAACTTCATTTAATATCACAGAATTTCAAAAACACGGACCATGAAGTGGAAGCTCATCACTGTAACTTGATTTACACCAGTGTTTACAAGCGTGATTGTTCCTTAAATACTCACTTGTAGTCGACCTTCAGGGAAGCAGGTTTACGCCAGGTGCCGTACAGCTCATCCAGCTTGCGGAAAGCACTCTCTGTCCAGATGCAGAAGCGTCCAACATGACCACCAGGGGCGAGCCTCAGGAGGTTCAGTTTGTTCACGTTCAGTAAGGCAATTCCTTTTTGCAGCACGGTACAATAATACACCTTTTTTTGATTCTTTTGAAAAAGTCAGAGATTACTTATTTAAAACTTTGATAACACAAGATTCAGAAAAATTGCAAGTCATCATTAACCAAAAGATTAGAGCTAATGCAAAGACTGAGGTAAGGGACAGCAGTACTGCTAGTATACTGTTCTGTTCTCTACTGAAGTTTGTATTAAGCAGACAAGAGTAACATTATCTAAAAAATATATTAATAATTCAGCTGACAATGAAGAATTGACATTTTAAGAACAAACCTGAAATATTTGAATGCTTCGGTGACACAGTTGTCTTGGTGGTTGATGCATGCGCCTCTGTCAAGGGTCCATCTTCTTTCAAAGTCAAGCTTCACTCAGCCTGTGCTGCAGCCATCAGTATTTTCTTCTTTTTTTTGCTCTTCTTCCCTCTTCATGTGAGTAAAACTTTCTCAATAGTTCCCCATAAAATTAAGGGGACTGTGCAAAATGTTTGACTCCTAAACTATTTGTACACTATGGCTATAGGCATCACCAAACAGCCTTCAAGCTGACTCAAACCCTCTCATTTCTGTAACAATTTCAGTTATCATGTGTGTATAGCAGTACTGTTGGACTCTTCAGCTTTTCACAGCCACCCACAGTGCTGCGATGTGAGACCTGTTGTTTACAACCCATATATCAAGGTCCTCCAGTACTGGACTTGAATCATGGAATAATGCATGTTTATCCTCAACACCAAATCAATGAAGAATTTGTTATTTGTGTGTTTAGCGAACTTACTTAATTGGCAAGTGAAAGTAACTATTTTATAACTCTATGGTATACAATATAGGCCAAATTATTTAATAAGAAAAATTAATGCTCAACCTGCTTGCTTGATGATCTTTACCATGTGTAATTAAAGTGCAAACACTAACATCTTCTGATTTGGTTGTAAAAAAGAGGTCTTGTAAATTAAAATTTTGAATAAAGAGTCTGACTCATGCATTAGAACCAATGGATTTATTTATCACTGAACTCCAGTCTGTGAAAGATTAATAGACTTATGCCTTGGGTTTAGCAGGTGCTCCCTTCTTTCCAGGCTTCTTCTTGGGTTTAAGCATCTTGGCCTTGATCTATGGAGAAATCAAACAGTGTTTCAAAATTACAATCAAGTACAGGCTAAAATTTTTGCCATCAGTATGAATTTCTCAGTGTTCTTACAGTAGGGTCATGCTTGAGGATGGCATGACGTCTTGCTGTCTTGGCGTAGGGGTTCAGTTTGAGCATTATCCTCAAGTTCTTCAGAGGATTCTTCTTAAGTACTCTGCGGTTGATCTTCTTGCTGTAATAACAAAATAACACAATCTTAACAACCAAAGCCTTAACTTGACATCAAGTTCTTACAAATAAATGTGTTGCTCAGGACTTCCATAATAATCAGGGTTCAGAAACACGGACCTGAAGTGGAACATCATCATAGTTAACAAGCTAAAACAAACACCAACAACTGTGAGCGTTACTTACTTTGGTGCACGAAGTGCTTTCTGGATCTCCTCGCTCTTCAGGATCCTGCTCAGGTCTGTGTTGGTCATCTTGTGCATGGGCAGGCTGGAATAAACAGGTCATCAAAAATTTTAATTTTGTATGTTTGAAATGATGTGAATGATAAACACACAAGTTTTTTGATGTTCAATCTCAGAACTTCATTTAATATCACAGAATTTCAAAAACACGGACCATGAAGTGGAAGCTCATCACTGTAACTTGATTTACACCAGTGTTTACAAGCGTGATTGTTCCTTAAATACTCACTTGTAGTCGACCTTCAGGGAAGCAGGTTTACGCCAGGTGCCGTACAGCTCATCCAGCTTGCGGAAAGCACTCTCTGTCCAGATGCAGAAGCGTCCAACATGACCACCAGGGGCAAGCCTCAGGAGGTTCAGTTTGTTCACGTTCTGCAGGGTGATGCCTTCAAATTCAAATTTAGAATTAACACTTGACAGGTTGGAATTTTGCTTCTTTTAAAAATGATTTTCAAAACTCAAAAAAAGTTAAAAATGCAACACGTCGTTCTATATCTGCATAAACAGTGAGCTATGCGCAGACTGAGGTATGTATGTGAGCTATTTACTGTCATAAAATACATTTCTTGGGACTTATAAGTTCTGTTCTGATCTCCATTTGACTAACAGATGTAATTCTAGTTTTGATTGAAATTACTCACCTGGGATATTTCTGAAAGCTTTGGTGACACCAGCATCTTGGTTGTAGATGATGCATGGTCCTCTGCGTTGGATACGTCTGCGATTCCTCATCTTACCCTTACCAGCCCGCATACGCTGAGAGGCGTAGACCTGAGAATAAAAAGTTTATATAACATCTCAATCTGCCATTCAACAAGATGAAGAAATCTACTAATACATGAATCAAAGAAATGTGCTAAATCTATGCAGTTCCCTACTAGGGAACTGATCTCAATTAAATCTACTGAAAGTAACAATTTCAATTAAATTCAAATTTAATGCACATATAAATATCAGATAACAGATATTGAGCATATGTCCAAGTCATGCTTAACTCAGTCTGTGTGACAGTCATAGATTTTCTGTGTTCTCCATTTTTGTCCCAGATTGGTAAAACATGCTTGAGATATTCTTCTTAAAACTATTAAGTCCACTTTTCATTCAAGTTGAAATTAGCATTGAAAATTCATATTTATAATGTTTCAATTTGAAATCACATGTTCAAATTGAGTGCTGAATCAATTCAAAAGAGAAAATGCAAAAATCTGGACTACCTTCTTGATGTCATTCCAGGCTTTGAGCTTTTTCAGCAGCAGTACGGCCTCCTTGGTCTTCTTGTAGCCCTCAACTTTGTCTTCAACCACCAGTGGGACCTCAGGGATTTCCTCAATGCGGTGTCCTAACAGACAAGATCATTATGTCAACCAAAGATAACCACACAAACTTCTTATGACTGTCAAGGACTACAGAGTTTGTCAAGGACTACAGAACTTGCTCAGAATTTAACACACATCAATTTCCCATGACAGCATCAAGACAGCAGGCAACTGTCACTGTTCACAGGATCAGACGCAAATTACACCATCATGGCAAGTCAAATGCTTAAGTGCACTTCTAAAAGCACAGGTCATTTCAGATGGATTTTCAAAAGACTTTTGTGCCCTTTTGAAAATAGTTTAGGAGCTTACCTTTGGACATCACAAGAGCAGGAATGGCAGAGGCAGCCACAGCAGAGCAGATGGCATAGCGCTTCTGGGTTGTGTTGATCCTGCGGTGCCAGCGGCGCCAGGTTTTGGTGGGGGCAAACATGCGACCTCCGCGACACATCTGGATTAGAGTGAAGGATGTTTGACTAATAGTAAAGTAACTTAAGTACTGAGGTGCCCAATACCTGCTCAGACTCAGTTGTCTATCAGCCATCAATGCCAGTTCATGACAGCAGGCATTCTGTCACTGGTCAAAGAGTCAGACGCAAATTACACCATCACTGCAAGTCTTTAGCTGTAGTTTGCTTGGTACATATAATAATAATAAAGGAGAAAGAAGTAAAACAGCAATTATGGCCAAAGGATACATTTCCAAAAGCACCCTGTCCAGAGCGGTGAGTACCGCCACCCCTCACACGAGGAATACGGGCCACAGCTCTTCCTGTACCCCAGGACTCTGCACTGGTCTGGTGACCTGAAAGAAACGATTACAAATAAAAATACTGTAGACTGCAAAATAACTAAGATTTCTAAATACATGACTTCTGTTGTCATCTTATAAAATGTTAAAAACTATGATAGCAAATCTTCAGGGACAGGGCAGAAATACACACTCACCTGCCAGTTCGCTGACTGCATAAGGCTGGCGGCTGTTCTTGCGCATGTTGGTGTGAACAAAATTCACAACATCAGGGCGAATTGGAGCCTTGAACACAGCAGGCATAACTACATTCTTGCCTGCAGATTCTCCTTTCTCGGAATAAACCGAGATCAAGGGTCGGGCACAGGCCTATGGAGAAAATGAACCACAACAATAAGCTTCAAGCAAACACATCATTTTAAGTTTGAAAAAGCATTGAATACATCAAAGAAATTTATCTTTGACATCACGGTAGGTAACGTGGCTCGTAGACAACCCACTACAAATAGCACATGCGATCATACAAATTGCTAACGTTAAAGCCACCCTGATGTTACCAAACTACGTGAAACAATTTTTAAGTCAAGCGCACTTCACGTTCAATATGTGAAAGCATATTGGCCAATGACTTCACATTTTTTAGAACTATTTAATGGGAAATCTGAGACTGTCTAAATTAGCTTAGCTCGACTCTTCTAATGTCGCCTAGCATGCCAGTTTTAATGCGAACGCTAGCTCACACACTCGTGATTGACGGCATTAACACCGTCGGAGCATAAATTCACTCAAACATCATAAATGGTTACTTCAGTAAGTAAACTGCGGATGCTTTGTAAAATAAGTTCTGGTGTGTCACTGAATTAACTAACACACGTGTAACTAGGCTGAACTACTACAGCTGCTCATCCAAAATGGCTCCTCGTGTTAGCTTCAGCCGGGGCCAGTTCAACTCACTACATTATTATATTTTAAGCTTCCTAGAGACGAAAAAGACAGGCTGATCCATCGAGATAAAGCCTGACATAAATCCACGTTGCAATATGCCATTTTAATGTCACAGTTAAATGTAATTTCTCACCATTTTCGATAATTATTTTCGGCTCGCCGGGGACCACGCACCACTCGCTATGGCGGCCACAGTAAAAAGGAAGTTGGTACATCACCCTGAATGGTTTATGCCTCCGCGTCAACGAATATCACTTCCGTTGGCAGATTTTTCTTCATCCATTATTTTTCCCACAGCAAGGAAACACGCACGATAAAAAAACTGAAAAATCCCAAATGATTTATTTAGCATTTTCAATGGAAGTCTCACGGCACAACAAAACCACTTTACACTTTTCTGCTAACATGGGACTATTTCTTTACGCCATGTTGGCGTAGGATGCGCAGAATTGAACGAGGAGTCCGAACTATTTTCTTGAATTCTAAAAAAAACAAATTATCAACTAAATTATTCATTTTCTCTATTTAATTTTTAATGTGTGAATTTGAGGACTTTTCAGATTCAATCTCTGAATTTTGTGACATGTTAAGTTATTGCAAGCGCTGACCTGTGACCTCATGACGTCGCCTCCCGATTGAGCGCGCGGCGTCTGACAAACTATGAACTGGAGCAGCACAAACGTTACAACCGTAACTGAATGTGTTAAAGTTTACTAACTACTTTTTCATTGTTTTCACTTCATTTGCTCTGTATTTTTTCAATGGAGTCAAAGGTGATATCTCGTGCCATGGAGTTTTATAATACTCTTCGGTGAGTTCTCTTTTAGATACTTAACGTTAGTAACGTTAATTTTTAGATTTTTTTCTAAAATCAGACTCACAATAATTTAGGCAGTGAATGCGTCATTAACCTTAAACGTTCATTATTTACTAGCTTTATTTACCACTGACTAATTACTTGTTTTGCCGAAGTAAGGTTCAATTTTGTTGTCTTATTTGTCGTGTGCCGTTTTTCCGAAGGTCTCTACAAGATAAAGAAAACAATGATCCAATTACATATGAGGTAACGTTAATTTTTTTGTAACTTAAAGTCAAATCTATTGTAATCTGAGACGGCAATATCTAACCTATCTGTGTTATAGTAATGATGCTAAATAAGTTGTTTGGGTTTCAGGAGGAGATACAAGTGTTAAAAATGAACGGAGACAGAATCCCTGTGCTGAATATGTACTGTGGCAACCAGCCAGTCTTCATCTGTGAAAAAGCTGTGAGTAATGTTAAATGACTAATTTTATATGATCAGGGTGTCTACAGGTTCTAGACAAGTACTATTGTGTTGTTGTGTAATCTGTAAATCAGTTAAATGAGGACATGCATATCGTCTTGAAATTTGACAGGTCTGTGGTTAACATGTCCATGGTTCCCCTACATCAGCAGAACTATGCACACTTAGTTTAATCGCTTAAATTGAATTCAGTATCATAACCAGGCTTCAATTTCATTTCTGTTACCATTATTGTGTATTACAAACACGTAGCATTGCAAAAGAAAGGGATATCACACGAGATACCTACATTTTTTAAATGTAATCATTTTATTTTTACTCACTGTTTGCTCACAATTTGACCATCGTGTCTTTCTTTCTTAATTTCACAAGGTTCCAAAAATAAATGAACTGGATGACCTGCAAAATACTGAAACATCAAACTGTACTAATGATAATACAGATGATGATGAGGATGCCGTTGCGCTCCGGACAGAATTAGGACCACAGCCACTCACAATCATGAAAGCAAGGTGACCAGTGCTAAAACATTTAACACTGTGTCCAATGAAGCAAGTGCTAGAAGGATTTTATAAACTGTGTATCTAATACGCTGTAAATGACAATTCCAAAAGTCATAGTGTTTTTTTCTCTCTCTCTTTGTTACAGGCAGTTGCTGTCTTGGTACACATTATCTCAAAATGCTAATGTGTCAGCTGTGGACAACAAACCTGCCTTGCATCCTCTGTGGGTGCGCTGTGATATGTCTGATCCAGCTAGAACAACCTGGTTAGGAGCTGAAACAGTTTGCATCAACAACAAAGTATGGGGTGTCAAATTATACTCTGTTACTTGCAAAGGTATACCCCAAATGTTTTATACTTCTTTGAATAACCCACCATTGAAACATTATTTTGTAATGATTATTTGTTTTGAGTTAACTTCTGCATGATTATGATGTTTCTGGCATTTGCTTTATTTTAACTTACATTTTGATAGACTCAACAACGGACAAAAAATCACTTATAACCTTGGATGAGCTTAAACAAGAGCACAAGAAAAGGCGTCACCCTGCCTCGGTAAGTCAGTGTGCATCTTTTCTTGTCGGCATGTATGAATGTTCGTTCACTTACATCTGTCAATGGTTCCAGATGGTGATTAAAGGCAGTGCAAAGTTCAACTTGTTTGGGTCCACTGTTGTTGAAAACACCACAATTGAATCACAGAGTAGTGTGACAGTGGATTTTAAATGGAACCATGTGGAGAGTATCCTTGAGACACCACCCCTCTCCTCTACAGCAACACTGGTAAGCAACTGTTGAACTGTTAAAAAATGCTCATTCTCTGCAATTAATGAAATGGAAACTGCTTAAAGTGATCACATCCAGGTTGAATTAATCCATATAAGTGGGCGATTTTTTTTTCCTTTTCTTTAGTTCACATGCAGAATAACTTGCATGAATTCATAGTTATGAAACAAACAACTTTAGTATTTGTTCCAGGCAACATCATTCCACTTTTGTGAAAGAACCAAAATGAGCACTGCAAGCAGATTTTTTGAATCGTACAAGCAAATTATTGAAATATCTCTCATATGAAATGACTCTGTCCCAAGCATTTCGATCCAGATACGCAATCGATCACTGCAACCATGGTCACTATGGGTGGTTTCTATTGTACTCCTTTTTTATGAATTTAAAAATGAATTTTAAATTAAAAATGAATTTTAAATAAAAAATAATATGGTACGTTTTTGTTTGTTCAAATGCAGAATATCAAAGTTGCCAGTGGAGACATGAGGAGCCCAATGTACGAGATGTACAGGGAGCTTGAGTTTCTTCAGGTCTGTGTCCCACATTAATCTGAGATAAATGTGAGCATCAATACACAGCTAAACCACTAAAAGAGTCTGATTCCTTTTATTTCAGACTCTTGGTGATGGTTTGAGAACTGGTGAGACTGAATGGTTGGAACCTTTGGAAAGCACATCAGCCGTGAATCTAACCAAGACTCTTCTAGAAGGTATCTTTATTTTTCAATTAATACACCTTAACTATGATTTAAAGCAAACAGGTAGTTTAGTTGATTACCTTCATTTTTCTTCTTTCAGAACTTCAGAGCACTGCCAAAACACTACAGGACCAGGCTGCAAAACCACCTGAGGTATGATAGAGTTCATTTCCAAAACATTTTTTACAAATTCTTCCATTTTCGGAGTAAGTGAGGCAGCTATCCTGTTTCTAAATGTTCTCTTAAAGACCACAAAGGTGAAGTCTGAGACAGAAACCCCCATTTTCAACTCACTCTTGGAAAGAGGTGATTTGGATTTTGTGGAGCAGCTGTGGGTTCGGATGAGAAAGAGTAAGTTAATTCCAATATTAAGGAAAATATGATTCTTTTGATTAAGCACTACGAAAGAGACAATTTTCTCCCTTCATTTTGTTTTTCTTTACAGGTGTGACTTCATATCAAGACATAGGAGACTGCCTGAAATTAGTCATTGAAGCTTTAAGATATGGTGACATCAAACCTTGGGTATGAAATGATGAAGCCTCTGAAAACTGTTAATTAATGTGACAAGATTGTGAGTTTTGTGTAGATTTTTTTGTTTTGTTTGGTTCTTGTTCACTTTTTTCAGATTCACAGGGACAGCAGCAGCTCCCTCAGCAAGCTCATCCTGCAGTCCTACCACCAGCAGATCGATCGTGTGTCTCTCACAGGTGTAACTCCTGTGCACATGCTGCTAGAAATGGGACTGGACAAGATGAGAAAGGATTACATTAACTACCTCATTGGTAACCTCTTACTCATCTCTTAATCTCTGTTACTCATATTCATGTGACTGAGTTTTGCAATAATATTTAATCCCACTGCACACAGGCTGTTAAGTACTTTGATATTCAACTGTTTGCAACTGTTTATTTTTTAACATTTTTTTAATCAGGTCAAGAATTGACGACTTTAAACCATCTGGTAAGTATGAGACTATTTTACTGAAAATTACAAAAATGGCTTGTTTAAAATAATTCTTATTTTGAAAATTCTTGTCATTAGTGTTATTACCTAAGCACAGAAGTCGATCTGCAGGAGCAAGTAATTCGACTTAGAAAATTGCACCATCTGCTGGAAATAATTTTGACCTGCAGCACTTTCCTGGGTTTGCCCTATGATCGGCTCTTCCTTCTCACACAGTAAATTATTTTGATTTTTTTCAGTGATATATGAATATTCCCAATGTGCTAAACTAAAGATGACATTGAAGTTTTCATGTTCATCTCTCATAGATCATGTTTGCAGCACTACAAAATATATCCATATGACGAAGAACATGAATTCAAACTGCAAATCAAACCTGCGCTGATCAGCCATTTCTACCAGAAGTAAGGAGTCATTATACACTAAATACTTCATTAGATCCAAATATGTTTTAACATAAACTAGTAATTTGCTTCACTTGTAAGATTTTCAAAAAGGTGAAACAGAAGTTAGGACCTCTGCTCTGGATTTTGTATATTGCATCAAGTATGAAATTAAAAACTTGCAAAATACATTAGACAGAACCAAGTTAGCTGTATTCAGATGATTTCATGAGGTTTGTTGTGCTCATCTTTGTGAAAAACAATATCCTGCATTTGATGCATCACAAAAGTATTAAGAGCTGTTTTGTTGCAATTAGATCAACAGATTAGAAGTTTTAACAGGGAATATTGTCTCATTCCTCATAATTGTGTGTGTGTTTGTTCCACAGAGAGAACCCAATACTGTGGGGGGTTGAGGTGTCCAGTGGCCACGGGCCTCGAGAGGTCAGGACATCCTTACTGCTCAGTGACAGCCCACTGGTTGATCACGTCATCTTTGAAACAGGTGATCTCTATGCACCTTATTATAGTAGGCACCATACATCATATTGATGATACATCATAATGGGTCACTATCCTAGAGTACATTAAACATTTTTTTTCTTTACCTGTTCTGTCTTCAGATTACCCAAATGAAACCGTTAATGGGGACAGTGAGGATCCTGCCTTCTTCTCCACCATGGTGTGCTGCAGTCTTGTCAGTTTTGCATGAGTTAAAACAGCTGAACAACAAAGCTGGCTTTTATTGTGACTTTGTTAGTCAGTTGTGACCATTTTTTAAAGATGAAAAACAAGCCAGATGACCTTATATTGGACCACAAAGGGTGTACTGTTAATATACTTGTTTTAAATGAATAAATGAATAACTTTCAGTCCTTTATATGTGTTCTGTAACACTTTCTTGGGTTTTCTGATCACATCTTTATTATCACTTTTCCTGCAGTCTTTCTGTTTAGTATAGCAACTGACAGATTTTTAAGAGGCTTTTCTTTCTTCAAACAACTCCCAGTTGTAACCAGTGAAATTACAATGTACAGTAGATCACATGGTCTGTTTGCAATGGTAATATTCCACAGCAATATTGTAAAATCCAACATGTTGCAGGGCCATTCACACTTTTTATGTGTCTGGTGCCAAATGTATAATTTCTGCCCTAACCAATGTTTTTAAAGCAAACATGCACATCATATTAAAGAAGTCAATATTTCTCCTGAAATTCAGTTCAAATAATGTATTTATGTTCACACATAATCCAATAAAGAAAAGATTCACTTGTGTATAGCTCATTTGAGTGTATGGGTGTCTATGTTGATGCTTGTTTTGTAAGCATGCACACTGTGAGAGCTTCTTTCTAGTTCCGCCTCCGCAGCAGGAACATGAGGAAGATGGCACTGAGCAAGATGGAGAGTGTGCACACAGTGGGAACAACAATCTCAGTAACCATCTCCATGTGGCTGGTCAAAGGGTCTGCAAAGCACATACACACACACAAACACACACACAAACATTAACAACTTAGTAGCTTTGACATGTAGTTCACACACAGCTTGTGAAGCGAGTAATGATGCTTAAGCACAGCACTCAAAGGGTTAATATTTTTTCACTAATAAAATCCTCTATCTGATTTAACAGTGAGCATGAATGATTCCTTACCATGTATAAGTCTTAGAATATTGGCAGCAGTACTCCGCTGTTCCTCTAATAAAAAAAGAGAAAGTACTTAGAGATGATTAACGACAGTTTAACCCTTTGAGAACTGCATGCAGCTACAGGGGAACATTTCAGAAAGCAGCATTTGCACCAAAGCCAAAAAACTTTTAAGAATCAAAACTTCTGAAATGTTTTGATGATAACCAGACATCGGGCATGGCATGGCAGAGTCATGCTCCACATGCAGAACTTTTACTTTCAGTTCAGATCTATCATGGAAAGTTGCAAAGGTTTTATGTTATTCAAGTAAATTTAAGGCTTCCTGGGCTTTTAATAAAGCTGCTATGAAATCAAAATGGTTGCATTTTGGTTGCAAATTAGATCTAAGCACATTAGTAAAGTGTCCGGTGAATGAAAACATATTTGCACACAATTAACTGCAGATGCTTAATTCTGTTAGATTTGAAACTGCACAATCACAAAGCAACAACAACAAAAAAATTACAGTAATGGAAGACAAATACCCTTATAAGTTCTAAACTTCATCATGCACTGGCCAAACCTTTGGCATTTCTGCATGTTCCTTGGATTTTCTTCTAGCTGGAGGGGCAAACAAAGAAGATATCTCAGATATTCTGTTAGAGATTTTCTTAATTAAATTTTAAATTTTCATCATTCTTGTATAACTAATAATTTGTTGATGTTTTATGAGATGCTTAAAGAACAGTCAACACACATTAAAGTCAGATTTTAATTCTTGATCTCATTTGCATTCAAACACTTTAGGCACATTTTTGATAATTAGGTCAGAATCTTTATTTGTTTACCCCAGCTAGTTGTTCACCTCTGATCACTGATAAACATGGTCAGGGATGGTATGGGCATACTGACCTGCAGCCAGGAGCTGGTTGCTAGAAGAGCAGGTCTCAACAGCCTTCCTCCTCCAGTTCTCAACCTGTGGGATTTTAAAATGCATCACACATATCATCGATGCTCGTCCGGGAAGGATTACATTCAGGCCTTTACAGTGACCACCTTGTGCCTCTTACCTCTCTCTGATTGGGAAATCCATTGGAGCTGATGATGCGTTTGTAAAACTGAACAGAAGCTTTGGGATAGCGAGGCTTGTTTTTGTTCCTGAAGTCCACATAGTACAAACCAAACCTCTCTGAATAACCTTCATCCCACTCAAACTTGTCCAGCAGGGACCATGCAGTGTAGCCCTTCACGTTGGCTCCATCTTTGATAGCTGGGTGACACGAAAAAGGAACAAAAGGTTGGATTACACCTGAATAGATTTACTTGCCAAACAAATTAAACACACATGTGGTTATACATGTGTGAGCTCGCTCACCTTTCAGCATCTCATTGATGTAGTCTTTATAATAGTGTATTCTCCACTCATCGCAAAGCTCTGTGCACAACATCTTCTCAGAGACGCCATTCTCAGTCACATAAACCATTGGGTTTCCATACTGAGTCTAGATAGGAAACATATCAATATAAAGTGCAATTAGTTGTCTTAACTGTTGCAGTTTGCTGAGATCATTTTAGGTACATTACTAATGTTTACAAGCCTGTTCTGCATTATTTACTATGATTTACCTTTACAAAATTGAGCAGACGTCTGAAACCCCAAGGCACAGAGTAGAGCCACTCAGACCCGGGATCAGGCCATCGTGGATCAACCAGCTCAGCCAGGTCTCGATCAGTGAAGTAGCTGCTGCTACTACGAGCTGATGGGTAGTTCTTTTGGGTGATGTAGCGTGTTGTGAAGTGACCGATGCCAAGAAAGTCGCAGGTTCCCTTGATGTAGCTCTTCTCTTGGGGGGAAAATGTGGGCAGGCGAGATGTTCCGAGGCCCTGCTGAACACTTTTCCTTCCTGCATGCAAGATTAAAAGGGATTTGTTAATTTCCAAATGGCCTACGTCACTTCCAAGACTAACTATCTGCAATTTATCTTACCAATGAAGTCCTTCATCACTTGAGGATAGTCTCCGTGAAAGATGGGTGTGGCAAACCAGCCCAGGTAGAATTGGACATATCGCTCAGCTGCTTCAATGTCTTTCTGGTTGCTGATATCCACTGGCTCACCCCAGTCTCCAGATAAAGAGATGCCAACCAGACCTGCAGATGTGAACAGCAACTCTCATCACTAACACAGACAGCACTCAGAGAAAGATAGTGAATTATGACAATATGTTACTTTCTAGATGTTGACCTTGTTTACCTTTTTGTTTCCCCCTCCATTGTGTATCATAGCTGTGCCAAACTTTGGCATGTGCCTATGAAAAAGATGTTAGGATTTCAGTTTAGAAATTTCAGTTTAAAGCAGAAAAATAAAAGCATTTTTAATAACTGAATGCATTTTCTTACCTTGATTATGTGATGGGCAGCTCTGTAGGCCCCTGTTCCTCTCAGCTTCAGTCCAGGAGCATGCTCACCTGTCTCATAGCCTTCAACTGCTACAGACTAAAGCAGATTGACAGATTATGAAGAACTGGTGTGAAAATGTTGTTTTCAGTGACAGGTACATACAGACTTATTTAAGATCTACGATTGAAAAAAACATGCATATGTCACATTTGCAAATGTAAAACTTACCCATGGATTGTTGAAAGTGATCCAGTACTTGACTCTGTTGCCAAATCTTTCAAAGCACAGGTTAGCATATTCATTGAAATAATTCACCATGCTTATATTCTGCCATCCGCCATATTTCTCTTGTAAGACCTAGGAAAAGCAAAGAATACAATCACATGGAAAAAGAGAAAAGTGAGGTAATCCAAAAAAGTTGAAGTTAGTGATAATCAATATTTTGCACACCAACCTGTGGAAGATCCCAGTGATACAGAGTAACAATAGGGGTGATCTTGTTCTCCAGCAGATGGTTAATAAGGTCATCATAATACTGTATTCCTTTTTCATTTACATGGTCAGCTGCAATTATAGTTCAGAGTGAACATAATTCCTTCACTTAAGTAATTAACACATCTAATTATGCAGGCTAGTTCAGTTTCAAAAGGTTTGAAATTAACAGATGTACTCACACTTTATGCCAGTGGGGATGATTCTAGGCCAGGATATGGAGAAACGGTAGTGGTTGAGCTTCAGCTCTTTCATCAAAGAAACATCATCCTGTACAACACACACACAGAAGAGAGTGAAATATTAAGATTTCCTTCCCCCTACCTCTCTCTGACATGCCACACCAGATCACCCTACCTTGACTTTATGGTAGCCCTCACAAGAGGAATCCCCAGTGTCATTTTGTTGGATTTTGCCTTTCTTATGACTGAACACATCCCAGATGCTCAGTCCTTTTCCATCTTTGTCCCAGGCTCCTTCTGTCTGATAGGCTGAACTGCCGGCACCCCACGAAAATCCTAATTAGCAACAACCATTCAGCTCTAAGTTAGATGGCCAGCTTTACTGATGAAACATCACTAAGTTACTAAATAAATAAACGCATCACATCTCTCTTATTGAAGAATAGAACTAGATGTGTTTACCAGCTGGAAAAGTGCCATAATAGAAGGAGCTGTGGTCGTTCTTTGTCCAGTCGAAGTCCTCAGCCGAAGACAGACACAGCACCAACACAAACACATGGCACACACTGAATGCAAAGCGGGGCAGCATGGTACTCCTGAGCCTGCAGCACAGTCACTGTCTGGTTCTGCTCCAGTCCCTCACTGATGTCTGCACACAGATACACAGCACATAATTACAATAACAGGCTTGATCTGAAATGAAAACATGTTATATCTAAGACAGGCATGTTTTCAACCCTCTTTTCTAAAGGATGTCTAAATTAGGAACAGAAAAGAAAACTAAATATGATCACTATAATCTGTCATTAAACAATCTGAAAGCATCCAATGCAATGTGCTACAGGGGGTCTTGCATCCCAAACACAGAGCCAAATACCCCTTTTCAGACTCAATGGAGTGTGAACTCATCTTGCTGAGGCAGACAGATCCTTTACAAACTACGGTTTTACCTCTGTAAGCAAAGTTAATGTTAGAGAGGTTGATATATTTACACTGCATAATCATATAACAATGGATGTATACACGCTTACTGCTGACTTAATATGAATACGGGAGCACTCAAAACATTATTTGACATTTATTGGAAAATTAATGATATTATTTTCATTGTCAGGGTCAATGTCTAGATTTCAGTGCTCACAACTCTTAGCTCTCAAAGTATAATGCGACAGCAATGAGTGCGAGTAAAAACAGGATTACAGGATTTATTGTACCATGCAAAAATAAAAACATTGCACTTTAACTTTAAATGAGGAGTAAAAGATTAGAAAACAATCTAAATTGTCTAGTGTTCCTGCTACTATAAATACTAACTGCAAAATAAAACATAACAGACCATTTTTACCCTTGTTTTTTCCCTGGATATTTATTTCCCCTTAAGCAATTTAGTTTTAGTCTTCATTTAGTTTTTCTTAATTTAGTTTCAGTATTCCACCTGCAAACTATTCTTTAAACCACTACCACCAAATTCATAACAATCATGCCGTAAAATTTGAAACACAGTTGAAAATTGTACTGTATAAGATGTTCAATTACCTGTGTAACTTAAGAAGAATTCATTTGCAGCAGGTGTGTGCGCTGAGCCCAGGCCCTTGTGTAAATGCTCCCTTGGAACAGCAGACCATGTAGAAAGCTGTATATATCTATTGGTGCATGTCTATTGTAGTTGCCTGTTGTAGCACCACCCTTCTCCAGAGCTGTCCCTGCTGTCAGTGTGAAAGCTGGCCTTATTGTGAGGCTCACTGTATTGTTTTAGCTGTTTAGAAAATGCTGAATGGTTTGCTAGTGGAAAGTGTTTGCACTGCATTACCCGTTTGCTTGGGTCAGGTTAGGACAGTTTTAAAAAGGTATTACACTTAACTGAGTATCTATGAAGAAAATCAAAAAGAAAAAGGATTTATCCTCCCATTGCAAAAAAGTTAACATTCATCAGATGCAAAGCACATTACTATATGTTAGAAAGCATGCTGGCATTGAACTAGAAGTGTTTGCTGTAAGAAGAAGTCAGATAAACACTATGCAAAACATTTTATTTTGTGCTTACAATTATCATTTCTTACATAACGCATACACACTATCCTCATATATGGCCCAGCCATACATTTTAATGCTAATCCTCAAAATACACAATATGTCTAGTAAGCTAAAAGCACCTAATAACACTGTCTTACTGCATTTCAGTGAGACATTTCTCACAAAACTCAACACATGAACTTTAACATACGAAATCTTGATGACATGCCTTAAATCAGGCAAAGAAGAGGATACTGTTAGCACCACACTTCAATTCACTAACTGTTTCTCACTCCATCAAAATAAATTAAACCTCATAAGTGACAGTATAAAACAGCTTATTAATAGATGTCCATTAATATGTGGTTCTTCTTCAGTGGTGCAACTATGGAAGCCCCAATGAAACAATGAGAATCTCAGTAATCTTCATCGTCTTCATCCTCGTCAGGCACAAACTCAACCTCATTCTCATCTCCTTCATCATCCTCTTCGTCTTCATCTTCATCATCGTCTAGCTCTTCCTCCTCCATGTCATAATCTGCATTGGCATTTAGTAGCAATTTGGTTTGATTGATCTCAGTCTCATCATCAAGGTTAATTTGAACCTGAAAGAATGAAAAAAGGCCTCTCAATAAAAAAAGTATAAACTGATGTGTGTGTCTGTGTGTGCGCGTGCGTGTGTGTGCACATGACAGTTCTCTAAAACATATAAATTGATGTTGTAAAATTTCATGATAGTGATGACACAACACAAAGCTAAATTCTGACTGGGTGTGAACTTTCAGCTGGAGACACACAATGACCTCTTTTGAAATTGTAATTTCTGACTGTGCACGTTCAAACTTTTCATGGGCATACCTGTTTGAAGTTAGTTCTTAGTATCATTTAAATCCATATCTGTTAGCCAGCATTTGCAAGCATTCATTTCAATAATTTCTCTAAGTTTACATTTAATGAAACTCACATTAATGCAAAAATTCTATATTTATAAATATGTATATTTTAAAGATATTACCCAAAGTAATCTGGTCTTTAATGTAAATAGAATGAGTGACAGTATATTAGTGTAGTGAAGAAAAAAATAGGATCCTAAGTTTTAACAAATCAAACCTGCATGCAAAGTAAT
>JAPZDV010000023.1:15604102-15620423 GCA_029814665.1 Acanthurus lineatus
CTCTAAGTTTACATTTAATGAAACTCACATTAACACAACACTTATATATTTATTAAATTTGTATATTTTAAAGATATTATTAAGAGTAATCTGGTCTCTATGTAAATAGAATCAGTGACAGTATATTAGTGAAGTGAAGAAAAAAATCTGATCCTCAGTTTTAACAAATCAAACCTGCATGCAAAGTAATCAGCAAACACAAGCACAAACATATATGAGGTAATATCTTATTTTATCATTTGAAAAATTGCAACCTCTGATGTTCTCTGGTACAGTGATTTACCTCAGCTTCTGGGGATGAGCGCTGAGATGTTCCATCTTCCGTTTGAGCATTGATAATTGATTTCAAGGCCCCCTCTTCAAACTAGAGCACAGAGTAAACACATAATATATATAAAGACAGGTAACACAAACATTGTCATAAACCCCAAATACACTTATATTGCATACTGTGCCCTCTCCCACTCACCTTCAACCTGTTCAGCTGGTCTTGAAGCATGACTTTGATTTTGAGGAGAGTCTCCTCCTCCTTCTTCAACTCCTGCAGACGGCTGTGCATCTTTACTGGCACGGCTGGGGTCAGACCATTCCTCAGCACTACGAGGGGAGAGATCATGCGTCAGGGGTACAATATCATGGCAGACTTTAGGCTGGTTACAAAGGCGATAAGTCACAACGTCACTTAAGTCATATTGCAGTTTGTGTGAAATTTGACAGGTACATTTATTTCTGTTTCATCTAGTTCTTTTTACCCTTTTAAGATCAATTTTACAATGTTACAAATATCAGCTAAACAGTCGACTAAGCATGATTATTGTAATACAATATAACAGTAATGCATTTATTGTATTTACTTACGAGCAGATCGGCGTTAAATCTTCACTAAAGTACAGATTTGGCCTTATTAAACAAAGGTAAATAGACAGCATTGCTACTGCTAGCTACGGACAAAACAATTTGGCTAAGTATCGTTACTCCATACTGACAATTTATTTCCACACAGCATTTGGCAAAACCCAGTATTACCTCTCTTTATATATTTGACCTACAGCGCCATGTCAACGTTGAAATCGGTGATACTTAAAACAACGTGCTTCCGGCAGCTTTTAAGTAAAACACTTTCAGTTTAGCCGTTATGCTACCATGGATGTTTTGCTGAAGTTTGGGTCTTGGTGGTTACGCCGTCATATCCGGGCTTACTGACGCTTTAAGTACTGTCGGAAATTTAAATACTAGTGTCTAAAACGAACGATACGAGAGGATATAGATACAGTGTTTTACTGTATCCTATGTATGTGCAGAGCTTTATTAGCTGCTATGAGTAACCTTAAACCTGCAGTCGTCGTTAATGACAACTTCTATAAGTGATACTCTTTTGTGGTTTTAAATTTTTTAGGAACTTGTTGCAAGAATTGCAGCTTCATAAAAATTTCTCTTTACGTCTTACGTTTGAGAAGTTTTTATTTGGTTGGTTTTTCTTTTAAATTTGTAGTATCTGCGGTCTATTTGATTTTAAAAAAGATTCCGCAATTCACACATTTTTCACGTGACCCAATGAAAACGACCTTGTAGAAAGCACCTAAAAGGCAGCATTTTTGTGGCGAAACATTGAGTCTGGCGACATCTTGTGGTCATAAAATAGTAACTGCTGCCATTCTCGCGAGGGTGAAAATTCAGTTTTCTTGATGATAATAATGATAATTTGAATACGTGTGTGTTTTTTAGAAGGTAAGAAAACTTAGCAGTGTTTAAGTTACGTATATCAGTAAAGTGGCTGAATACAAACATGTGACCAAATCACAGCAAATCTTTAATACGTTATTCTTAACGGGACCATATAGTAAGTTTGACAAAGTATATTTGAGGTAACGTTAGCTAGCTAATTTACGTGTATTAATGCAGCTTTTTCGTGCTAAAATTAAGTTATTCAGTTATCAGTCCGGATTCTTTTCCAGAGAAAGGTTTGAAGTGGCAGGTGTCAACTTTATGGCATTAGGAAGCCTAATTTGTAACAAATGTAGTTCATGGTGTCGGTGTCCCTCATAAAACATTAAGGTCACACATTTGAAGGCAAATAGGCCTTAAAAGCGAGGTCTGCCTGCTACTCAACCAGACTGACTGTACGCTGGCTGTAACTGAGTATGCAAGGCTCAGATTTACCTTTTATGCTGCTGTGACTCCAAAAATTATTTTTACTTTATAAAAGGCTGGAAATAAAAAACCTGATCAGTATGCAACTGATTTGCTGGAAAAGCAGATTTGTGACTGTAATTGTGAGAGTATTAAGCATTTGCATATAAATTAGGAGGCTTGGGTTGTTTTTTATGGTTGTAAAAACACCTATAATTTCCAAGTATGCTCACTTTGACAGTGATGAAGCAGCAATATATGTTTATTTAAGTATTTGACCTGCCCCATAAGCAAATATGCAGCAGTCTTGCACAGTCTCCCTTAAATCCTCCAAACCCACCTCTAACACTGAAAGGGAGCAAGTTAGGCAGATAACACAGAAAATTTAAATAGATCACAGATGGAACTCATTGATGTGAACAAGATCTGAAACGGCTCTTAATCAGTCTTCAAAAAATGTTAGAAGAGCCCATTAGGTTCTTTATAGGATTCCTTGACTAAGTCCATCCAGATGTGTGCATTGATAATCACAGCACGCAGGCATGGCTGGAGACTAACAATGGAGCGTAGCCAAACAGAGAGACGTACCTGTCTCTGTTCACACACATTAAAACAGAACGGCTGTAATTGCATTATTCTAAATACCCTGAAGAGAAAATACTTACAGTATTTTTTTTTTTTTACAAACACTGAATCAGAGCTGTACACTGTAGTTACTTGCTGTTTTTATTTTATGAGGATGGGATCTAGCTCACTTACCGTCACAGCTCTCATGTGAGTGGCCTTAATGTGATCTTGCCTGTGAATGTGCGTGCTTCTTTGTATGCACAGGAATTGTTAAAACATGAAGTTATTTGAAGAATAGTCATTTCTGGCTCACCTGTGAAATACACCACTATCTTGATGTAGTGTCTGTAGTTTCATTTTGTAAAAATTCTACATGTTGTCTGTGCCTAGGTAAGACACAGTTGTTGTCCAGTGTAACAGAGGAGCTTCTCAGCAGTTGGTGCCCATGTATTTGCGATACAGATTTTGTATCAATATTCCTGTCAGTGCTGCTTTGAACAGAGCTGTACTTCAAACAGGTACGTGAAAATAAATTGATTTAGTTATGGAATTATCAGCAACAAAATGATTCCCTGCCATGTCATACCATGACTGAATTATTCAGATTTAAAATTGTAATAAAACATGCAATACATAAATGTTTTACAAGACAATTTCATATCATAATGCATGAGATGTAAGAGACATTTTTGTTTGGTTCAAAACAAATGCTTATATTTTAAACCAAATACTCAGCTGTTTTTTTTAATACAAAGAAGTCTTGATATCTGCAGTGGAATAAGTTAAACAGTCACGTTTCTGTTTTTGTTGCTTTCACTGTTAAGCTGCCACTAAGTTTGCTGTGAAGGAAATAGTCAGTATTGGAATCTGTTAAACTTGTGTCGGTCAACCGATGGATAAATTGGCTGTTTGTTACAGTATTGTACATATGCCCTCTCCTGGTATGTGACTGTTCACAAGAACATTATTGTTTTGAGAGCCAAGCACATAGAGAGCCTTGGAAGGTGAAACCAGAGCTGTGTGTCAGTGTACGAGAGACCTCAAGGATTTGGGGGTCAGACGAAAAGGTGCTCTGAGGCCTGCGCCCCACTATCACAGCTGCCAGACCCACAGCACAGACATGGGAGGCCCCACTGTGGCATGAGGGTTTTACTTAGAGCTGGTTTCAGCAGCTTAAAGGTGGCTAATACTGCACAGTTATCACTCTGCTCTTTCAGAGCCACGGTTGCTTTTTTCTTGTCATCAGACAGACTCTGTTGCTGCTGCATTGCAATTTCTCCCCAATCAAAGCTCTCCTTGGCAGGTTTGAACCCAGTGCTGAGGCCTGGTGGCAGCTGAGGCTGGGACTCAGCCGCCGTGTATACTGCTGCGAGTAGTGGTCTGCAATACTTGTCCAGTGTTTGAAGGTGCTCCCACCGCCTGTGGAATGCAGTACTGGGCGTGTTGGATGAGGGGCCTCCCAAAAGGGAGAGGAGGAAAGGGGGCGAGGAAGAGAAAGAGCGAGAGAAGGGGAGGGGGGGTGACCTTTGAACAGTGCCGTCAGGAAGTTATGACTCAATTTTCAATCGAGGCGGTTAAAACACAGGGTAAAAGCATGGAAATTGAGGGGGGGCTGAAAGATGGAGAAGGAGAGTGGGAGTGAAGATGATGGTATAGTTTGCGAGGTGAGGTCCAGAGAGATAAGACTGTAAAACAGCAGTGAAACGTTTGTGAAGTCGATAGGGTCGGTGTGTGGAGGAAAACAAGATCATGGCCAGTACTTCTTATTATTGGTCCCTGGTTCAGAAACAAGTCTAACGAAGCTTTACTTGGAATTTTTACTTGTGTCTAACAAAGTTAAACATTGTTAGCTAATGATTTACATGACAGTAATGCACTTTGGGCCAAGCCATCTATAGAAGCTGAAGGGAAAGGTGGGGGTGGCAGCTCCAGGATGTTCCCTCTTAAGCTTTACAGTGATGTGGACAGGAGCCTCGGGCGCCTATGAAAGGAAAGGACTCATGCGGAGATGCAGAGATGTGGAGAAGCCTTTGTTTCTAAGGAACTACCTCAACCTTTACGTTTCCTGCCCTGAACTCTCACACACACTTTTTCATGAAAATTGGCACGCACACACAGTGGGACAAATGTGTTAGACTTCATTCATCATAATCAGCACAATGTTCTGCACGTACACAGAGCCAGAGAGGTATGGATGCAGGCTTTGGTGGTGAATAAGTGGATATGTATGTGTACTCAAACATTATGTTATGTTGTTAAAAATATGTCTACAGACAATGACACCCTGGCATTTAGTATACAGTGTCAATTTAGATTTTCCTGATGATATTTCATGCTGTGTAATCATTGTAGTTAGTGGAGATCATCCACATGTAAGTGACGATGTAAAATAATGTTCCAGTTTGCTTTAGTTCTTTGCACATTAAAACCTTTCACACTAAATCAGTCAACTGCTTAATCCCAATGCGCACACTGTCACTGCGTCACAGAAGATGATTGATAATAGTGTTAATCACTAGATTAACCACAGCAGCATGGTATGATCCGCCTTGTGGTTTGTGTCTATCAACACTGCCATGTGTATGTGCGTGTAAGTGTGTATAGCTAGGTGCCCAACACAGTTACAATGTTTTCCCTCATTTGTCAGGCCAGTGTAGTAAAAGCCAAAGCATTACTCCCTTATCCAATCTCATCATTGTTGCCATCAGCATTTTATTATCTGAAGCACTTAGGAACCAGGAGACACTCTTGGTTCTGTACCCTGTTCCAAACAACCTCAGGAAAACATATTAATCCCATGTTCAGATTTAATTTCACTCTGCTTATGTGGCTTTTATTTGGCTTTTTATACTTAAAATGATCTGTCCAGAGAGGTCCAAGCAGATTCAGTAAAATTCGAACGGATGTGCAACATGTTGTGATCCCAGAGAAGTGAAAAAGCAGAGTGACAGAGCGCTGGAGGTCTGGTTCTCAGAAGTGCTTGGGATGCACGGAAAACTGAAAATGGGCTCAAAGTGCTGGCAGATCGTGGATGTAAAGCAATCCAGTGTGACCGCAGTAAAAGGCTGTTTGGAGATTTAGGTCTGGCTAAATGGAGTGAGCTGCTTTATGTTGCAGCCTGGGGTAAGCTTCGGATCACGGCATGAGGTTTGGGCCCTGATATGATGTGGTTTGGTCAGGGATGGCAGGAGGCAGTTTGGGGCTGGGGCTGAGGCGAATGCCTCTGTCACTGCTGAAATTTGTAAACTAATTGACCACCCATACGCAGCATTCCTGTCCCACTGGCCTTTCTCTCAAGACTGATAAACAAACCCAGAGCTCAAGAACACCTCCACCAGACAAGGCACACTGACTGTAGTGTGATTAATTACATTTTCCCTTTTCCTCTCTCTCCCTTTCTTTCTTTGTTGCTCACTCTCTTGCTCTTCTGAGTCTGGTTTATTGGCCTCCACAGTTCACTTCCCTTGGTACCATAAGTAAAACATCCCTGTAATGTCGGACTAGCCAGAAGGAAATCCACTGTGTTTTTCTTTTCTGCTGTCGTTTTTTCTTTTCGTAATGATTCATTATTAGTAAGTCTACAGGCTCATTTTTCTTTTTTAGTTAGCCTTTTCAATCTCAAGTATCCAACCGGCTGGCCACAAAATGTGGTGAAAGATGTTTTGGAGAAAGGTGAAAATAAACAAATCCTTTTGACCCTATTAACCGCAACCCAAAAGAGTGAAAAATCACAGGGTTGTGCTCAGTACAGCACTGGGCAAAGGGAAATCTCAGGCTCTGATGCCAAGCACAAAGGTCAAATGACAGCACAAGGTCAGATTATTCCCTGAAGACCAGTTGTGTGGTCATGTCATGGCATGGGCTAAAGGCCCATAAATTATTTTCCCTGTTTGACTTTGTGTCATGCTCTAAAGGTAATGCAAGTCACACTTGAAACTGGTCAGTTTGCTGGTTGCAATATGTTTCTTTGGGCTCAGGTTTTTGCCTGGGATCCTGGTTGTAGTTTGTTAGAGACTGAGCTGTTCTTATCATCTCATCTAAAGCAAATATTGACTACAGAGGTTTGGGCATTCCTCACATTCCTCACGGAAAGATCATAGCACAGGTACTTCACTCCTGCTTTTCCTCCTGGTTTCCTCACTCTCATTAACCAAGCCCTCCTATTTTACCACCTCAGCAAAGGGGCACAGTGGCACATTCTGTAGTGATGTTTTAAAGAAACAGTAACATACTTGTAGAAAATATGCTTTTTTGCTCTTTTTTTTGCTCTTTTTTTGAGAGTTAGATGAGAATTGATGCCACTATCACACCTGTTTGTAAAATATAAAGCTAAAAGAAAGTCAGTTTAGCTTAGCATACAGACTGGAAATGGGGGGAGATAATTAGCCTGACTATGTACAAAAGAAACATAATCCATCTACCATTGCCTCTTAGTTAAATCCCTCAAAAATTGGACTGTAAAATTGTCAAGTTGTGGTTTTAATAGGAGTAATATACTTGACTATATCTTGGCCTGAAGCAGTCAATGACCTTATAGCTTTAACTTCATAATTAACAGGCAGATTACAAAGAGAGAATGACGTCAGTCTTCTCATCTAATGTACAGTATAAGAGTAATAAAGCATAACATTCAAAATTTCAAATTGTTCCCATGATAATGACTTCATAGATTGTGAAAAAAGCACTAAGGTTAATAGAAGATGGTAGATTTTATTCCCTCAGTAAAGTCCATGTGTATGCTGTAAGGTGATGTCAGCAGTCAGCTATGAGGATGGCAACCTATGCTAATGGAGGCGTAAGGCAGAGCAGGCCCATTGGTTGAAGGAATGTGTGAACACAGTGACAAAACCATTTATTTACAGGCACTTCCACAGTGAGGTCTAGCACCCGCGGCCCAAGTGCAACTCCAGGGAAGACACAGTTGCATGTGAACATTGTTGCGCCAGTCCTGCTCACTTTGATCGCCCGACGTGAGAGCGGCCCTGATCTCTAGGAACACCACCCATCTTGTCTGATATTCTGAGTGCACAAACTGAGACATTCCAGACGTGCGAACTGCCCGTGACAAATGATCGCCCTTTGGGTTTTCAGCTTTCTGCATGCTGTGGGCTTCTTGGCACGGTGAAGTGGGTCTCGGACTGAGAGTTTTCCCCTCTGTACAACTTCAGTAACTGGAGCGGTACCACAGAATGTGGACAAGTTCTGGTGTGGATTGTTATGTTAGAGAGAACCTTCAGGGTGGGGTTATGATTTAATATTGACCTTCTTTAACACTAGACAGCCTGCGCTCACAACACTCACACGACTGTGGGGACTGTCATTTAGTGGACTGATGACTGGATTAAATTAACATGAATAATACAGATCCCAGGCACAGCACAAAAGAAGTTGGTTTCATTTTAGTTACAAACCATAACCTTTTGAGAAGAAAGAGGTGAAAAAAAACATCTATTACTGCCAGATTAGTCACTGTATATTAGGGGGTGATGTTGGTTTTGATTGGATTCCAACTCTGCTCCAATTTCTTCTGCGGTTGCATGAAATATGTCCTTTTTTAATTCACAACTAGAGTCTTGAGGTGTGCTTCATGTTTTAAAAGGCGTTACAGAAGCCCATTGATTTCTCCATTTCATTAAACAGGCCTCGCACTGTGCCATAACTGATGTCATTCTACAGTTTCCTGTCATTTTCCAGCACAGGCACTGTTGCCCCTCTCCAAAGTCTGTCCAGTCAAACTCTAACATGATTGATTCTTTTACACTTCATTTGTAACATTCATCAAAATTCCATTGAATCATGAAACTTTGGCTGACTACTGTCCAAAATAATCTAACCGCAGCAAAAGAAATGCTAGGTCCTCTTGGGACATAGATTTCCCCCATGAACTTATGACATTTAATAAATACAAAGAGAACAAAAACTCTGCATTGAAAATATTCTGCCTTCACACAAAAGTTTGCTTCAGGCAATCACATCACTCAAAAATTTATGAGTTTCTCATTATGCTAGAAAGTCTCACATTGTTGCAAGGACTGTTTGAAAGAAGAATGTTTGCCTCCAAGCACTGATTTTCAGACTGCTGTATTGTCTCTCCATAGTAACTGGTCCAGTTTCTAGATTGTAGTTGAAGTCATACGTAGTATTTGCATGATGCTGTCTCCTTCACACTTTTGCTACCCTCTACTGCAAAAGGAGATTACTGCCAGAAAGATCTGCAGCATGTTTGGCAAGATTGCTTTCAAGATCTTAACTCCTCCTGTGCATGCATAAAAGCTTGCACATGTCTAAATTTGTGTGCTAATGTTTTTGAAGTACTGTTTGGAAGCAGATCACAATCACAAATGTCATGTATGACCATCTGTGGCATGTCTGAGACATTTCCTGATTAAATTCCAGACAGCAGCTAACATAATAAAGGTTTAGTGATGATAACGATTAATTGACAATCGATTAATCGTTCATTAAGGATTTAATCATGCACATGAAATTTAATCAATTCATCAACATCATCTGTAATTCACTTATATTGAATGTCTAGACCTCTACATCTTTGTGTTTAAGCCATCTGACAGCGCAGTCAGAAAATATGCAATATCTTTTTGTGGAAGAAAAGCATAGACTGAGGAAAAAAATACATTTGATGTTATTTGTTAAGCAGTTTTTCTTCATTGCAGTTAATCTATTAACTCGATGTTGATGTGGCCAATGATTGATTGAGAAACATGCTTGCAATTTGCAAACTTAGCAAAGATGTTTTTGTGTAAAACACTGCAGGGAGACTGTGATATATCAGGTTTGTTTTACAGCTTTCCTCAATTGGCACTGACATACCATTTGGTGCGCATTGTGTTTGCAATGGGAAAAAATTATGCTTTTTATACCACATGTTTTATTAGAAAATACACTGAGAAGTAGCAATTTATTCATCTTTTTTTGTTCCCATAGCTTGACTGTGTGGAAGAAGTCCAGGTTACATTGTAGGACCAGGGAGGAAGTGTTGTTGCAGACGTTGCTTGGCAACAGGGTGGGCAACTTTGCGTAATGAGCGTGGGGCTCAGGAGCTGTCTGCTCAGTGTTCCAGGTCCTGACAAGAACAGACAGGCTGGCCTGGGACGGCCTGCATGGAGCTGCCACCACGGCCACCTGCTCACAGCAATCATCACCAGCGCTCCAGCCAGCCACCGATACAGCATACAGACCCAATTAAGAGCCCTGCATGTCCCCCTCCAGCCAGCCATCACTAACACTCCTGCAAGTCTGACAAGGCTGCCTTTTTTCCCCTTAGCAAATCTCTAATTAACAACGTTGGTAGTGGTGAGGCCAGGCTGTACAGAGCTGCTGAAAGGGGCTGGGACTCTGCTCGGGTAATCAGCTTAAATACAGGTTTATTTCCTGCCCCCTGTGCCTTGCTACTTCCAGCAGAGATTGCATTCTTTTATCTGTTTATCTCCAATTTCCTCTGACTTGTAACGTGTCTCCTAGACACACTGTCACCTCCACTTAAGGCCAGACTGGCTGCTCTTGCGATCAGATGGAATCAGAGCAGTGATCAGAGTTGGTTTTGGCAGGGCATTGCTCTCAACAACATCTCTGTCTGTTCCATTACTGCCCTACCACCTCCTTTACCTCCACTCCTATTTCACTGAAGGCCTCTGATCTTCACTAGAGGAATGCCACTACTGTCTAAGAGATCTAAGATTCTCATGTTGAAATATACCCTTTCAAGAGATAATTTTAAATCATTTATCGCTTTGTGCAAAAAGTATCTTGTTACAGGTAGAGATTAGTCACAAAGTTTTGTTCCTGTAACTGTAAAATATCAGTTTTTAATTTGTTAAAATGAAAAAAGAAGGAAGAAAATTATATTGTGAAATGACCTCATTACCAGAGCCGGATTAAGAGAGCTGTGTGTTCCAGCCGCGAGCAGAAGAGGCGGAGGAATTTCCTTTCAGTGGGGAGGTGTTATTGTTGGAGCCCTTTGCAGGGCCGCTGGATGAAATATCCTCTTCCCCAGTTTGGGATTGACTCCTGATACCAGACCGCCACTCTTGATTGTAGGGAATTATGCTTAATCATCTGTCTTGAGCAATTCAGACAAAAATAATATAGTCTGAATTACACTGAAATGACAAATGTAATTGAAGTGGTCATCTGTGCTATTATTGAAAACATTTATTTTTCATCCATACATCATTCGATGGTTGTAATGTGTCTCTTTTTGGCATATATGAGGAGAAAAGTTGGCTGTCAAAAGGATTTCCAGCGGTCAATTTTCCAGAGATTTCTACTCTTGGATCTGGATGTTGTAGTTAATAAGATTTGTTCATAATGACTCAATACTGCACTCCATATGACTCATTGAATACTTTTTAAGACTTTTGACCAGAATTAAAAGAATAGGCTAACTGTATTTTCTGGGTGCTTTTCCCAGAAACATCATTTATGTCATTCACAGTGGAGGATGAAAGGTGATCGGTGTTTTTCCTTTGTAGTGTCAAGCTCAAAAGTATTTCGCATGTCCATTAGTCAGAGCTTAGATTCCGACTTGTCTGTGATAATATTATTATATGACAGGCTTATTTCGTTGTACTGTTGCTTTGTAAAACATGTTTTTCTCAAAGCTAGTTTCATCTAATGGGTGTCGAGTAAATATGAGTTTCTTTTTCTTTTCATGTTTGTTAGCACTGTGCACTGCTGACTTGTTTAGATTCCCCGGTGCGTCCTGTGAGAGGTTTCACCTCCATTGATTCTAAGAAGCATTGGAAGTGGATTGATTGATTGTTCAGAGGCTCAGCAGCAGAGGGTGCTGTTTGTCAGAGAGGTCAAACCCTTTACAACACAATGCAGAAGATGACTGTTATACATAGTAAAGGCAAACATCTGTTTATATTCTAACAATGTAAAGATTTTTGTTTATTTATTTTTTTTTATTTCAATATTTTTCTCCTCCAAAAGAAACTGCAGGTTCCTCCTACAACATCCAGCAGTTCTTCCACAGTATTACTTTTCATTGAAAACATAATTCATTGATCAAAAAAACATCTGTCTTCATGCTGGTGTGTCAGTCCTTTGGCTTAAGGTGTTTACTGGGATAGGTGGTGTTTTCATATGAGCTAAGTAAACTCATGACAGCTTAAGTGTTAGCTGACAATCCTCAGAGGGCTGAATCAGATAAACCACTTGAGCAGCACCTGGAAGCACCTCTTAAATGAGACTCCATGCAAATACTCTATTTCCTACCTTGTGTGTGCTCCGAGTTCATCTTTCCATCATGCCTCCCACCTCATTTTGTTCACTGTTGACAGTTTCCATTTCTACCATTCAACCACTTTTCTCTGCATTTTTTCTGCTGTGATGTTGTGAATTAAAATTGTATCTGACTTAAATAATCTTCAGGGCTTCTTATTCTTACCATTTTAGTTATTCAGAGCACTTGTTATTTTCAGGAATAGCTGTAGAATTGGGTAGGCTCAAAGCATATTGAGCTTTCCTTTCATTGCTTACCATGCATGGAAACTTGTGTGCTGCCCAACACCCAATCTGTCCCTGTGCAGGCAGCGGTTTCAGTGCAGGAGGTTTAACAAATACCTAAATGGGGAGGTTTGGGTGTGGGGCTGAAGAGAGGGAGCAGTCCAGCACCAAGCCTCACCCTTTACCTGCATTAGGTCATAGGCTGAAAAGGAGTGAGGGCATCAATCGCCACCTCCAACCCCCTGTGCTCTGGCAGCATGACCACAAGTGATCGTTCTGAGCAGGCAGATTTTTTCTGTCGTCAATGATGAAGTTGTCGAACCACGTTCCAAAGCAGACTGACGAGAGGAAAGGTATGCAGGCATGAAAATCACTCACCTTTCGGCAAAATTCGCCGTTTTGAAACCAAAATAGGTGACCTACGTAAATCATGTAGATCCGATGAGAATTTTGGGGGGGGGGGTATGAACGGGACATGGAGGTACACCAGAGATTATCGGTGAACTGCAAACATGTGCGCATGAAGGTAGGAGAATACTGCTACCTGATTGGTTTGTGAAGAGGAATACTGCTACCTGATTGGTTTTTGAAGTGTATAAGCAGTTCGCTCGTGCAGACCACAGCATTCGGAAGCTGAAGAGAAGATGCCTCGCCAATTTGCAAAGTGGAATATTGCTAAGGTTAGTTGCCTGACTGAATTTGGTGAGTAATGGTTTCAATATTTTCTGGTATATCTAAGTTACCCAGGAGCTCTGTTGACATACGCTTAACGTTAGCTACAGGTAATATATCACTAGAAGAATTAAACCTTCCATAAGAGGCATCGTGTCATTGATGCATAACATTAGCTAACACAACAGGAGAGATAATGTAGCTATCTTAACAAGCCTCAGGTGGAAAATGAATTGTTAAGGCTAGCTAGTTAGCTACCTCTAACTGGTAAGGTGTGGCATTATACTTGTCCAATAACCAAGCCTTTGTGTTCAGTTAGTCAATAAGTACACTTCCTTGACCTTATATGTGCGGTCACATCTATTTATTGCCCTAGATCAATGTCTTTCAGAATGTATCAACCAGGGGGTATACAGTGCTATCTTTTTATCTTTATCTTTTTTTATCGTATTTCATAGATGTCATTCCAGACTTCAGCCGTCAAACGGTAATTACTCTGGTTCGTGTATGTTTTGGTCATTTGATTTTCTGTTCAAAAAAGGATATTAAAAAACAAAAAATTAGTGGTTATTTGATTTTCATTTTAAAATTCAAAAATTAAAATTGAAATTCAAGGTATTTTTCTTTATCAAGGTCAAAAAGGGGCAAACTAAACTTCAAAAAAATGGTTGATTTTAATTTTCTGTTTCTGAAAAAAATAAAATGGTTAGAAGACAGAAACAAAAAAGTGCCCCTTTTTTCATATTGTGCGACCGGAAGTTGCCGTTTTCAAAGTAAGAGCGCGTATGAGGACGGTGCTGTGTTTCTTGCAAGAGCGCCAAAATATATGACTTCTACCTGTGGTTTCCCTAGCCCAGGCTAAAATATCTTTGGAACCTTACTCTGACATGATTTTTGACACGGCAAAACAAGGCTTGTCATCTGCAGAAATTTCTGCACGCATATCACACCAAAGGGGGGGAGTGGAAGAGGTTTTTCTGCAAGAAATGTGAGGAGATTTTGCACTGAAAATGGCTTAAGTTTAATGGGACTCCCTGTTCCACATTTGGAGTTAGAGGTGGCAAAGCCATAACCGAGGTATGAACCTGATATCTCCCCGTTGCTACAGGTATGTGTGCGCGTGCTTATAGAGAGAGGGAATCCTTAGCAACTTCAACTGGCATTTTTTATGCCCGCTTATCACAATTATAAATAATACTAAGTAACAAAACATACATTTGTATCAGTCAACACAAACCTCACAACACAGACAAATCCCATGATACAAACACCTACATGTACGCACTTGCATTGTCTGATTTCATGATCAACATATTAACTGGTATGACCTTGGAATGTGGAAGTCATGTTTGTTATTTTCTAGACGGGACCTACATACGGAAGAAGGATGATAAAGGGATATCTCGCCATGAAAGGAGTGCATGCTGCAGAGACACGAATTGGATCGGTGCTCAGGACTTTGCATCATGAAGCAAGACATCGGGTTTGTTACTGTCTCAGCCTTAATATCTTCAAACTTGTAGAGATTATGAGTAATAGTTTATATATAATTGCAAACTAAGAGTTTTGATATTGAATGCTCTAAGTTTTATTTTCTGTTTATTTTGCTCATTAATTTTGCAGTGACGATATAATTTAATTACATTTACAAATAGACTGAATTACATTTATAAAGCCTGCAATCATTGCACAGTAGAGGTAATGTTTTTTTGTATTTGTGCTTCATAATTTTCCTATCTTTTAGGGTCCCTGCAATCTCAACCCCACACCATATCAAGCAGACTGCATGGGCCAAAAGGTTCATATGGACCAAAATGAAAACCTGTCTATGTTTGGGGTCACCCATGTTTTAGCCATTGATGGCTTCAGCAAAAAGGTTGTTGCTCATTCTACAATTCCCATAAAAAAGCAACCTAGCCATCTATGAAGATGTTTTCAGGTAATAGCCCATGTATTGTTGTGGACACCAAAGGAAATAGTATTAAAACTTTTTTTTTGCCAACATAACTATAACTTTGGCCAAGAACAGTTTTTTGTTGTTGTTTTTTTTAAAAAACTCCAGTTATAGATTAGGACTGCTGAGTATATTAAGCTAAAGTGGCAATTATGCATGACCATGTCTCCCAAATCAACCGCCAGAATAAATGACAAATCTGTGTTTCTGATTTCAGAATCATACAGTTGAACAAATCTGGCCTGAGGTCAATAATCGTGTCAACTATCCCCTGAAGACAGCCCTTCTGCAATTGGTGGATCCAGAGGAGTAAGACATGGACAACAACCTTGTCAGATACTGTGCTTTCCAACCTGACTGTACAGTTATGTCAGCTTGGTCTTACCAGGGTGGTGGAGTCGTGGAATGCTCACCGAATACCAGGTGAAATAAACCAGTGTAGTGAAGATTAATGTGATTACATTAAATGATGAGTAATATAAATACATAACAAACCTCAGTCTCCTCCTCTTTGTGCCCTGCAATTCCTGGAAATCCCGTTCTGGTACAGCAAGAATCTTTCATGCATTTTGTTTCCAGTATTGTGACCCTTGGGAGCGGTGGTAGAAAAAAGGAAAAAAAACAATCTATTACATAAGTGGCTGGTTCAGTCATGAGTAATCATGTGGCATGTTTTATAAATATATACATACATATAATATGTGTGTGTGTGTGTGTGTACAAAACAAATTAATATTATCCACCTGTTGTTCCCTATGACTCTAAAATTGCATTTCCCTGTGCATCAGTTAATATTACGGGGTCATGACTTCCAATGGCATCTTGCACTTTTCCGATGATCCCCCGAAGGAAAGCCTCGCACTCCAAAGACCGGACAGCCATCATTCTGCTGGGACTCAGTTTCCCACCAACCAGCTCGGCAAGGTACACTGATCTGTGCGAATATCATCCAAATAAGTGTCACAGCACAGGAGGCATTCATACAGTTAACACCTTTGTGCATTTTATATACAATAAGCAGACAACAGAGTGCATTTTCAAGGGAACAATGTTTAAACATCTTTAAAGTGATATTAACTATTACAACACAATAACTATGAATGAGACAAAGAACGGCAACCAGAGTGGAAATGACCAGATCAAATCTTATCTAGCTCTTGTGCTCTGCGACGCGGCTCCTGATCTGCACGATCTGGAGACCGGTGCGTTGTTGTTGTTGTTGTTGTTGTTGTTGTTGTTGTTGTTGTTGTTCACTCTGCAAAAAAAAGTTGTTAAATCATGAATTAACTATGATTAACCACATCTTTAGAAAGCTGAGTTCAATTTCACAAGCCACACCCACGCCTGATCACTGCCAGACCTGTTAAATCAAGAAATCAATCACATAGAACCTGTCTGACAAGGTGAAGCAGGATAAAAGATCTCCAAAAGCAACACATTGTGACGTGATCTAAAGAAATTCAAGAACAGATGAGAAACAAGGTTAAGGTCAGTGTCCATGATTCAACAATAAGAAAGAGACTGGGC
>JAPZDV010000023.1:15620523-15632520 GCA_029814665.1 Acanthurus lineatus
CATTCATACTGTCTTGTAATTCTGCTTGATTTTTCTCTCAAAATGCATCAGATTGATGCTTTTAAATATGAAATATTAAAAATTTTCTTCCAGGGGAGCATTTACCCAGACCCCTCTAGAGGGGTCATATCCTTCTCACCTTTTTCACCCCTGACCCATTTTCATGCAGGGGTATGATGAGAGGGGGACTGTTGATTCTTCGGCTGACCCTGGACTGGCCGAGTTTACTCCAGCGAGCCCAGTCTCCTGAGTCCTCGTCTCACTTAGCCCCTCAATATCCCTCTTTCTCTCTGTGGGGCCAGGGCTACTCTGGATGAAATTTCAGCAGGGGTATGAGGGAATGGTTCATGGAGTTTAGCACCTTCTTTAGCGTAGGCAAAATAAATGACTTCGCCTAATGCTCTAATTGGTGGCAGTTTGATGATCAGGTATCACTGGCCTTCAAGGCTGAAGCGCCTCGTTGTTTTACTACAGCACGGTGAAAGAGCGAGTCTGTATTGGTTGCTTCTGAGATTTTCTCTTTTTTTCGAGTATGAGGGGAAAAATGCTTGGTAGCATGTGGTCTGTCGAATCCTCTGAACTGTATTTTTTCCATCAAGTTGAAGTAAAGCATTTGACATTTTAAGTTAAGCCTGGCTACTGATCTCTCCTCCTCAAAATCCCTGCCCCCTGGCTGGGATCTGCGTGTGAATTGCGAATCAAATGAATGGCTTAAAAATGGTGCAGCCTCTCTCTTCTCTTTGGCTCTTATCCTCTCTAATTCACTCTGTCTCCCTTCATGTGGGTGACTAGGCTCCTGATTGGTTCACAATTTACAGATTTTTAAGAACAAAAAAGCCAGAGGTGGTAGAAGTGCCTGTAATCTAGAAATGCCTCCTCAATTTTCAGTCTTTTCCTGCCCCAGAACTGAGTAAAAGTCCGAGTCAGACCCCTGCTGTTCACTTGGATCAACAACAGTGCTCATTCTGACTAATAAAATGTGTGTCTGTAGCCTCACTGATCAAATTGTCTCGCCTATGAGACGACATCAAATACATCCATCACTCTGCAAATAACTGAACTGACTGAATGAGATCCAAGCCAGTCTCTGACGTCACTAAATGGCACACTTTCATTCACAAAATAATCCTTTGATTTATCCAATATATTTTTTCCCTCTTGAGGAAGACATAATTTCCATGCTGAACCCTTTTAACCTGTGCCAGAATTGGCTTGTTACACTGCCTTGTGCCTAAAATGGGGTAAGTAAACTGCATTAATGATCAGTGAATCATGCAGCTGACAGAGATGCTGGTTCTGTTGCTAAAAACAACTGTAGAGAGATGACCCAGACGTATTCTATACTGTAAAATACAGTAAAGTGGAGATGTCTGCCTCATGTTGAGTGAAGGATTGCATGTTGCAGACTGCTCTTCATGCAAAATGCAGAGCAAGCAGACTTTTGTCTTCCCACAAACATCCAATCTTTTGTATTGTTTAAGGGGCCACAAGAAAGTTTTGAAAGCTGAAATCTGCAAGAGACAATGTTCTTACTTTAGAAATAAACATAAACCACATTGTTTTGTTGCTTAACCTAAAGAATGTTCTCAGTATGCTGTTTGCAAGTAGTTTTTTTGGCACTCAGTGTGAGGTAAAACCTTTACATGTGAAGTGAAGGACAGTGGTACAGTGGTGTCAGTTTGTTATTGTACTGCATGCCTCATGGCTGCAGCATGTCACTTTCCATCACTTTCCCAGGTTAGCCCTGTGTAAGGCTTTAGGCTGGCCTGCTGTTTACAATACCTCCCATTCAGCCTGCTGCTCCTCAATGAAATTTCTATTTATAGAGGCCACTGGCGTGCAGAGAGTCATCTGCTTGTTCTGAATGAGGTCTGGTGGTTTTGACAAGGTTAGCTGGATTAAAGCATTGGAGGGGGAGCTGAAGGACAGGTCACAGGGGCTGGTTGGGGTGAGAAGGCCACCAAGAGAAGACTGGCTGCCTTTATTGTATGTGATGGTCGATGTCAGCACACTATTTAGTTAAATGCCGGACATGTGATGAAGCTGAGTTAGCCAAACATTTACTCAAAACCCAAACTCCAGTTTTATCCCTTTAATGTGGCATTTATGTCTGCCCTTCACCTACACTGACGCCAAGTACGCATAGATTTCTGTTCTTATGACGGGAAGTCAACATAAAGTAAGAGCTGTTGCCACCAGTCAGCAGCGTCATGCACATTGATGTAATAATTTATGGCCCACCCATTTACCCAGCCAATGGTGCAGTGAGAACGAGGTATTTTCCAGTCAGAGCCCAGCTTTTGTAAAAGTGAGGAGTTTCATTGCCTGAAAAATATTTTTGACAGAATAAAAAACGTTTTTGACCGCTGCACTAATTAACTTAATGTTTGTTGTCAGTTTCCTGAAGGGTCCATTAATGCGCCTCAGGACATTTTGGCCAATATCGCTGTTGTGCTGAGGAAATGTTTTCTGTTGAACCCATCGTGGCAAAATAGGATAGGGGAAAAAATGGCAATTTCCTTAATTCTAACAGAGTTTTTTTTCCCTTCTGTGTCTTTGTTTTGATTCTTCGGTGTGTGATGGTGTTTCCCTCACAGTTGTGCTGCAGCCAACTTGCCCTGCTCCATTGTGCTGCTGGCCTCTCTCTGAACCTGTACAGCTATAAACATGGCTAAGTGCTCTCCATCACGAACAGGCTTGCAGGACGACAATACTGTGACAGGAATTTTCTATACACTGTCCTCACCCACATACTAGAGCAAAAGTGAGGCAAGAGCCTGGATGAGGTACTTGAACACAGCTCAGTTACTGCAGCCTCTGACCCTTGAGACAAATCCAAGTAGAGATGTCTGTCAGATTCAAGGCAACACCCACAAACTGCACACACGCCATTGTCGTTATCACATGTCTCCCAGGTTCCTGCAACCTTAGGCTATTATCTCCTCCTATAGAGTTCAGCAAAATCCAAACTGAGAGCTGATCTTTTCTCTCTTTTAATATCGGAATGGGGCCTCTAGCTGATCTCTGTAAACTGCTGATTTGGTTTCAAAGATTTGGCGAGCTATCTCCCCAGTATCTCCCAGAAAAACATTGTCAATGTGTGGTCAGGATAAGCTCTGTTGGGATGAAGTGCAAATGAATGCCAGTGTGGTCGTGTTTGGACAATTTAGCAAGGCTGCAGAGGAAAAACCCTCAAAGTCGTCTAAACATAGAGACTCCTAAACCTCTCAGTCTCTCACGGTCTTGACTGAGTGACTAGATGATAGACGACCTCTGAGATTACTTAAGAGGGATACTATTTTCTACTAGAGTAGTGGACAGCTTTGAACAGTTAATGCCATACAAATCAGTATTTTTTCCACTCTTTGAAAGCCTTAAGTGTATCTTTGTCTTTTGATACGCTGAGTGCTCTGTTTACCTCTCTCATGTGTATTTTTGTAGTGCCCATGCTCTGAGCTTCTCCTCCAAAGCTACAGCTCCCACTGAGCAGAGACCCTGCCACCCACACTGCTCAGATACCATCTTGCACATTAACATAATCAAACAGAGTCTCTCTAACACACATACTGTATGCACATACAATAGCTGTAGCATATTTCAGACACTTTGCTTATCAAGTATAGGATCTTACATTAAAACCCCTTGTCTTTCAACATGTTGATTTTGTTGACGTGAATGCACTTTTTGGCTCCAACAGGAGCTATTCTGTTTCTAAGTGAGGTTTCAAACCTTTCCAATCAGAACAAGGTTTACTCAGATCAGAGACAGTTTCATTCAAGACTTCAATTAAGGCCTCCGCTACCCTTGACTCATTTTCCACTCTTTAATTTTTCTAATGGCTGGGACAGGAGGCTGGGAGCAGCACAGCCAGCTCTGCACTGCTCATTAGCTCTAGCACCGCCGCCCGCGTTGCATTTAACTTAATAATGAGGCCAAATTAACAGCAGCCCTGGCCTTGCTCCAGGTGCATTGTGGGTGAGAGTGAGGGTTAGGAGGAAAGGAGGGGGAGTACCTGGCCAGCTGAGAGGTTTTAAACAAAGCAAAGCAGTAATGACTGGAAACACAACATCTTAGGACAGCCTCCTTCATCTCTAAATGACTGTGTACTCCCACCCAATCTCTCCCTCGGCATCCACTCCACTTATTGTTTCTGCAGTCCGAAATCTGATGACTTTTTTTCAGGCTTTGCAGTGTATTAATTGCTGTTGAACCAAAGCATGAAAATATTCAATATATTTCTCCACAGGATTGAGCCAGATGACACTGAAGCAAGGGTGGAGGGGGACTGATTGTGCCAGAGGAGGGTGCTGTGAAGGGTGGGGTTAGGTTGAGTGTTGATGGGTGGAGAAGACATGTCCTCATCTCCTGGTGTGCAGAGGCTGCACAGCCATGGTCGTCCTCCAGCTCAACCCTGTGCCAGATTGGGTGCTGCCAAGGGCTATGTGTTAATGAATCCAGGCAGCCTGGGAAAGAGTACAAACAAACAAGGCCCTGGATGACAGACACTTTCTTCAGTCTACATACGCCCTCATTTAGGATTTAGTTCTTGTTCTGCATCATGTGTTTCTTGGGTTTGCTTTTGTCTGCTGCATTAAGAGGAAATGCTACCAAGGCCTGCCAAACACATGTTGAAAGTCATTCTATAATTTACATTAATCTTTTTCCCCAACTAACAGGCAGATATTGCGTGCATCAGGGCTGTGCTAATTGATATATAAATATGTAAAAGTCTCAACAGCTTTATTTCTGTTGACCATGGAAGTATAGATAGAAATCTTAATTCAACATGGACCCAATAGGACTAAAACTAAAACTTTAAAGCTCTGAAAGCTGCATTACCTCCAGCTCTATGCCAGGCGATGACAGCATCAACTCCAAGAAACTGCTGCATGTTGCTCAGAATATAGAGTGAAGTGTTTGTTCACCTGCTGAGGGCGTTGTGGCTAATAACCTCAAACATCAGTTGTCAGGAAGTGGTCATGTGACTTGTCTCCTGCCATCATACCCCTGATGTGAACCCTGACCTTGTGACAAGGCTAATGCTAATCCCCTCTGTGGAGCATTCAGGAAACGCATTCCCATTCACACTCACTCAGTGTCGTGACAGGATGCGCTTTATTTAGAAAACCATGTAATAGCTAAGTTTTAAGTTGCTGCTGTTATAGTAATACCTTGGCATGCATTAGGCTGTTAATGCAGCGTAAAGGCCAAAGGTGTGGGATGTGATGCATACATCAGGATTTGATTTGGTCTGCATGTTTGTGTTACTGTAATTTATTCTGACTCACTTCAGTCAACAGTGAGAAAATGACTGTGCATGAATTGAAGTTTCTTGTATCTGCCTGCTCACACAAACTTAAAAACACACACAGCCTGCAGATTTTCTTGGTATGATCAACAAGGACAGGATTATCTTTTTTTAAATGAAGAATGACAATGCCATTAGACTTCTTATGTAATTATGTGGTTTTACCTTTTCTCTGTGCTGGATATTTACATTTTCCATGACCTGTTTTACAACTGGCAAGCAGACTGGCACATTGTAGGTAATTGTATGATTTTCCCCTCCGGCTAGATGTTGTTTTTCAAACCAAAGCCTTTGATATTTAAACTTATTTTTATTCAAGCTTTTAATGTCCACCAATAAAATCCCTTAGGAATACATTGCCACTGACTCAAATGCATTTGCATCCCTGGACCATATGACGCACAGGTGTTTCTCATTACTAAGAAAACTAAACGTTTGCATAAAGTCATCGGGTGACTTGTAGGGAAAACACAGCCTACGTAATATCCAGCGCTAATATGGATAAAATTTGTGTATTACCCTGCTTTCAGCTCTCAGTCTGCTTGATTTTAAGTGAGTATCATCTCTGCCAATAACTGTCTGCCCGTGGTGTAAACATTATGATTTTACTAATAGTTTGTTACATTATAAGCTAAATCTAATTTCAGTGTAGTCCTTCTTTGCTCATGTAAATTGTATATTTAAATGACAAGAAGGAGACTCTGGGCCTTTGGCCTGTAATTTCATCACATCCATCTTTGTCCCAGTGCTCTGTGTGTGTGTGTACATGTGTGTGTGTGTGTGTGTTTCTATGTGTTGAGAACAGAGCCCCCTGTGTTTGTACAAAGCAAATGCACTATCATTACTGGCATGATTATGGGGCATTGAAAGTTTAAGCAAATATTCAAGAGGTCTTGCCTGTTTTTGGGAATTTTTGATACAAGAATGACCACTGAAATGTCCAAAATGCTGACAAGGCCAAGCCAAGCCTTTGTTCCCAGTTCGGACAGCGTGAAGCTTTTAACTTTTTGCCACGGGTACAAATAGCAAGTCAAGAGGAATTTACTTAGCATTAAAGGACTCCCCCCCAACCCCCTCTCACTCCAAGCTAAAATAATGTTGTTCTGGATATAATCATCCAATTATGGTGATGGAGGCAGGACTTGGCTGGGACAAGGATCACCTTTCAAAGACTCATGTCTGCTAGCCTCCATACTGATGGTAAGATAGTCAATAGTTAGTGCTCAAGATTGTGTGCAAGTTAGGAGGAGAAAAGCATTCTTGTGTGCCTATGTATGATCACATGCAACTCTGTGTCTCTTGTTCCACCAGTGATATAGAAGATAAAGTGCACATTGCACTACGACATTAATTTCATCTTAAATATTATTGCTTTTCTTTTTAGTATTAGTATGAAAAAAAACTAAAGCAGTTTCTGACGATTTTCATTGTTGTTGGAGATGGCTAGTCTTTCTTTATTGAAGAATATTATCTTCATGACCAAGGAGCTGTTGTCATCATTCCTTGTGCCTACAAATACTGCATTATTACACTACATGAAGAGAAGTGACATTTTGTTTTCATTAAAGAGTCATGCAAACAGTTCACAAGCCAAGAGCATCAGGGGGGCATTTACCATCGTCCAATGCAAATAGGTAAACACCTAGGGTTGCTTCTGTAATTTGTATTCTTTGAGAGAGTGTATTTGGCTTCCTCTTGTGTGTATAAAGTGTATAAGGGAGAGGAGGAAAGACATCCTGCCACTGACACGTTTACAGTCCACCAAGCCTGCAGAGTGCTGGAGGCGTGGCCTGATGGCAGCAGTGCTGTCTGAGTAATTACAGGCTCCCTGGTGGATATTACTAAGGTCCCAGCGATCCAGACTCCATGCAAGGCCACTCTTCCACTGTAGTTAAGGGACAGGGGGAAAAAAAATCTAAACCAAAGAAAAGTCAGGGAATGAAAAAAACAAACCTTTTCCTTCTTTCTGGTCTAATTCAACAAGCACAGCTCTGTTTTCTGTGCATAGCGTTGTTTGGTTTCTGCCAGAAATATGTACCTCAGTATAGGCACATTTTTATTATCCAGCAGGGCTCCTGGTATTTTGAAAATGAGGTAAGCTCAATTACCAACAAAGAGCTCCTCTCAGGGGTCTGTCATCACACAGGGGTGAATGGGAGGGAGAGAGAGGAAAGAGAGACCCGTCTGCCTGTACTCTGATACTACAGGATTATAGGCACAGTGGCATGAATTGTAGCCATATTTTAGTTTGCAGTATGTGGATACAAAATGTTCAAATGACCTGCAGAAAGGACAGTAGAAAAGCAGTACTCTGCTTCTAACATTTTTTGTTTGTAATCTTTATCTCAACTGTGAGCCCAAACTACACCATAAACTTCCTATAGGGTTTTTTCAAGGAGTCACTAAAATCTCTTCCTTACAAAATCCTGCATCCACAAAAAAAGGAATAATTGTCAAAATATGCGGTTTGGTTGCACAAACAGCAACCTGCCGCACTGCCACTCATATTGTCTGGAGGTGTATTTATTGACCTATTAACCCACACTCAAAATGAGAATAAAATTAGTTAAATAAAATAAAGTAAAAAATACAAATACAGTTGATGAGTAGTGGGGTTCAATAGTTAAATAGAAAAAGAATATGAGATTGACCATTTGCTGTGAACATAATGCTGAAGCCAAATAAAAATTTAATGAGAAAAAAATCAAACTATACACAAAAAAATAGGAAATTTTAGGTTATAAAGACAGTGAGAGATATCAATAGAACATACGGTACCTTGATGTGAAAACCACGACAACTGATTGCTGCCTAAATGTAGTATATCAAAAAATAAAATATCTACCAAGTAAGAACAGTAAAATTGGAGAAAATTAATAATGATATTATTAAATGTGTCAGTTTGCTTTATGGGTTCACTGTGTGTGAGTGGCGGTTCCCGGGGGCAGAGGGCCTCCCGCTGTAGTGACGCAATAGGCACCAGAGCTGTTTGGGTTCCAGCCTGTCCTAGGAGCCGCCTGACGTCTCCTTGCTTCCTTATCTTAATGACCATTAACCGTTTCTGCTCTGTGTCAGCCCTGCAGCTTCAAGGAAGGGACAGGAAGCGAGGGGAAAAAAAGCAAAGGAGTCAGAACAAGAGAGCAAAAGAGATAGTGAGGGAGAGAGAGAGAAAGAGGCCCTCTGATAGAAAATTCCTGACAGCTGATAAGAGGGAGAAGGAGATCCAGTTTACTGCACAGATAGTGTAGGAATGTGTGGCCAGATGATGATGACTGGGTCCATGACTACACTGCCCCTATCTTTGCTTGCCAAGACACATCACCACTGACTGCCTGCATGCTAGCCAACCTCCTTGTTTCCCAGAAAAATACTGGATTCGGTGACTGTGCCTTTACCAGTCTTTTTGACTTTTGCACTGTAATACCATGGACCCATAATTACGCTACTGCTGTAGTGCTGTCGGTCCTTCCTAAATAACTATTTTCACTGTTGCACCTGACAGCAGTGTCTTTACTGTATGTGCAGCTACATAAAATTGTGGTGCATGAAATATTCATACATGCCAGCTGTCTAATTTTAGCATGATCAGTATGCACCACAAACTGCAGGGCTAAATGAACCTTTCCTTGGAAACACACAATTTCATGTGAAGAATTGGTCTGCTACAATAACAACGAAATAGACACAAGAGGAAATTGAATCCAGTTCAGACAGTGTGGAGCTTGGCCAGGCAGTCGCAGAAGGCATTTTAGCTGTGCAACTGAGCTCCCAGCTTTTTAATTTAGGACAAATCACATTGAATTGATGTACCCCTAAAAAAAGCCTGTGTCTACGCCATTTCTTGATCAGAGGCAAAGAGAAAGAGTGGGGTGAAGCAGATTGGGTTAGCAGGAGCCAGGGCTGTATATGGATCAGACTCCCGCTCAGCTGTCTCCAGAGGAAATCAAACAGGCCTATGCGGTTCATTATTTTGTCAGCCGACTCAACAGCAAAGAGCACTGGCGACATGGCCCTTTACTGTGAGTCTCCACCGACCCAGCTTAGCATGGCTGCAGTCAGAGCAGGCAGTCAGCTGGAAAGCTGAGGATTTATTGCCTTGTGGACTCATCTTAAAACAATATCATATTATGGTGTGTTCTATTTTCATGAACTGAAAAAAAAATTTGAATGAGAGGCAGTTCTCTCAAATTTTCTCCCCAGTCAGTGCCCACACACATTGCTGAGGTGAACATGATTTTTCAGGTGCTGATATCTGACATATATACAACAAGACTGAAGACTGAGGAAAGTCTAGGCTTCTGCTGGTTGTCTTCTGTTTGAATACAAAGTCCTGTGCGGTGACCCCATCACCAGACTACCAGTAGACTTACAGTCGACAGGAAGTAGCAGCACAGAATCACAGCAGTACAGTACTCAACCTCTGAACTGCAATCACCTCACCTTTCAACTGAGGAGAAAACTCAGGAAGAGGGAGACATGTAGTGAGGCACGTTCTCCTGTTCACAATATGTTTTTTTCCAACTTAACATTGTATAAAGATAAAGTCAGGCAACCTGGAAATATACATTTTACCTCTTGTCTTGCAAAAACAAGTTAATCTGTGAGTCAGACTGGGAGAAAGTGTATGTGCTAACACATATGATGCAACATAAGCATTTAAGGAGAGGAAATAATGGCCATGTTTGTGACATTTTTTCATTCTTGCACATCTCTATTTCTGAGCAGAGAGCGCCTGACGGCTATCGGCCAGCTCAGACGCCAGTCTCCACACTATCATCAGGGTCTGATGAAGCAGATAGCTCTGTGAGTACTCACTGCTTTGCAGTGTGCAGTCAAGCGTGGCGATATGGGTGGAGTTGAGGGTGTGGGGGGGTATTCAAGGATGGCTAGACAGTTTGCAATCTGCTGTGAGAAACAGACAAGAAACATTCAATCAGCTGGCGTGCAGAAGACAGAATGGCACCAGCTGAGCGCCAGTCAGGCACAAAGCTGGCCAGAGGCATAGGTCACAAACGTTATCACCCGGCCTCCACTGACATGCTAACTCTATCGCCATCATCAAAGTCAGGTCATTGTTTGCTTTGTCTGGGCTGAGTCATGGTCAGCACCCCTACTTGTTCATAGAGGACAAGCAGGTTTGGGTGGAGTATGAAGCTTATGTGTTTTATCAGGTTTAGACCATAGACAATGGTATTTATTTATAAGGAAAACAATAATAGGGTGCACTTAGACCACTTTTTGTTCTAGTTTTAGTCCTAATACTGTGCATTTCATTAAACATCTGCGGATCTTGAGGACCAGTTTGAGTATTAGTGATTAGATTGGTCATTTGTGCATAAAAAAAAAACTTAATGAAAGGATGGACAGCATCTGTTCGCATTTTAGCATACAATTATAGTTGACTGTTGTTTCATGGGGTGAGGGCAAGGGGATGAGGGAGGTACATTGGCATGCTTTTAGATAGCTGGATTTTTCAGAAGTACTTTAATGGTAAAAATGACCTTGGCTTTTCCATCATTTAAGCCTCAGTCCCAGTCCCTTTCTCTTCTTTTCTTCGTCTCTAGCCAAAGGCAACTATTTAGACTGACTTCCTGCGTACGCATGTCCCAATGGATCTACTCATGACAGGTGAAATAAATGGAAAGTTTTAAAGAACTTCCTCACTCGATGTGATTTATGAATTTGAGTCACTAGATTGTGACATTGTTTTAGCGGCACCCGCATAGCACAGGGGAGAGTCTTCCTAAGAATGCAAAATAGTTTCCCAATGAGACAGAGGGCTTTTTACTGTAACTGATGAGATGTCTGAGTATGTTCAGACTCTGTTAAAATGCTGTGAATTAGCTAATTGCGCTGATAAGTATTATGGGCTTGCTGTATAGAATCAGAGAAAGCTGTAAACCAACTGCCAGAAAGGAAAACTCACAAAAATTAAACTCACCACAAACTGTTTTTGGGGGTGGGGTGTATCTATAGTGGATGTTTGTATAAATCTAACTTTTAAACTTTAGTTTACTTCTACTTGCTGTGTGTAGCTATTTACATGCTTGTTTTGCCCTCACAAAGACAACAGAAAATCAAGAATGTTGCTTTGTACTTGATCTTCCATAATAAACTGTTGCACTATGAAACAAGCTTCATCCAGCCAAAATTTTACAATTGTAGAAGCTGAATGAAGATGGAAATGCATACCACTTACCCCCCAGTGAGCTACACAAGTTCTTGAAAAATTCCTCTGTCTCTGCTTGAAGCTCATAACTTGACATCTAAGTGTAACTGCAGGAATCCTGGAGCCACTTGGGAAGCGCAATGTAAGGTGATCCGGAGTCATAACCACTGTCATCCTCCACATGAGGAGCTTAAAGCTTGGACTAGCCACCCGATGGCATTCTTACAGTTTTGTAGCATATCAGGGTAATTCTCTGTAGTAGCTTCACTCCAATGTAGCTCTATCAAAATATGGTTACTGCGGCAAACAAAAAGATAAAGTGAAGATGATAATACATGAAGCAAAAGACAGCAGGATGCTTCGAGTTTAGTGGCTTCAGCTAAACTCTTTCTTTACCAAATGAATCAGTACTCCCCTACTGTAAGAAAAAAAAAAAAAAAAAAAAAGCAAAAAAAATATCACTTAGTTGTCCAGGTACTATATATCCGAATGTTTTTTATGTGATAAAGGACATTAAAAA
>JAPZDV010000023.1:15632754-15687003 GCA_029814665.1 Acanthurus lineatus
ACACCAAAACTTTAATAAAAAAAAAAAAAAAAAAAAAGCAAAAAACATATCACTTAGTTGTCCAGGTACTAGATATCCGAATGTTATGTATGTCATACAGGACATTAACAAATAACCCTAATGTTGGATAAGTCTGACAATGATTAAACACAGCAGAGCAATAAGCATTATTATTGCCAAATGTTTATTTAAAAAGAAACTCAAGGTGGGAAAAGCTGAGACATTTGAGCCCTGATTTTCTTTGCTGTGTCTCTTAAAATGTTGATATAATAATAATGCTGATATCTTAAAAACACCAGGTCACTGTTGCCCAATTTAATTCAAGGAATTAATTAATACAGAGAAAATAAGCTTTAAGCCTCTAGACTTATATATAATGTAGGATGTAATGCTAACATAGCCATGGCAGAGAATAGTTATCATTTCTTGTTTTTAAACAACCATTTTAACAACCAGAAGAGGACAAGAAAACTCTCTGTTAATTCCTAAAAAAAACATTTTCTTTCCAATTGATTATTGATATAACAATATCCTGCAGGCATACACATGTATCCCAGACAGATATCTACCAAGCCAAGTAATCACAGTGACATCTTGTTCTTCATTCCTTTGGTGTGCCAGAAAAAGGGTGTAATGTAAGTTTGTGTTGGTGTTGGCACGAATCCTTGTCTGTATTTGTGAGTGTTTCTGTCTCTCAGAAAGCACACTTGATCATGATTGTGTAACTCTGCAGCACAAAGGCAAGGATATTAAAAACAGATGTCGCCGCTTAAGTCGAGAATATGGAGGGGGGGGGTTGTCTTGAAGGAGGGGAGGCGTGGGTTCTGGGCGAAGCATTCCCTTATTATTGATTGCTGATCCTCTGGTATGTTAGGGCTATCAGCAGGGTTCTGAGGGCTAAGATGATAAATTGAAATGGTAGGGGGTGGGTGGGCAAAGGAGAGTTCAATTCATAACCAGATATGATAAGTTAAGAGTTCATCCTGCTTGTTTTTAACATCCTACATTTATATGATTTGATATTATGCTGGTGCTTTGATTAATATGCCAAGGCTATTAACAGGCTCCCCAAGCACAGACAGATTTTATTTGCCAAACCTCACCACTCACTGTAGTTTTTTCTATTAATCACAAGTGACTGCTTATAATTTTCACCACCACTTTTGCCACCCAAAGCCACAAATGCACACATCAGCTCCTCAGCCTTTCACTATACTTCAGAGTGTAATTTTTTTGCCACCTGACACACTCACACTAAGACACACATACCCACATTGTCTCAGAGCAACACAGTGGAAACAACACTGTTCAAGACATGTTTTATCTGTGGCAGGTTGCAGTAAGAGGCAGGGAAAGAAGAAAAACTTCCTTGTGAAAGTAGGAATGCAAAGTATTCCCCACAATGCCACACTGCTGCAATTACTCCAGCGCCTGGTGCCGGGCCAAGACAATGAGATGACAGCTTGTGGTGTTGAGGGGAAGAGCAGTTCAACTCCCATCTCTCCTCTATGTGCTGTCGGCCTGTAGTAGACCTATCAACACAGCTACTTTGTTTTTCGGACCTCTACAGTGATGTGTCCACAATGAGTGTATTTCCATGTGGTACTCAGATCAGTTGGTTTCAAAACATCCTAAAGCTATCAAACCTTTCCTTACATTGCAGAGTTTTTTCTTAATGACCAAAGGGCCTTGTTGAAAGACAGAATTCTCACGCATGTGTTTGAATGATGTCTCTTAAACGTTCATCTCACTGTTCTTTCTGCCCACCATGCTGACAGTTTTCACTCTCACTTGTCAATTAACTGGCCCAGGCCTTCTCTGTAAAAAGAGACAGAAAAGAAAAGAGGCGAGATTAGCTAGGCTGGGGGTTGAGAGGGATGTGGGAAGTGAGATTGCTGCTGCCAGAGTGTCTGCCTCCCCAGGCCTTGTCCACTGCCGCCAAGGTCTGCCGGCTCTCCCGCCGCTGTTATCAGCTGGCTCAGCAGCGGCAAAGAAACGGCTAAACAAGGCACTGTTTATCTGTGCAGAATGTATTCACTGCACATCCCAGCTGCTGGTCTGCGGCACCACTCAAATCTGCCCGGCTCTGCAAAGAAAAGGGCCGACAGACCAGCTCTCAACAACAGTCTGCATAGAGGTGCCAGGGGTGCAGATCAATAGGCGACAGTGTCCCAGCTCTGTCCGACGCTGCAGACCTGATAGCCCTGACTCTCCACTCATCCCCCCTTAAACTTTTCCACTTTCAAGCATGGAATTAGGTATTTTGCAGCAGTTTTATCTGGTGATGCAGTATTTATGAATAAGCCGGGTTACTTTATCATAACAAAGTAACCCAGCTCATTCATTGCTGCTGACTCGTTCAGCAAAATGTTGAATTGACATGGTCATTAGACTATTGATCCAGCGCTGAGTCGATTATGTTACAATCTTTAATCATATTCATTCAAATGGACTTAGTAGTTGTCGTAATGCTGATAATGTTAATTATCAAGCAAAGGTTTATTTCTGTAAAAATGTTGTAAAATTGCCTAAGATAATGAATACTTTTTACATTCCTCACTTGTTATCTAGAACCATTTTTATGCACCTAATATTTGTAAAGCAAAACCCTGCCAGGCTACCAGTTCATTTTAGTATTTAGTATGATATAGAATTAATAACCGAGGAAATTCATAATCCAATTAAATTAATTTTTCTTGAGATACTTGACTCTATTGAGTACATCTGGCATGAGTATTATTTGCAGTGATGTATATAGACTTTGATTGAATCATCTCTGCCAGTAACATAGGTGCTGTCCTGTAACTGATCCTGCACACGGTGTTATCACCAGATAAACAGTTTACTGCAGCAAGTTACTTATACTCTGCCAAAATGCTGAAATCCTATTCCTTATGTTCATTAAGCATTAGTTTCACAGCAGCCTAGACGGCTGCTCAGATATGCTGGATCTTTAAGCACACTCTCACTCTTCTCACACACACACACACACAAACTCTCAGGCACACACAAAACCGTTCCTCTCTTATCTGTGGGCCGAGGAACTCTGACTCCAGCCTGCGCAGACAGTGCTATCTTACTGGGCCATGTCTCTATATACACAAGGAAATCACCCACTCCTCATGAAGAAATGAAATCTGCTTTAGACATCCTGGCCCTGAGCTGGAAAAAAAAGGGAAAAAAAACATATTTTGAAGGGCTAATGCATCTTGAGTCTAGTCACACACAAGCCCTTGTTGGAAAAACACTTTTGGCTTTAAGTATTAGAGCAAATCCCTCTTATTCCTCTGAGCATGTTAAGGACAATGTCTTTGCTGTGGCTTATGCCCCCTTGGCCTCTGTCCCAGGCTATTTTTTCTATGAGTCAGGACAAAAGCCTTCTGACTAGGTCTGCAACTAATGATGAATTTTGTTATTGATTAAACCGCCAATCGTTTCCACTATTAATTAGTTACTTGTTTAGTCCATAAAAAGTCAAAAACTGTGAAAAATGCTTATCAAAATTTCCTAGAGTCCAAGAAGATGTCTTTAAAAAACTACCCAATGGTCCAAAACCCAAAGCCTCATCATTAACTATCAGAAGAGACAAGGAAAAACAGCCAATCCTTACAGTTAAGAAGCTGGTTGCAGTAAATGTTGATAATTTTATTTGAAAATTGACTAAAATGATTAGACTCTTATAACCTGCATTTCAGTCACAGACTGTGTTGAGGTCGTTGTGCTGTTTAAGAGTGTGACTGGCAGACTGACAGATAGACAGGACAGGGCAGACAGCACAGTGCTGGAGGCAAGAAGTCAGGGGTTAAAGGTCACAGGGAAGTGAGGATGGCTGACCTCTCAACAGGACAAACTGTTCGTTGGTGTTGACTTAACATTGCCCCGACTCTGGCATGGTTCTCACCCTCGATTTTAGCTGACCTGTCCAAAGTGCTCACCACAGGAGAGATCAGCAAGATTCCTTTTAATAGCCTGATGGGCGACCCAGCACAGTGGGAGATCTTCGACACTGACACTCCCAAGATCCTCGGTGGCGGAATATGCTGACTTATCAACACCCCTTGATGAAACACGTGTTTTAGATTCCTAAAGAGTGTTTGGTGTTTCCATGTCAGTCAGTCTCATCTCTGCAGGACTTGCCACAGCTCTCACAGCTCCAGCATAGCTCTTAATTAAACACTCTGCTGTGTTTCATCCTTAGGGTCATTTTTGCAGTTGTGTGTTTATATATGAATACTGTAAAAATTATTAGAAGACTCAGTGATAGCAGAGTTGTGGCTTGCCTGAGTCAGGAAAGCAAATATGTTTAAAAAGCACAACATATAGTTTAGTTAAGCACATTCTGTCCATAATCATTGGCAGGATGAGAACCAGTCACTTGTTTCACTTTTAGGAACCAAAAAGGGGACATTAGTTAGTTTGTGTTTACATAGCAGACAAACAGTCTGAGAGCCTTGCTCTATTAATAATTGATGATTATTCAAAAGATGACACACATTAGTGGTTTCTATAGTAATGAATCATTTTGTCATTGTGGAGTGTGGAGTATTTGGCCTGGACCTGTTCCCTGCCTCTGGATAGATGCTACAGAGGCCCTTCACAGTGATGCACACACTCAGACTTCAAACAGACTCCAGTATAGGGACAGGAACATCTAGAGCCAGAGTTTAATGATGGTGAGAGGAAGTCTGAGCTTTCGGGCAATTAAACAAGTTGTTCTCTATAAAGAAAAATACTTTCATCATAGAGATTTTGCTGCTTTGTGCTTGGAGGCGCCGGTCCTGCTCTTCATTCTTTCAATAGCTTACAAAATAACCTGGTTCAGGCAACACCACTCATGTGCATAGTTACCAGGTAGATAAACAGTAGACATTAACACTGATAATCTAGTTACCTGCAACTACAGCGCCATGCAAACCACAGCTGAAGACAGACACAGAAACCACAACCCACTGCCACAATGTGTCCACAGACTGTTTCAACCTCAAATAACTTGTTTGTAATGTAGCTTCTGAATCAGTTCAACATGTTTGAAGCAACTGATGTACGTGCATGATTCTTGCCGTTTTTGTGTTGTATCCATATGTTTATATGCAGTCAGTTTTAAAGGTCATTTCGGATAAAAGCATCACCTAAAAGAAAGGGAAATGTAATGTAACATCATCAGTAAAGGCAAGCCGTCTTACTTTGGATCAGGTTAATATCCCTCAACTTACTCCGGGCTTAGGTATTAGCATTGTACTAGAGCAAATTCTCTTCAAAGACTAGTTTAATAATATTTGATGTTTTTATCTTATAAATGTTAAGCAGGTCTCAAAACCCTTTCCAACATAGTGCTTAAAGAGCATACCAAAGCCTGTCAGAAACATGCAGGTTATTCATACGTTGGGCAAAGCACTATGATGTCCTTATTTAAAAGGCTAAGGTCTGTTTTTAATGGTTTAAGACCAAGACAAAATTATTGAAAATATTATAAGATATGCATTAGCCAGTAAGGTGACCAACAGACATGAATAGACTTTCTTGTAGAAGACAATATGTTGTAGTGTCTTGCATTTAAAATGACTTCCATACTTTGTCAGTCTTGTGATATTTCTTCAGCACCTTGCTGTGCCAAATTCTCCACATCTCGCCCATTCATAACTCTGGTCTTTTTAACTTTCCTGAAGTCCAATATTGCCACTGCTCTTAATCATTTCTGTCTGGATGTGGCCTGAGTGTCACAGTGGGTGTCTTTGGATCAAGCAGGAGAGAGGAGGAGGGCTTATTTATACCACTGGTTTGGGAAACACTGGACTGCAATCATTGGGAAAAAGATGGTTCTAATTACAGATCTCTCCCTTCTTTTTATCCCCGTGGGTTTCTCTTTATGCTCCTCTCATTCTTTTTCTTAAGCTTTCTTTCTATCTTCCTTTTGAAAAGATAAAATACTCAATTGTGAGCTGTTGGTTGCTTATTTTAAGTTTAGACACAATACGTAAGAGTTTTACAGAGGGCTCTGTGCTGTCGAACAAGTTATCTTTGGGAAACAGAGTCATTGAAAGCGGATAGTGGGTTCTGTGCCTCGCTGAGGTCCAGGCTACTCATGAAAAACACATCTGCAGAAGCACACCAGGCCAATGATAATGTTGTGTTTAGGCAATGACGGTTGTTTTCACAAGTGTCAATTTGAGATTATGATGAACTGTTCTTAACTATGATCGAGGAGTGTGTTATGAAAAATCAGTCGCTGTTATTGCATGAGAGTCAAGATTGTCTGGACCACCAAATAGGAGTATCACCAGATGCATATACCCACATATGTCTGGCAGTTTTAGCTCAATGGTTAAAAAGTTACATTCACAGCAATAAACCAACAGACGAAAAATTGTGGATCAGAGGCTTCCAGATCGTATACATGCCTCCATGGAGGATGATTGGAACAATGGGTGGAAAGGCAGAGTAGGGCATAGGGAGAGGTAAAGGGATTGAGGTGCAAGGATAGCTTGAGAGGAAAGAGAGGGAAAATGCAGGATTAGAGGCTAAGAGCAGTGTGGAGAAATGGATCAGAGGCAGGGGGAGTGAAAAGAGAGAAAGAGGCATAGCAGAATGTAAGGCGTCTGCAACCACCAGTAAGCCATGGCTGTCAGTGATCAGGCCTCTCTCCCAGCACCAGGGGCTCCAGGGCTGTGGCCACATAATGAAGGCTTGTTTGAGTTCACATTCAAACATCACAGAGAGCGCCTGGAAAAACAGTGCCCCAAGGGCTACTTTTATTAACCCTGCTAGGATTCAGCCTTCAACCCTGTGCTAAAAGGCTTCCTCGCTTCTTATCCACACACACACACATACACACTCACTCTGTCTGGTAACAAATGTTGTCATGTTAAGCATTAAACTGACGAGCAGTTTTATTTTGTCTGTGATGGTGTTGGAAACTCTCCCAATGTGTGAGAAAATTAGCGTAACGCTTTTCACAAGCGAGGTTAAATGAGAATAAGACTGTTGCACAAGATAGAGTTTCATGCTATTACACTTTTGGCTGTTTCTGTCTCATGCAGAAGCTCATCTGACTGCTCTGCTGTTTGTCTTTTCTCTCTCTACCTCTCTGTCAAAACACACACAGGCCTGCTGAATGATGGCCCTGTGAGATTCACTAGGGAGGATATTTGACTCAGGATTTTCCGATAATAGGATTTGAAGCATGCTTGCAATAGATAGTGGTTTTGTGGTGAAGGAAAAGGAGTATGTGATCCTGCTTCTGTATGTAAATACAGCAGACATTTGTGACAGAAGTTATAATCTGTATTCCTGCTGCTGCCACTGAGGTGATTCTGGTTTTTATGACTGGAACAATAGACAGCAGGGGGGAACGAACCCATTAAAATTAGGATATTTGAGAGGAGCAGTGGTCAGTTTTACTCTGCAACAGGCTATCAGGGTCGTATGAGAAAAACAGGAATTACATTCTTTGACTTTTTTTCTGTAGAAAAATACCTCTCTCAGCTGGACACACTAGGAAACAGTAAAAGAAATAGGAAGCTTTGTTGTTAATTAGTAACCTTAGAGTTCAGCTTTAACCAAAGGGGCTTGTTGAAATGCAGCATGGGAATGAAGTCTCCTAATTTTTTCCCAGGGTTGTCTGTTTGTGGGGGCCCGTCAGTCCTCTGGACTCGCACAAATCCCCTTAAAACCCCTGGAGTCACTGAGGGTGTATCAGGCCCCTGGATCTGCTGTGTGCAGGGCTGAGAGACGGGCTGTGGTCCGGAGTCAGCCAGGGGGAGAGGACAGCTACTGTGAGGGCGCCCGGAGAGCTGGGAGTCACTCAGCCACAGAAACCCTGTGTTTGTGTATGGAGCGCAGTGCTCTTATCTCCCGCCTGTACTGACGCCACACTCTTCCTGTTTCAAATCTTTACTGCTGATTTTCTCTTCACTCCTGCCTCAGCCCCAGCCAGTCCTGTTGTTTTTGGTGTTCTTGTTCTTTTCAGTGGAGATTAGATAGAGTTGCTGTGGCGACACAGGAGACAGAGGCATTGCTGGTTTGAATGTTCATATACTGGATGTGTTAATCAACAAATATTAGCTGGCTTTAAGGCCTTAAAACAATATATAAATAATAATAAAACAATATCCTACGGATTAGTAAGATTATCAAACGTACTTAATATTCTTACTATACTTAATTCATCTAAATAATGTGAAAATTAAAGGAGTATTTTTCTGAACCTGGAGCTTATTTCTGTAGTTCTAGTAAATATTCCTGTTGTTTTAATACCAGATTCATTGCTGATTTATGTGATGATAAGCCCCCATTTTACACACCTTTAAAACAGTCTGTGCGTCACACACCTTAGGGATTTGACAGGGTTTTTTATTGTCTAGTTTTACACAGTTATATTTGGAAGTGAAAATGAAGGTGAATGGACCTTGAATGTTCACTTCAGTTGTACATTATATCGTGAAACTCTGTTATGCACAATTACAATATAAATAGCAGACCAAAGTTCAACAGGGAAGTAGGTCTGCATCATGTAGAACAGGAGGTAGCTCAAATGGATAGCGTAGGTTAGGTTTGTTTTCTCCTTCTCCTTTTACGACTACATTAAACTCCTATTGGCCTGATCATCACTGGCCACCATTGATGTGTAGCATTAGTCATTCATAAATGCAATAAGAAATATGAAATGTACAAATAACCCTTAGACTTAAAAACACTAACAGAACACCTAACAAAAACTTTTGTAAATAAAGAGTACAGTATACAGGACAGTCTGCATGACTGAGGTTTTTTTATGCCCCAAGACCTCCAGGACAGACAAGGTATAGAGGACACAGCAGGCTAGGAGACAGTGAGTGTGCTTGACAAAATGCAAATATACATACATACACAAAGGTTGGACATATTGTATTTCATACTATATTTACACAGTACATCAGTTTTACAGAAAACAACTTCATGTTATACAGAAAACATCCAGGCTGTGGTCAGGCTCTGGGTGTTGTCCTCCCCCTGTCGTGATGTGCAGGTTAAATGACCATCAGTAACCTGTATTTGGCCTGAGGAAATGGAAAATGGTCTTTGCATATGTATTGCATGTGAAATCTGTGAATTAAAAAAAAAACCTTGAGCAAGGTAAAATTTTCCCCATTAATGATGTCATGTAAAATTGAACAGAATGCACTTTTAGCAGACCTGGAAAGTATATGTTGCTGACTAACAATTATATTCCTCTTAAGTTACTAAATAACTATTAGTGACATTGCATCTTGGTAAAAAACCAGGTTATCATGTGTTATTGACAAAATAAATAGCTGAAACTCGTATTAACATCCATGGTTGTATTGTGAATCGCCAGGTAAAAATAAAAAAGCTATTCTGATGGACTGTTTCTTAGCTGCTGCCCTAAAAATCCTTGAGCAGATAGTTGCTTTAGGTTTGCAAGTTGTTTCCAGCCTACACTTCATCATTGTTTTTGTAGTTGAATTCCCCCTTTCCTTTCTAATGTTTATAGACATAACACTTGACGTGATTTCAAAAAGCACCTACACATAACATATATTAAGAAAACATGTCAGCAGAGAGACATTTAGTAAGTAGTACATCAAAACAGACTGTATTGCATAATTTGCGTACAAAACAAGTTTGGTAACTGTGGGAGGTATCTATCTTTCTTCTCCAGCTTTACAAAATCAAAAACAGCCATCTAAAATACATAAACACTGAAAGAGCTCCCTAACAGTCCCCTACTTGGTATTTGCAAGCGTCACTACCAGTCTTCCTCTCCCCTGTCTGGCCTGCCCAGCTGCCTGGATGGCCGATTCTGATGGCGCCAAGCACTCTGCAACTCTGCCGTAATCAGGAACAGCGAGGGGCAGTCTCTATCACAGAGAGTTTCTTTCCTTTTCCTTTGTTTTCCACAGATTTCCTTCCTCGTTTTCTTAGATATTCTCTCTCCACTGATGTAAGTCCAAACAGAGGCCTATTTAGAAAGTAAACAGATGAATGAGGGGAGGTTCTGGGCCTGGCGTCCATGGAGTCAGGCGCAGAGCGGAGACGTCTCGCTCCACCCGCCCTGTGCTGACACAGCCTGTAAATATACAGCATGACAAATGGCATGGCTTTGCAGCAGTCCCCCCAACCAATCTCTGGCAAGCAGGCTTGATGCCGGAGAGGCTAGCCGACAGGCCGTGTCTGATTCACTGTCACAAGAGACACATTGTTTATAGGACAGAGAGACACTGTAACACAAACACTAATACCCCTCGAGTGGGTGACACATTGGGAAAACCCTGGGTTTGTGGCTCCAGTGTTGGCCTCAAGGCGAACATTGCAATGAGAGTTTGTTTCAGCTCCTCATCAAAAAAAAGTGTGTTTTATACTCTTTGTCCCTCTTGTATATCCTGCTGATCAATCACTTTTCTGTAACCATTTTTTTCCCCTGGCTTTCTTAAGATCTCTCCACAGAGAGGCTCTGGTTACATCTGGCTTTAGCTTGGCTGTTCATGTTTGGCTTCCACCAAAGATCTGTGTGTAAGACTATGATTGGGTTCGTATATTTTCACCATAGCAAATTTATTTTCATGCTTCTCTCAAAAGGACATCCTTATGGGGAAAATCCATCTTAGGAGAGCTTATTATTACATTTTTGCTCATTTTATGTTTGTCTCACTTTTGGCAGCAACTTTGGCTATCATGCCTGCCCCAGTTATGTGATAACTCTGAATAACTAAGTGAAAGGCCTTACATGGGGAGGCACTGAGATGTTGATGGATCTCAACTGCTTTGGAGGCAAGGTTTAAAGAGAGGAATGTCTATGAGGTGGGGGTGGGAGTGGGGGTGGGGGCCCTTGGGGGGGAAAAGGTCTGTTTGACCTCTAAGGATAGACCTGCAAACTGGGATCGCGACAGTCTTTCCTGCTGTGCTCTCTACCAGGATTTCCTTCCCTTTTTTAGGCCCACATCTACTGAAGCACCAGGGACATGGCCCACAGTGGGCCACCTATTGTGAGAGCTGAGCAGACTTACTAGCTGAGGTCACACAGGGAGTCTGTGAGCGCCAGACTGGCAGGCGATCTACAGTTTCCTCCAAGATATGAGATCAAGTAAATCAGAGTTAGGAGCCGTTACCCTTTAAGGGTCCTAATGACCACTGCTCCTTTCCCCACTGCAAACAGCTATGTCTGAGATGTGAAGCATTATGAAGATGGTATTTTGTGCTATCATCCGTTTTTCATCGACTGGCTCTCCTTTCAGCAAACATGATATCATCCTGGTATCATGGCTCACTTGATGCAGCCAGTATTAGTGTTGTGTTATGTAGCATTAGCATATAGACTGGCGCTCCATTAGTCATGCTCAGGACTTACGCCCCACATGAATACTGTGTTACCTCTTAAGAGGATCCATTTTTCACAGGCTGCCGAGGACAATAAAGACAAGAGACAAACTAATTGATTTTAATTCGTTGTCAGTGTCATGGGAATCTGTTGGAATAGACACACAGAGATTCATCTCCCAAAGCACCAGTAAAGACAAAATTGTAATGACAGCTGGCTGATCGACACAGAGCCGCCACTGCTGCTGGGACACGAGGAAACTACATGTTTTTTATCACACCGAATAGCATTAGCTTACAAGCCTTCTTGATGTTGAAAAGGTGATTCATTTTAAATCTAGCTATTGCAGACTTCAGTCATGCCTGTACTGTTTTGTGATGAAACCACAGGTTTTGTTCAGGTTAGTTAAACTTTAGAAACAGAAAATCAAACATATTTAATATGATTTTGACGGTGCTGATAGGTCCGATGCTCTGTTGGCAGGCAAAACTTGTTCCTTTTTGTCCAGTGCACACTCTCCACAGCCTTGCGAATCAATTGCCATAATTGAATCAGGGTTGTAATAAGTCCTTACACTGCACTGTGCCTTTACCATCTTACTGTCAGTCCTTACAACAATGAGGGTCACACACTTCACGACTACTTTCCATCATGCTATTGCACAGACATGCAAGGACAAGTAATTGCCTGGGATCAAACACCCAGTTTTCTGAGTAAAATCTAGATTCCAATGGTATGTCATTATAATGCAGCCTGTAGTCATTCTATTATATACACTACAAAGAAAATGTGATGAAATCAAGCCAACCTGAAGGGTTTTAGTCTTGACCTACTCTGGACATGTGAGCATATCATATAAAGCTTCTGTGAGTGATGCTTGCATGCTCCTAACAGGCTGTAACAACAAGGCCACTTCTTGAATTTGAAACATTGCTTTGGACTCTGAAATCCAGGCTAATAAGCCCTTGTTATATGCATTGCACCAAAGTAGACAATTTGGCTGTGAATCCTTTCTCTCTCAGCAGATGTACTCATCCAAAAGGAATGATTTCCATATGTTTTGTTATGGTGTTTGCTCTGTTTGCTGGAAACAGCTATAGTATATTTTTGGTGTATCCACTGAGTTACTAATTTACCATGGAGAAATGAATTATTTTAGCTGTAACTGTGTAGCAGATATGTCTGGAATTTTCAAACCTGTTGGCATTCTCAACAATGTGTTCCTTCTCAGGCTTAAAGGACTCGCAGGGATCATTCGCTCACTTCCTCTCACTCTACCTCACTCCGAGGCTTGCACAGGTCCAGCTAGGATACACTGGAGCTGCCTTGTTTTTCAGTCCATGATTCAGTGTCGCCTGTTCTCCTTTCTTATTGATTTACTTTATGGGGCCCAGCAGCGGAAGAGTAGCATCAAGGACGGTAATTAGCCTTCCTGTGTAGGAGCAAAACAGCGACTTTTCTAAGTGACTCTTCAGGGGGAACCTAAGCCGAAACCATGCCTTGGTAGAGTGGAAAGTGTGCCCTCTGTGCACCAAGTAAATCATCATTGGGGAAACACAGGGTCATATAGCTGACACCAGTGCACCAGCAGAGCTTAAATCACACCTTGGCTTGGTGAAGAGAGACAGTTTAGGATACATAATAAAAAACAAGATTTTCCTTTAGACGGGGCTGCTCTCATCTCCTTAAACAAGCTCATAAAAGTGTAAACAGACAAACTAATGATAAATGTAAATATGGTGGTGTCTGAAGATGTTTATCCCACAAGCCTGCAGTGGTTCTCTGTATCACAGGCCACCTAACAGGTCTGGGAGCTTCATGGTGTACTTGTCCTCTGACCACAGCCAGAGAGACAGACCAGGCCTTATGCTGTCAGTGATAGTGAATTGGCCATAATCATTATCAGCTCTGTGGTAGTGAGTGGCTCCCACTCTGTACAGGCGGCTTCATGTCTGACCTGTCTGTCGTGTGGCAGGACTCTGCTCTGTGGGAGAACGAAACGCTGAGGGTTGGGGTCACTCGGTGTCTGCCGCCTCCCTTGAATATCTGCATGCCATTAACAGCAATGACTCTGATGACATATTCTTCCTGGCCTTGTCTGAGCTCCCTTGCTTCGGTTGGAGGTGCCTGTGGCCCCTGGTCTTCAGGCACTTATCTATTTTGGGAGGTCATTTGGAGCCGGACATTCTGTCTCCCCAATGCAGCCCGTCTCCTGATACTGCTATCAACTGCCGGCTTTTAACAGGGAGCCACGGCAATTTACTAGAGTGACGCCAAGCAAGGCAGTTATCAGAACCCCAACACCAGATTAGCTGGTTGGTCTTCTAATGAGCATCCTTGAACAGGGAAATGGAGGGGGGACTCACGGAGCTAAATAATAACACTATTATCCATGGTCCTGACAGGACAGGAAATACTCCTCAAAATGCACCATCTAAGAGAAAACACAACTCATTTCTCAAGTTCAGAGATGTGTATTGACCTTAATGTTCAAAAAACACATCGTAGAACCCTGCAGAACACCATAGAACTTACATTTTTTGAAAAAAAATTGCCCTTTGCACAATAAAAGAAGTGATAACAAATAAGAGGAGGGAAGGGTCAAATAAGATGGAACCAAATTCACAATAGAGAAACACACAGAGGGTTTTTTTTTAAAAATATAAGGTATCTTGACCACAAAGCCACCACAATGTTCAGTGAAGTATTGTGTTTGATTAAATGCTGTTTCATGGGGGCTTTTTTAAAACAGCTCAGAGCAGGCCACACTTCCTCCTTTAGTTTCACACATTTCAGCCTAGCCATGTCTTAACAGCTCAGCCATTTAAGGATAATGTGTTTTTCCTACTTACCTGGAGTCAAAGTCATGGATGAATTTTTTTTGGCTCAACGTGTTGTCACAGGGTATGTTGCAAAGTGTGACATGTAGCTTTGCTCAGTTGCTGGATGTCCACAGCATCAAGCAGAAGGTACTCTCCGACATATTGTCCATGTCCTATGGATGCTTAATATGAACAGAGTGTGGATGCCAGACAAAAGGTAGTATAAGACTTTTTTTTAAAAGAAAACAGTTTGCTTTATCTGACTGTGGACAAGTAGAAAAAATAGTAAACCCTACCACAGCTGATCTTAATTGAAGCTCCAGTAGATATTTTGCACGTGCACAACAAACCACAATTTAAAAACAACAGATGATCTCTCCCATCTCTTATTTTGAGTTCTCCTAGTTTAGAGTCAGAAAGGGATGACTTAACTCGTGAAACTAGTGAAACTGCTGTTCAGTGAGGTGACTAAGTTGTAAACTGGAATCTGTAGCCTGCTCAGTCTGGCCCTGGTCTCTGTAAATATAGTTAAAATTCATAAAACGTGTCTGTGGAGGTGATGTCATACTTGGCATAATGTTTCACTGTGGATTTTAGGAGGGTTAGATTTACTAGCATTCGGGAAACATTAAAAAGTGCAGTGGTTCACACTAAGTGCTTGTGCTCTATGTAGTGTTTCCCCAGCCCCCTCCTGACTTTATGCAATATACTGCCACTGTTGATGCAGAGCAGAATAAACAGATATACAAAAAAACCTCACAGAATATAAACTTAAACTTTCGAAGAGTGTATTTGGTGTTTTTTGTTCTTAAAAAAACATTCTCCTTTTTGTGAAACTTAACCTGGAAATAATAAGTTATGACTAATCTGGATGGAGAGGATAAAAACTTTCCTCAGTATTTGCATTTGAAGTTTATGCCAAACGTGGGAGTATGATATCTTCCTGAGGTGTGAAAGCCCGCTTACTGCCAGTTGGTTTTGGCTCAGATATACCCCTTCTGGAACAGTATTTTCATTTTCAGTCTGCTAGTATGGGGAGCCACAGGCAATTCAAAATGAAATTTATGCAAGCATTAAGCAGATTTAGACAGCTCCAATGAATTGAGTGCAAATATGCAGCCAATTATAATTCTGTGGTAGTTATAATTTTATAATTGCAGTCAGCTCCTCTTTACTCTGGGCAAATTACAGCAGCACATTAAAAATACACAACACCAGCAATGGTTTAATATATTTTAGCACGTTCTGTTAAGTGTTGGCTTTGTGGAAGCCGCTTGCAGGAAAGTCCCCTGTGGATATTTCAGACCCCTGGAGCAAGATGGCACCCACACAAGAGAACCTGTGGCACCACTTGGATATGACAGCCAGTGATTATGTTGAATATTGTCATAAAAGCATTCAACCAAATGGAGATGTTCCAAAACAATAATAAGAGGAGTGGGGGGTGAAGTTGGTCGAGACAGGGTGTGGTTTCCGCTACAGGGCATGCTACTTCAGGGCTCTTAGACACGCCTCTAATTTGAAGCCAAAAGGAATGTAACAGTGATTAAGATGAAATCGTAATGTAAAGACAATGCACTCAAAAGTACTATGTACATATGCATTTCTAAAAATACTGATACAAAGGGGTTTTTTGACGTGAAAAAATTGTCACATAGGTTTATCTATCATGTTTCCAAAGCTCTGCTGCAATAAACACAAAGCGTTTGATCAGGGATTATAAGAAAATTAACTTTACGGCATGCAGTCTAGTCAGTGCACTTACTGACTCCTTACTGTAAAAAAGCAGATGATATTTGTTATTTGTCATTTGTGTATTTGTGTGTGTTGACTGCAAACTATAAACAGGATTGTGCACTGATCATGTTATGCTCATGTGGCTGGTTGTGACTTTATCTCTAGACATTAATCTAAGTTTGTGTTTGTAGTCTTTGAGGTGTGGATTAGTGGGAGTGTTGAGTCAGGCGAGGGCGAGGGCCCAGGAGGTCAGCCCGGAGAGAGGCCCACGTAAGCAGGCTCCAGTGCTGCTGAATAGGCCGATAATGGCCTGGATCAGAAGGAATGTGTTCATGGAGCCTTGCTACTGACAGTCGGCCCCTGGGGACATGAATTACCCTGACTGATACAAAAAGAAGATGACAAAAACACTGCCTTAAGCACTGTCTCCTCGGACTCCTTGTCTCCAACACAGTTAAATGAATAAAATTGCCACCAATTAAAGATATAATCATGCTTCTTTTCTCTCAGCTTCCATTTTCTCTCCTTCCATTTCCATTAAAGCTAAAACATATCGGAAAAGTCCCCTATACGTATGCCTATCACTCAATCATAGTAAAAATACAGTCAGTATTTGTTTTGTAATGTTTAAACAGATATTCCTAAAGTGAAGATATTATATGCAACTGTTACTTACCTGATTTTTAAACAAAGAAATGGTTATATTACTTGTAATCTTGTAATCCAGAAATATATTTTTCTTTATTTATATTAAAATGCAGCCTTGTTCTGCAAGAAACAAGCAATATCATGATCTGATAAGCTTATCATCTCCAAGTATTTTAGATTTGAGCTTGAAATTGTTAGCTTTCTACATAAATAATGTATCTAAAAAGCTAACTTCCCCAACACCACGCCTCTCTTTTGATGCCTTAACGCCTAAGTATGCCACTCATCCGCAGTTTAAATACTTTTTAAAAAAATTTTAACCATGTTGCAATCTTTTCAGTGCCCTAAAGCTCAAGAGCCCTGTCAGTCAGAGTTTACTCTTGCCCTACTTTTGAACCATTTATTTTAGTCAACTTTTCCTCTCTGTTTTGTTAAAAACCATAAGTTTTTAATCAGTTTGCCAAGTAAGTCCATTATGAGTTCATCCCACCAGGCACTATTGATACCATTGATGGACATGGCTAGATGGCTAGATGGCTAGATAGATAGATAGATAGATAGATAGATAGATAGATAGATAGATAGATAGATAGATAGATAGATAGATAGATAGATAGAAATACAGTAGGTAGTATAACAACAGTGTATAAACATTCATGTAATCGTATCACTTACATGTCACATCAGGCTGCATTATTATTCAAAGTTTCAGTTGTTGATATGGACTAATAAATCAAATAATCGAATATTACTGTGTTTTCCAGAGAGCATGTTACCCTGGTCGATCATTAGGGAGCAAGAGTATCTGAGATCTCCTTAAATAAATTACAAATAAATTACAAAAAAATTACAAATAATGTGGGACTGAGCATGTTCTCTTCCAAACAGGTTCCCCTAAACAAATTAGACTGATATTTTATGTGCCTAAGTATACTGTATCTATCACAGATTAAAGCTTTTCATGGCACTGTTCCCTGTGGCACATGTTAGCATTGTTGTGCTACATTACAATTAACAGATTTATTTTGGATTGGAGACCTGGTTGCAATGTTACTACTCACAGACAAGAGGTCACTGTATTAATGGGGTTAAAGCATGAATAAATGAATAATCAACTGCTACACAGAGCAAGTTTATCAAAAAAAAATTGATGTTGTTTCTTTGTGGTTTCTGGAGTGTGGCCTGAGGAGGATTACTCAGGAGGAAGACATACTGTAATAGTAGAAAGAACAAATAATTGTTTACAATGTGTTTTCTACCAGATTTTAAGCACAACAGTTGGTGCACTCTGTCTCTCTGTTATGCTAAATGTAAGTTGCTCACTCACTTGGCTAAAGCGTCAGTTGGGAGTTGGACCGGCGTGACCACGGCATTATTACCCAGGGGTCTCCAGGGGTGCATGGGCCTGCACCTTCACAGGGAGAGGGGCAGGCCAGGGAACAGGCCTGTGTGAACAGCTGTGCCCTGTTTTAGAACTGCGTACTCAGTTACCTCTTACTCTTTGAAGAAGTCTTTCCTTACACACTTTCACACATGCGGCGCACATTAGTAGAGTAGGGCTCAGATAGGACTAAAGGATGAAAAGTTCAAATGCCTAAACTTTGATTTCTCAATTAAGGAAAGAGCCCAATGCTATTGATGGCTTTAAATTGTACTTAAAGAACGATGAACCTTTAAATATTTCTCAAAAGCAATTTTATAGAATAATCACTATTTAAAGAATTTCTTGAAAATATTGCTCTTCAGTCCCACAGAAACCAATTGCAAATCACTATAGCTTGTAATTGTCCAATTTAAAACCATACATTTCTTTGTAGAACCCCAAATTCTTCTATGTATAAGCCAAAGTGGTTTTCATAGCGCTGTAACACCAAAGCGCATTGCCATCATGTGGTACAAATGATTGTACATTCAAATTGAGCTGCCACAGCAACATTTTAAAAAGATAGCTCAATCCCATTTTATGAAATGGTTTGCTTAAGTGATCTGTGTTAGTTATGTCACATTGGAATTCAAAAGCATGTTATAAATTACATAAAAACATCAACTCTATCTGATAACTACAGAATGTTTCCTGACAGCCCCTCTCAGTGACGTAAAAGTTGTGTATTTTTGATAGTTTGGCAGTGTAAGGAATTAAATGGTGTCTGTTTTGCCACTCCTCTGTATCCCAAGTTAACGTGACTAATTAATTTCCACATCCACATTAGAGGAAGAAGGAGCACAGTGTTAAGACTGCTGCCTGTTCAGGGAACACAACCATTATCACAAAGTTTTTTGGGGTTTTTTTTTTTCAAATAATTTTTTTTCTCAATAATCCTTGAAATAAAAATGAACAACGCTGAAAGGAAATTTGGCAGAGTTGTGGTGAAAGGTCATGTGAAACTAGCTGTTGATTTGAACCATCCATTGCAAATCTTTAAAAGTGCAGCAGTTAAGGTTGTCTTATTGTGTTATTATGCTTCAGTCAGATTCAGATACAATCACATAAAATGTGTTCTTCAAATCCTGCCAATAAGCTTCATTTGTTTTGAACACACTTTATTGGCATTGTAAATCAGGACAACAAGATGTGACATGCCAATTAGTAATTTTCAACCGCAGAGTAGAGAAAGCACCTCCAATAACAATATGATACTTAAACCCGGACACAATAGCTTTTTATTCTGATATCTTATTTGGAAAAGAATCTACATAGCTTAACTTATGATCTGTTGGAGTAACTTTATACTGTTTGTACAGAAAAATATTTAGTCAAACAGCCTTAATGTGTAATCGAACATTACAACAGTTTACTGAGTGACAAAAGATCTACAAGATTTATATTTTTCATTACAAAGTGTCAACAACTGTCTTTTACAACAAGTGTAAAAGTAAAATTACTCTGTTTGATCACTATAATTAAAAATGAGCAAATTCTGTACACTGACGGTCTTAAAAATCACAGCAAAATTTAAAAAATACAATGTACATGCTATTATTCAGTCCTTTGCAATAGAAGAGACAATAGAGATTTGTGTCAAGATATGCTTATTCATTACTTAAACAAGGTTTGCGGGGGGGTCATACATTGGTTCTGTTATAAAAACTCTATTTGTCAGCTTCTTGTGGAAATGCACACAGCTTGAAGTTAACTAAATGTGAGGATCCATTTGGACAAAATCACAGCCAACACATCAGTTCCGCCATTCAGTTTAATGCAGGTAGTTTGATTAGGCTGCATCGGTGCGGGCTGCAGGTGGTTCCAAAGAAAAAAAAAACGCAACAGCCACGCAGCTGAAAACGCAGCCAGCCGTCATGCTGCGCCGGTCGGTCAACTGAGCGGCCGATCAGTCCGAGCATGGCTGAACAACCCTGCCATGAGGGAGTACAAAGACGTTAATTTGCATTTGCAAATTGGTTGACAGTCCCACACTGCCTCACAAACCAGCGGTGTTCGCTGCGATGACTGATTTGTTCAGACCCTTTTACAGGAGCCCTGGATCATCTGTATGTAACTTATGCGGCACCAAATTCAAAGCATCTAATATGTCTGCATGCTCCTGATGCTTTCAGACATTTGTCTCTCAATCTGTTCCAGCAGCGGGGGTAGTACAGCAGACAGCTTCAGTGTCTTATGAGCCAGCTGGGTTTTTCTTTGACTTCCTCTCTCCTCTTGACTTAACTGAAAATTGCATGACACTGATTCAAATGAATCAGTTCTCTGTAATAACAGTTTTCTTTTCCTTGTCTGACATGTGATTGAGTTACAAAGGGGAATGCATTTGCAACAGGTGCCTCTAACACAGTGCAGGCATGAGGGCCTCCATGTCCACCCTTAGTACCCTCCATCTGCCCCAAAGCCCTCACTCTGCCAGGGAAACCTGATTCCAGTTCAGACTGGCACACTCTGCTGCTGCAGCCCTCATAGTCTCCATTGGTGCAATCCTGTGTGTGCATGTGTTTGTGTGTGTTAAACTCTGTGGGCAATGCATGCAATGGCAATCCTTGTAACTACAGTTGTAGTTAGTTTCAAATGTGTTGTGTAATTTTAAAAGGCCCTCAAAGAATTTAAAGCATCCTACATATGAAATAGATGTGCCACATGAGTAATATTAGTGAACAATCCTGTGCAGGTGGAACAATATTTTTGGCACGTCACCAACAGTTAAATACTTTTACATTTCATTCATGACAACTTAGAAATTCAACATTGGGCGTGTCTGTTTTCACCAAGGGGCAAGGTTTCAAGGCTTTTTAGCCAATCAGCAGTGCTTACTCTTGGACTTATGCTGCTAGGATCATGTTGATACATCTTGGGGTGTGGCTTTCCCTCACTGATTTCAGAGCCAAGATATTTTAACTCTTACATGGGCAGGCTATATTAAACTGTGATAACTGTGTTCTTTAAATAGTGATAACATCGATCTTTTTGCCCATAACGACATCAGATAGTTACAAAAGTTGGAAAAATGTTTCCATAAAATAAGTTAAAGAAATACAAACTATGATTAACAATACATTCAAACATGGCTACAATGGTGCTCTACTGACAAGACAATTTATAATGTATATAATACTAATAAATTTTTTTTTGTTTGTTTAATTTAGGAATAGTTTGTTAAAACATTATCATAAACCCAACACAGGCTTCTTCGTGTTCTTCTGCTCCTTACATAGTTATGGGAGCCTTATTTTACAAGTATTTCTTTTTTCTATTTTCTATACTTTCATGCTCCCCTGCTCAGAAAATTCTTACTAAGCAAAAATATAGATATATTTTTTGATTGGTTTTCAAGTTTACTCATGGGTTAAATACCATAACATCTTGGGGCGACTCGGGTTTTATTTTCCATTGTTATGTAGTGCAAAGCTGTCCTGGTTATTAACCTTATGGATATATTAAACAGCAGATGAGGAACCCAGACATGGCATCCCCCATTCAAGCACATGCACCAACAAACAGCCTGAATGGCATTAATTTAAAATTAGTGTTTGGAAAACCTTTATGAGAATTTTGCCTAATATTTTGCCCTATATTCAGTTAAGTATGAAGCCCTTCATTGTGGTCATAGACACATTTTTGTTTACACTGGTTAAAGATGTGGCCTTATACGCCCTAGACCATCTACCCATGTGGTCTGAACCATCAGTTCTTAAGACACATTGATGATGCACTGGTTGCATTCATATCTGTACTTGGAGGCTTTAAGCTGTTGCCAACCGGCCAGCATTCATCATCGCTGAGAGTGCAACACACAGGAGTTTCACAGTGGTGTCTAATCGAAAAATCAGTTACACCAATATGGGCTCATTAATATGGGTGATTGCTCACTCATCATCCCGAATGTAGCAAGACTGTACAGCTATCACAAATCCTTACTACTGAGGTCATTTAGAAGTAGAGTTTCTTTGACATAATTTGTCCAGAAAAGAGAACTGCAGGTGGGGAAAACAAGATGCAGTGTCATATAAGTGCTGCAAGATTTGAAACTTTTTCACCAAACATGCACCATTACTTTCTGTTTGATGGTGCTTCTTTAATTTTTTTTACCCCTGCCACTCAGACAGCCAGTGTCACTGAGGCTGCACTTTCCACTTCTGTCCCACCTCCCACCAGAGAAGCACCCCAGTCTCACCAGGAGGAGTCACTTGTGCAGTGATACAGATGTGAACCTGCATTAACTTCCCATGTGTGAATATGGCTATAGTTTTGTTCACTTGAATGAGGATCGATTATTACCTGGGATCAAACCCATGCACTGTTGTTGCCTAAGATTTTTAGTTCTGCTAAATTCTGTGCTGTCTACAAACTGTTTCTGACTTTTTTTCCTGACTTCTGACTTTTTTTGTAATATATATCCTTATTTTCCTAGAGTTAATATTGGCTGCACAAATTTAAATCACTTTATTTTTCTTGTTAAAGCAACCTTTTTATTGCCTACCTTGTATTATAACAGTAATATCTCTACAGTAACAGTAAACATCCTGTTTTGTTACTGGGTTAAAGTTTTGTCCACAAGTTTCTTAAGCAGCCATAAAGTTCTGTTAAATGCTTAACTTAAAGCATTGGTTTCACTTGTCTTTTATTATGGGGAAATTCATTCACTGAAGTTACTGCGTTTGGAATGTAATCTCACTGTAGTTTGTTTTGCTTTTAAAGGAGGGTTTGACTTATGGATTTCATTATTCTTTATGTCTTGTTTTGTTCTCATTTTTATCTCTACATTTCATAATCCTCATAAAAAATTCTAAATCAGATTTGGTGATAATAAAATGTTTAATTCATGCGTGTGTTTCAGTTTCCTCATTGAAAACTGAAAATGATCTCTCTCTTTTGGTGCGAAAATGAGAGAAAAAAACAGTCACATCACTCTGTCTTAACATTTAGTCGCTGTTTTTTATATTCAATCACATCGATCATTGTGGATGTATATAAGTTTTAGTAACTTTTGACTTAAAAACTAGATGTGGGTGTTTTCGCCTTTAAGAGTTAAGAAACTTGAAACCTTGTTTGCGCAACAATCAGTGCAGCTCACAGCCGCCAAAGTGTCTAGACTAGCACATGATGGTAGTCAGCCAATGGCTCCACCGCTCTCCTCGGGGGCCCAGTGTATGTATGTGTATGTGTGTGAGGGCGCGCGTGCAAGCGTGTGTGTGTGCGTGTGTGTGTGTGTATGTGTGTGAGAAGGGGGGCTGGCAGAGAGAAAGAAAGGGATCGGAGCTGCAGTTTGGTTTAGATCTGAGTAGAGAAGCAGGAGCGCGATTCAGCCCCGGATTGATCCTCCTCATGTAATTTCATATCTCATGGATATTTTGTTGGGATCGTAAAAAAAAAGAAGTACACTGACATTTCAAGAAGAGGACAAGGATCTTGACTTTTAGTGCATTTTCTTGGGATTAAATCGCCTCGCAGTACCTCATGCTCGACGTGCCGGTGTAGAAAGTAGATTTGAGGTTGTTAAAAGTCCGAAACTGTTTCAGGCTGCGAGCCGCCGTCTCGGGTTGAAGTCTACTCGCTTTGGATTATGTTACTGTGTATTATGTTATGTTATGTATTCTACTCTTTTTACTAGTTCGTAACAAACATATAAATAGTGAAATCCGCAGCCGTTCTGGGTAATAAACACTTTATTCTTGCAGTATAATCTGCTAAATGAATGCATTTTGATCGGAATGCTGCAGTGCATTTATTGCGCGATTTCGTTGTTGTAGATGCAACAAAATCGCCTTCACTCTAATGTTGCGGTTTTGCCACAAATCCTCGTCAGTTGGCTGTGCATGCATTGCACGGCATTTCACAGACATTAATGTTTTGCAACGACCGAAGAAGTATCTGTAAAATTCGGATATCCGTACAAGAATAAAACCCCCATATAGATTTTTAAGTTGTCGTATGTTCAGGACGAAACGCTCAGGTCTTGTGCGGCGACTCTGGAGAAGCCGTTTGATCCCAGATACAGAAGGGGAAGATGGAAATGGCAAAACTAGTGAGGGCTGTAGGGACGATCTGTTCGGAAACAACCCAGAGAAAATTCCCAAAACGGAGCTCAGACCGATGACCCCTAGCGGGTCTCTTGTAGGGGACATTGGGGGTGTGTGCACCCGGAGCCCCGTGGAGAGCAGCGGCTTGGGGGTCACGTCGGACCAAGATGGGGGTGCGGTGTGCGTCCAGGAGCAGGGGAGCCCCCGCTCCATACAGGACAGAGAATGCAGGACAGTGACGTGCTGCTTATTTAAAGACCGGGACCACTCCGAGCTCAGGGGTCCAGAGACGGCTCAGGGTACCAGGGATCCAGGGTCGTGTCACTTCGTGCTGAGGAACCTTGAACCGCGGGATAGCGGCTCTCCCGAGGCGCAGGAGGCGATGCCACGCACGGTGTTGGAGCAAGAACTGAAATCAGCAACATACTCCCTTTTAAAAAGGCTAAAGGAAAAGGCGCTGGATACGTTATTGGAGGCGGTGGAGTCCAGAGGAGGGATGCCGAGCGACTGTGTTATGGTTTCCCGGACAGAGCTGAGGTTGGGCGGCCATGTGGCATCCCCACAGCTGCTTGTGTGTAAACTGTACCGCTGGTCCGACCTCCAGCACCCTGCCCAGCTCAAACCGCTCTGTGAGTGTAAGAGCTTTGGGGCCCTGGACAGTCCAACAGTATGCTGCAACCCCTATCACTACAGCCGGCTCTGTGGGCCAGGTAAGAGTGCTTCTACTAGGACATAAAAACTGTCTGCATGTAGCATTTACAGGCCTATGTACATGCTGCAGTTGGGGTTAAGTCATCAGGTAGGCTAGTATATTAATAGATCACCACTAGGCATCTGGGTCTATTCATGCATAGGGTTTCTTTAACAGTCTTGTCTTGAACTAGGGTTTCTTACAGTTCATTTAGGAAATCATCTGTACTTCTAAAACGCCTGTGTCCTACAAACGCAAGTAAACCCTGCAGATATATGTTAACAATTAGCCCTTTTTTTGAGTTTGCATTTCAAATGTTGCCACATGATGAAGAAAACTGAAAATATCACATTGTTACGTGGAAGAAAGTCATTTCTCAAGACTGTATATTGTACAGTGCCTTTAAATGTGTTCTGAAAATCTTTTCCTATCGCCCTATTTTATTTGTCTGGTGTTGTTTGGCTTCCTTTCATACAGAGAGATAGAGAAAGGCTGTTAGTTTGATTAAATAGTTAATGATTACTGAAGTCATGCTTATGACAAGGTGAACAATAATCAAATTTGAGTAGGGAATATAACCTGAAGTAGATCTGACTTAAACATAAATGTGAGACAGTCTTCTTTTTGCCAGTTTAGTATTATTTAGATGCAGTCTTTGTTAAGTTAAGTACATGTGGAAAATTTCAAAATGCATGCAAAATTATCAAATAATTTAAATATTTTTACACATTTGTGAATTTTAGTTGCCTAGGAAGTTGTTTTTAAACATTATGATTCTGCACTTTAGTATCCCTGAAAAATCTGGGCCTTTCAATAGAGAGTTTTTGTTTGTACTGCTGCTTTCCTTACAACTCTTTCTTAAGGTCTTTAATGTTTTGGTCTTTCGGGGAAAAGAAAACATATTCATGCATATTACAGATGTCATATCTGGTGTGTATGACATATTTAAGATGCCATATTTGGTGTATGTGACATCTTAAACGCGCCAGTATGTTAGTGCCTCCACTCTGACTGTCAATAAAGCCGTGTTAAGTTCTTATCTCTGTTTCCTGCAGGGTTATTGCCAGGTAGGCCGATCCATCAACAGTGTACGTGTATGATTGCATAGAATCACAAAGAGGTTTGGACCTAAGTGTCGTAGGTCAGTGTAATTGGTGTTGTGGTCAAAGCTTGAGCTTTATTTTCACAATCAATGAGATATATATGACAGAACCTCCCTGACCTATATTAAAGAGATTCAGTTTTGGCAGGGGACAGGCCTGTGATTTGGCAAACCTTTCAACGCTGGGCCACTCGACCCTGCTGACCCGATGACAAGGCGTGGTATCATGTGTAAAGATGCAAGCGTCAGTATTTCTGTCTTCTCACTGGCACAGGAGGTGGATTTTCCATAACATCCATGTTTACTAGAGCCAGCTGGCTGTGACAAGCACTTCAAAGTCAGAGGTCCAACAATACCAGAATTCATAGCGCGCAAATGTGGGAAACTGATGTTGATTCGGCCCTCATGTCCCACCATACTGTCCAACTTAATAAGGACTGATTATAAAGAACTCCACGTTTACTTTGGAACCAGTGTTTTTCTCCTTAAAGAGGCCGTGCTGGATAAAAAAAGAGACGGTAATTTGTTCCTCCAGCCGAGTGGATGTCAGGCTACGTGTTGTGAGTTTCTTTTCACTAAAACTAGCAAGATGAATTGTTAGAAGAGGGAGAGGGGCACATACCCCATATTGGGACTAAGGCTCGTAGTAGACATAGCTCACATGCGCTCATGCGTGGCCTGATAGAGCTGGTATTTCTTTCATGCTATTCAAGAAGGGGGGCTTTGAATCAAGACCTTAATCACTATTTTTTACATTGTTTGCAAATGGGGAGTGAGAAATATGGAGTTGTAGGAGAATAACATTCAGAACATGAAATGTATTTTTACTAAAAAGATTTTAATCCTTTGTGAAACAAAACTAAAAAAACATGCCTAAAAACAAGTTGTCTTATAGTATGTTTCAACTGTAGTTCAATCTGCTTGTGTTTGCTTGTAGAGTTATTTGAAAATGAACTGCTTTTCTAGGCTTTATGTAAGAGCTATGAAAGACTACAACAGTGTGTAATGTGTGGCAGAGAGCTTGGATTGAAGTGGACAAAAACTTTTTCCTCGTATTTGGCCAGGCATTATACTTTTCAAATGAGATCAGTTTCAAGTTGTGCTTTAAAAGCCCTTTTGTCCTAAGGAGGTCCCCTCATGCTATTTAGGTGAAGGAGTGGTGATAATATACAGTTTGCATACTACTGGCGCCAGACTGACTAGCTGTGTATCTGAGTGACTGAGTTCAGATCCCAGCAATTACTGCCGCCACTCTTAAAGGACCCGCTGCTATTATGCTTTTCTCCTTCCCCTTTTCCCTGTAGGCGAGGTCACAGTGTGCTCACAAAATTTTCTTTCCTTTGTGCATTTCCTTCTTATGCAAGTTATTCTCTTCATTCCTCTTCTTTTTATTGGATAAAATCAAGGTTTCTAAAGACAAAGAGAGGTCTTTCTTTTGATTCATGAAATCACTAATCAAAAGTTATGGTTTGTCTCTACGGTTGTCGTAACAACTGTTTCAGTTAAATCACGTAGCTTTAATAACAGAAACGAATGTGTAGTTTACTTGTGGGTTTTATTAGCTATTTAATAAGCCTTTGAACTAAATGATTTATTTCTGTTTTGCAGACAGAAAACTGTAGGAATTACTCTGAAATAAAACTAAGAATATTTAAATAGTCTTTAGTGAAAGATGTTTGTTTAGAAGGCTTGAAATGAAATGAAATGATTCTTTCATTTTTTAAAAATGACTTATGACTGTATCTTTGCACAAAATGTGAAGTCATAAAATAATGTTTGGTTATCTTTAAATCGCTGTAAAATGGAACATTAAGTTAATTGACATCTTGAGATGTGCAAAGAAAAGTGTAGACTACGAGTCTAGAGGAAGTGTGTACAAGGCGTTTACAGATATTTTTTCTAACCAGCTTCCACAGCAGAGGCTGATGTTTTCTAGTATTTTCTTTTTTTTTAATACATTTGTTCAGTTATCGCTTGTTAAATGTTAGATCCGTTTTCTTTTACCTTAAAACAGTTATTTCGAGTTTGATTTGACTTCATCTTTATGATTTCACAGCAAGGATTGAGTATTACCTTTTTAAAAAAAAAGAAAAAAAAGCATTTCTCCCCTTTATTATGTATATTAATATGTCTGTTTTGTGTTACAGAGTCACCCCCACCTCCTTATTCGAGGCTTTCCCCTAATGAAGAACACAAGCCACTGGGTAAGTGACAGACACTCAAATGAGCACTGTGACACCTGAGGCTTGCTTTCTATTTCATCCTTGCCTGTAGGCGTCCATCTGAATTCTCCGATTAATATTTGATCCTCTGTGTTTTGACCTGTAACCACCTTGTTGTAGAACTGTAATAACTAGGTGTGTTATTTTTTTGATATTTATAATTACAGATATTTGGAGCCAGTAAATTGCAAAGGCGTTTTTTGGGGCTTAGGTTTAACAGGAAGAAACAAGAATAAAGCAATGTGGAGAATGTTAATGGTTGTAATTGGGCAAATTGCATGGTAGCTTTAAAATGAGATGTAGGCCACCATGTGGCATAATGTCAGCATGCCAGCAAGAGCCACCCAGTGTGGGTTGTATGTACTGTGGGCTGCTGGGACTCTGGAGCCTGGCTGCTAGCTGGGGCTGCAAGCCTGAGTACAGCTGAGGTTTCTGGCGGCATTTGGCCAAATGTCATCAGGTAAAGCCTCTTAGTGGAGTTGCCAGGTTATCCTTAAAGGGATGACACCCAACATGGTGTTAACTGTTTTGAATTTGTCATGAATAAGAATCATTTTCTTGGGCTAATTATAAGCAAGATAAGCAGTTGCCAGTAGGAAGACATTTAAAAAAAAAAAAAGCTAATTTCCCTTTTATTCCCCACAGATCTGTCAGACTCCACATTGTCTTACACTGAAACTGAGGCAGCCAGCTCACCAAACATCACACCAGGGGAATTCTCAGGTGGGTGTGTTTATCCAACTGTTTGTGAGTCTCCAAATATGGAGTTTATATCCGAATTGTGTTGAACTGATTTAAGAACTGAATAATTACCAGCAGTTTATCATCCCAAATCTCAAACAAGGCCCTCAGTTTCTCAGAGAACTTTGTAATGTTGTCAGTTTGTTATTTTATGATATTAGCCTTTTTTCTGCTGTGCATTTTGTGAGACTAGAGGCTGTTTATTTTTATTTTCTTTGTTGATGCAGTAAACGTACTGTGTAGTTGTGGTTGATCAAACACTCTCTGTAGCAGCAGTGTAGTTTGCCTTATAGAACAAAGTGAGTTTTCTTTCTAATCATTTATTTACAAGCATCAGACACTAAATATTAACTTCAGTACTTTTTTGACTTGACTTTGGCTGTATCTGCGAACAGCTCTCTGAAGTAGAAGAACTGGCACAGGAATTATTAACTAGCTTGAATATAGAGTAAAAATATGACAAAAATAAGATCTTCTACTGTACATGTCATGTAAAAATACTTTATTGAGTATTCAGTTTGATGAAAACATAATCTTGATGATGAAATTATCTTTGTGGTTAAGTTTATTTATACAAGGATGTGAGGCCTCTGCTTTTTCCTTGAACTATGCCTAGGATTGATAGTTTGATTAATCAAGCTCATATGACAGATTTGTAAATGAGAGATGTGGAGTGTCTAACATGTTGATGGGTTTTCAGTGGTTTTTCTGTGTCTTTGTACATCTGTCCGTGATTAACTGGTTGCATGTCTGTGCATATAGCTTTAAATCAGAATGGTACAATTTATAAATCACAATTTTGCCACAGTAAGAAATAAGAGAGCTTTCATTGCCCTGTTGAGTATTTTGCATCATTCTGTTTTTCTGGCTTTGAAATAGTTAAATTATGTCTGAAAAAAAAGAAAGGGAGGTGCACTCTAATACCAGTTTATTGCTCTGCTCTGCATGGGTTTTGAGTGTATAGGGATGAATATGCAAACTCACAAAGGTATTCTTATTTTTATAAAGCTCTTTATTCCATCTCATTATGGCCATTACTAACAGTCCGAGCTTTAAAGATAAAGGTTTCATTGTGAGCTGTGCAGAGGTTTAGCGGGGCGTGTGCGCTGGCCACAGAGCCGGCCTCCCCTCCTCTGTTTTTCTTTCAGAAATATTTGAGTGGGATCAAACTGTAATAAGATCCAAGCTCACTCAGAAACACACACAAGCACACATAGTTGTGCACATGCATGTGCACAGACACTCACACCTACAGCTCTATCTAGCCTGACTGTAAGTGGGCTGCAGGGAGGGGTGGGTTCAGGGACATGGAGTTGCTCCTGTGAATGGGGCCACACCAAAGGAAGCGAGTAGAAACAGTCCTGTCCTCTGATTTGAAATGAAACACTCCTTTCTCATGGCATGGAGTAAGCATGCCTCCTCCCTCATACTAAGGCCACAGCCAGCATGCACAGTATCATGTGGACGGGGGAATCAGAGCCCTCATTTTTTGGGGGGGAACAGCATTTCCTGTTAAAGGGTCTGCCATGGCTCAGGGGCCTGGACACGGAGCAGTTGACATGGCTACCTGGCAGTGAAGTATTCAGTCAGCAAGGGCCCCCTCCTCCCCAGTACACATGCTGTCACCACCTCAGCATGGCCCGGCGACACTCCCTGAGTCAACAAATGAGGGGCTTGTCAGAGCGCGCACCACAATTCCTCAGAGACTGTGGTGAGAAGGGAGGATCTAGACATGCTAGGCTTTGGTTTCTTCCAACTGTGTTGCTGCTTGTACAGTACGGGCCAGATCACTCTGCATCGGCTGTGTCACACTGAGCTACTTGGGCTTTGGAAAGAGAATGACCAGTGCTTACAGGGTGGTGGCTGTTGATGCTGTGAGATAATTTGTGGAGCCAGTTTGTCTCTGATCATGTTGTGTTTGGACTGCATGATGGTTTTTTTGGTATTAGCAACAAAATAGTATCCATGTTGAGTGGATTAGCTGTTTGCATCTTGTCACTGAGACAGTCTCTCCACCAGGTCTATGCTGTAGTTAGTCAGAGCTGTAAGACCAAAAACCTGGACATCTTCTGCTTTGTTCTGCTTTTCATACATGCCTATAAGCTAAACATTTAAGTTGTCCTTGTCATGTAATGTATTGCTAACCTGGAGATGACTTTGCCTGTGAATTCTGTTGCAATTCTGGTAGAGAGTGTGTGTTTGTGTGTAACTAGAGTTGTATGGGATCCAGACTCCTCCCCTCATGCAGGAACAAGTAAACCTCTTAAAAGCAAGTCTGGGGGGCACTGAGTGGATGGGTGGGGTGTAGTCAAATAATCAACTACAGTTTGCAGCCCAGGGCTACAGAAATACCCATTGAGCATTCTTCTGCATCACACAATGGCAGAGAAACAGATCAGAACTGGTTTGACAGATAAGCTTGTTCTACCACATCAACTAATGTATAGAATATATTTAGTGAAACTTGAAAAGCAGTTATTCTTCTGTTTTAGATCCTCCAGTGCCATGTTAATATGAGATTTGTCTTTAGATCAATACACTCTATGTTGTTAAGGTAATGTTAGAATTATATTTAAGTGCAGATACATTTCTTTTATCTCTCTGGCTCATTCCTGCACTTGTTTAACATGCTAAAATAATCTTACTCATGCATTCGTAAAAAGCTCTCCAGTGTGCACATCTTGTATTAATGTCTTTCTATTCATATCTTACTCATATCTTTAGTTACTGTGTGGTCATAGACATTTGGACCATTCACAGTGTTTTATTTAAACATGGCTGTGTCCCAATGTGGCACAAAGACAAACCCACCAGGCACTCTGTGATGTCTGTTTACGTCATGAGCGGGCCCAGCTTTCGAGTCCTTGCATACATAGTATACCTTAGTACTGTGTGTGTGAGGGAATGTGCCTTTGCTGGTGCAGCCCTCCCAGTCTGCACACACACACCTGTTTCCTCACTCCATGGGCCTCGTCGTGTGAACATTAGAGCGAAGCCCTTTGAAGCAGGTCTCATTGCTTCCTGTATGAGTGTCTGAGGGGTGTTTTCCCCCTACGCATTTACTTTATTATGTCAGTCACATTGTCTCCGACATCGGGGTCTCTTTACGTTTGTCACTTCTTCATTATAACGCTGCTCAGGCCAGCTCTTGCTCTCAATATAAGGAGTAATTAAATATATTTTCCACCACTACTCAAGAATTTCAGTCATATGGTCTTTGTTGGAGAAAAAAGTGTCACTGTGTGTGGTGATAGCAACAATATTGGTATAAACTAAACCATGCAGGCCTGCTCTCTGTGCCTGGTTTGGACTCATGGCTCCTACATTCTTCAGTCATCAGAGGTTGTGTCCTTAATCAGAATCAGTGGAATTTGTCAGCATGACACTGTGTGTACACGTTCATGTTGGTGTGAGGAGTCAAGATCATCCATGTGAATTGAGGGGCAGCCTCAAATTTGCGAGGTCAGGTGACCAAAGGACATGCAGACTGACCTGAGTCACTGTCTTTTTTTTTCCTATTTTCTTCCCCTTCTTGAGAGTTTAGGAAAGTTGGACTAGAGTAGCGGAAAGAATGAAAGTTGTCAGACGTGGATTACACAGAGTGCTGTCGCATTTACTGGAGGGAAGAGCACATCAGCAGGTAGTCAGGGTTCCCACACAGTAATCATATGGTGCTCTTCTCCATCTGCCTGCTTGTCTCTGGAGGTAAGGCCAGCGCTGTCTCTCAGGATGTCTCGTCTGTAGACAGGCACTGTGTCAAGTCCACTGATATTGACTGATTCTTCCAGGCAGAAGGAGGCAGTTACTTGATAGATAGAAAGGACCTCATATGAGTCACACAACAGATTGCTCATGGAAATTAAAATGTATAACACACATGTGCTGTGACCACAAAGAAATGCATCTAAAATACATTTATTAAGTCTCTAGTTCTTTCTCTGAGTCTTTTATAGGTCAAGTTGCATACTAACATACATTCACATGCAAGAGCAAAGCAAATTAAACTGTGCAGTCAATACTAATCACAGCCTGCCTGTCTGTGTCAGGAAGAGGCTAGCACTTAGCATCAAACCATTCCCTCCGTCTGTGTCAGAGACGGTGGAAATGCATGGAATAATTAGACAGTCTAATCAAGGCATGTGATGCTTCTCTTGATTAAAGTAGATTAGACTGGACGCATACTTGTTGATCTGACTTTAAGGGCATGTGATTCCACTTCTGCTAGGAACTAATTAAATAGCATATCTGCTGTACACATCTGAAAAGATTTGGCATTGCACCTCTAATTTGCTCTGAACTGTCTCGTTCTGTGTTTCCATATTAGATCATCCATTTAGTTCATTGCATAGGCTTGGTACTTTATGGATGGCTCTTTTAAGTTGTGCTGTTTTTTTTCTGATGCTAAGTGACATATTGTAGGTGACATCATTTACAGCACACCCAAATCCACAACTAAATAATTTAGGGAACCGTGAAATACTAATAATAATTGTCGTCCTGTGCCTCTTTTGTGGGTGTGTTACTTCATAATGTAGTGTATTGAATATACAGAGTAATTTATTCCCACTGTGCAGACATCTGACTCTCTTGATTTGGGCAGCAATGTACTGACTCAGACAGAGTTATGGTTTGATAAAGTGACAAATGCATCAGCATGCCAGCGATGTCCCCCTCCCCTCCTCAAGGCACAATCCCCCCTTGCTCTGTCCCACAGACCCTAGAGTGATGCAGCCCAACTCATCTCCCCCCTGTAGCCTGGCACAAGGCCTCAGGTTTCCACCGCAGCCCTGAGCCTTCCCAGCGCCTGGCCGCCCACACTCCCTCAGGAGCCCCAATGCTCCAGGATACGGGATGTGGAAATAATGTGACTCGAGTGCTTCCACGCTGCCTCCCGAAATCAGGTTTTGCGGATTGTTTATTTGAGGGGAAGGAGGCCTCAGACAAACATCCTGTTTTAAAAAGCTGCCTGGGTTTTGTAGCAGTGCAGGGCGGTGAATTGCCCCTTTGACAGAGGGGGGAGACAGAGGAATGTTGAAGAGAAGGCCAGTATCTCGGGGGACATGAGGGGGCTCTCCTCATCCGTTTGTCATGTCCAGTCCAGTCCATTTTAAGCTGGGGGCGGAGGGTTGTAGCCATACATCCTGAAGGGTCTCTTGCACTATTCTCTCTGTAGTGGTGTAGGGCCTGTACCCACAGTCCTCGTCTCAAGTATCCGTTCCTGTCCTGGGAGGCTGGCTTCCGTTTCCCCTTACGTAACACGCATACACATAGAAAAAGAGCCATTGATAACAGCGATAAGGCCATTTTTCATTTTCCCTTTCTCAGCATTGTTAGACTGTGCTGTGCCAGAAATGCACTTTCAACTTTTTGTCCCAGGGGTTATGACATTGAGAATCCTCAGTAGAGTCCTCTACAGCCCACATGACCTATTGGCTCATTTATATACAGTAATATGTCTGTTATTGTATATGGAAGGGTGTTGCCTGTTTGTATGATTGTTCTGTAGTTTGTTTCCCATCTAGCTATTTGCAGTGAGGTCTTTTGACCATTAGATAAGGATTTTTTTTAAAGTTTTAAAGCTTTTTTGAGTTTCGTAAATACTCTGAGAGTCATGATGGACAGTTTTTACAACAAGCCTTACCCTGAGTTTTAATTGAGAGATCTTAAATTGTCACATAGCTGGAGAAAAGGGAGAATAGTTGTCATAATGTTGAGATTTTCTTTATACTGAATTTGCTCTAAGAGTTGATTTTCAGTCAGAACTGGCAACACAAGTCCTAGACATGGTGATGTAATGTGACCTCTATGTGCAGAGTGAAAGCCATGCTAATCTAAAGCACTCCTTGGAGAAGCCTGAAACCCCTTGCATGTCAACAGAAACCAGCCAGCTGAGGTTAGTATTTATCTGTCTCCGCTTGGCAGGCCAATGTGGTGCCAGTGCTGCTGGGTGTTTGACTAACTTCTGAAGGGATCACAGATAAAGATAAATCTGCAGCCTTATACATGACTGAGTCTAGGCTCACAGTGTTAAGCTTGCCATTTAAATTTACAGAGTGTATTACAAAGCCAGGTTGAGGTGGAGCTTTTAAGAAAATAAATGTTTCACAAAATTCGCAGTTCGGCATGAACCTTGATTACAGTGGCACAGCTGATGTGTTTCTGATCCAGCAGAGAAAACAAAAAATATAGAAAAGTAACCTTTTTTCATTTATTGTTGCTCATTGTCCATAATTTTTACTGTAACAATTAATAGGCTCAGGCACATTGACTGTATGCATAAATCCTGTTTTTTTCTAGACTGAGTATATCACATATCTGCAGGGATAAACACTCCTATTGCGTTACTAATTGCTCTGGTCTGAATCTGTTGTGAGGGGCTGCGCAAACACTGTGGGGAGAAGAACTTAACGTCCTGTCCATTTTTGCTGTAGTTAACTGCTAACCGCTACATGAGCTTAACTAACTGGGTTCAGCCAAGTACTATAATACAGCTGATGTACAACAAGTGGTGTACTGCCAAACTGCTCTGGAAAAAGTCTAGAGCTCTGATTCGTATGTGTAAGTACATGAACATTGACAGACTTATTTGGGTCATAGGGTTTATAGAACTGAAGAGGTTGCAAAACAGAACATCCTGAACCGAACAGTTAGGGACCAATACACGTACTGTTACACTCCTTACATAATAAAAAAAAGTACAGTCTGTAGGAATAACAGGACGCGTACCCATGCTAAAAGGTTTGCCCTATATTCTACCTTAGCAAACAAAGTAGGTGAGCTAATCTTGTCGAGTGCTCAGGGAGGGCTGCTGTTACCATCTTCTCTTCCTTCACACCACAGTGCAGCACCAGCCTCCACCAATAGCTCCATTCATTCAGCTCAGGGCACAGGGTTACAGCAACAAATAAAGAGTGTGCAATGCCATTAAAAATGTAAGGAATGTCCAACTGTTAGTTTAGTGTTTTAGTGTGCCTCCTTTCAAGGCTGAGAGGGGGAACAATACTCCATTTGAGCTGGCCACTGTAAATGTGCAAGCCTTGCAAAGCCTGGCAAGCAGCAGTGAAGGAGGTGCCAGTTGTGGATGCTGTTTTTATTTTCTGACCATTTTACCCACAATTATAAATCCAGACACTGGCGTTGGCCAGCTATGATTTAGGCCTGTGGTCTGATTGCTGGCGAAAATAGATTTAAGAATTTTTTTTTCCCCTTCCTTCCCAGAGGAGCATTGACAGTTGTGCCTGAACCTATGGCTGTCAGTATTTTTAAAACTCAGAATAGCCACCACATTCTTTGAGCCTCCAGAATGCTGTGTGTGGATTAACTGTTGGGGCCCGTGTCATTCGACATCTCTACACAAGCCTTTTACAGCCAGAGGGAAAGGATAGGAGCTCATTGTTGATGGGTAAACAGTAAACTCTCAGTGTATCAAGGCCTTGTTAATTTTCCCTCTACTTATCATGTGTAAACTGAGAGACAGGGATTTGATTTTTTTCCTCTTTTTCTTATCTTGAAATTAATCTACTGGAGCTATACCTTCATTCCACTCCCGTGTCCTAACATGGGCTCGCCGCCATGCATGATAGACATAATTTGGAGCTTTTGATCTGGCCCTGCAGATGACGCCTTTTAAATTTAAGCAGAAATCTTTATTTTGAGTGATGGTCCAGCAAAACACCCATTTGAAAACCTTGTTTACATTTAATATCTGAACATGTACACATATGCATGAAAGCAGAACTTCACAAGGAAAACTCAAGTAGTAGTCATTACAGGTCACAAACATGCTCATTGATTATGTTTCTAAGGAAAACTTTTTTTTCTTTTGCAATGTGTGTTTCACTTATCTTTTATTTGTGTGCATTTCTGAAGGCTTGGCTGTGTCTCTCAGTACGTGCAGTCAGGCTGTCGCATTTCAGGGTACGGTTTAGATTAGAGGTCTGCCTGTAGCTTCCCCCTCTTCCCCTCTCTGTGACTGCCAGCACATAATTTACTTAATGAAATCCTGCCATTCCCTTTAGCTTCAAGATTTTTTGCAGATGTTGACAGGGAAGGACTTTGTGAATTATTGGAAATGTTCACTCCTGCATTTTTAATGAATGTCTTGCTTGTTGTAAACGGCTCAACTCGACGTAGATTGGGGGGGCAGTTGTCTTTGTTTGGGGAGCTGGTGTCTGGATGCCCATGGTGGAGCAGTGTGGGTTACAGCCTAGCAAGTGTTGTGATTGAAACAGAACTCTGGTGCCACATTATCCTGACAGAACACATTCTCCTCACAGACTCTGATCCACTGGGCCGATCAATAGGAAACCATTGTTTGAACAGCAACTCTGTCCATCATAGCTGGTCCACCTCCCAGCCTGGTGGAAACCAAATACCTACCTTTCACCTTAAATTAGTCAGACTAATATAACTCGTAATAATAGAGTTCCTTGTTATTGTTCATATGAAACCAAACCTTCAACATAGCTCGAGCATATAGGTCGGTTTCCTCCTGCAGTGTTACGTCTTGCCTTTAGATTCTTGAACTTTTGTTAAAAATGACAAATTGAATAAAAAAGAGAAGTTCGATGTGTGTATGTTAAAGTTTAGACAGCACAGCTTTTTCACCCAACAAGATTCCTAAAAGGACGAGAAAGAAAGCAACCTTCTTGCTGCACCCCCACCCCCCACAGTCCTAACCAGAGTAGGAAGTTAGGAGGCACAGCGAGGGGAGGAGGAGGAGAGGAGGGGAGGGGGAGTTCAGGAATGTGCAGGGTCTCCTCTACTCAAACGCTCCAGCCTTCTTGGCTCGGACCTCTCTCACACACTCACAAACAAACACACTCACACTTGCGCTCGCACACACAGAAACAGATAGGTTGTATGAGGAGGTGAAAGGGCACAGCCACCCAGCAGGATGTTCACTCAGTGTTTTGCTTTCTGTGCTCTTTCAGAATATGCTGGACTTTTAACGCTGCCTGTTGAAGTGACATTCACAAAAACCCCCCCACAGTTTTTATAGACCTTGTACATGCACTGAAGGACTCTTAACAGGCCTCACTTGCATCCCTGCCATCACTTGTGCTCTATGACACATTTCCGAGGAAACCTAAAGGAAATGAGACGCTCAAAGAGCCATCACCCTCAAACCAGTGGTCTCTTACTCACGCGACTAGACGGCTCCTGCATATTAGCCTCCTTAGCTTCCTGTTCTTTTTACACCCTCTGTTGTTTATTGATTTAATTTATGGATTCTGTTTGTTATCTGCTATCAAGGGTTCAGCACTTTTCCTCCCTCATGGGGTCATCCCGAAACAGAAACGGAGGGAAAGTGGAGAGGAAGTGGATGACAATGTAAAGCATTCCCATTGTGACCAGCCAGGATTGGTGGCTGGATTCAGTTTCTCCGGCTCCCACAGCGTTTTCTCCCAGCACGTAGCGCCCTTCCTCTCTTTCTATCTTTCTCACTTTATCTCTTTCCCTCTCCCTCTCTCTCTCTCTCAGCAGAGAAAGGCCAGACCTCAGGGAGAAAAATCCATAGACATATAAGAGCAGCTCCAGTTAGCGTGTCTGTCTGATAAAGCCGACTTTGATGGCAGCGATAGCCCAGACGCCAGCCTAAATGTGGCCTGCTCGGGGTTTATAGTCAGCCTGTAGGAACCATTGTCTACAGAATTAAAGCCATACCATACTCTGAACAGGAGGGGGAGGCTTTTTGCTTTAGTTCTGCTTTGTTGTTGTTGCTTTAAAAAAAAGTTAAGTCCGTGAAATTATGAGAGAGGATGCAGGAATGCACAAAAAAAATAATTTGTTCTGAAATTTTACACACACAGTCACACTATACACACACAGGCACACACACACACACAGTCCTTACACCCCCACCCACGCACCTCCCCACCACCAACTCCCAGCCTATCAGTTCATTGGTAGAGTCTAATAGCTGGAGGGGAATCTAATCCTTGGCACAGGATGAGACACTGCTGCTCCCCCTCCTCTCCTTGCAGCTCTCCTCCCCTCCCCTCAACTGCACTGCTTAAAGGGACTGGCAACAGTGTTTTCCTCTTTTTTTCCCCTCCTCAGCAAAGTTTTGGAGGAATGAGTTCATCTCTGCTCCCCGCTTTGGATTAGGAGAGATGAAGTATAATGGAGGTGGCCCCGGAGCTTGGTGGGGAGATGTTAGCACGGAGGGGAAGCTGTTGTTTGTCTGCCTGTCCCTGACACTCGGCCTCCCATTCATCTCACTCCAAGGCTGCGGAGCTGTGTTTACCCCGGGGCAGCTCTTTTCTGATTCTCCCTCTGCCTCCCCCCTCCGTCCTTTTCGTGCTGTCTTTAAAAGCATTACTGGATGATCATCAAGGATTGCCATTGAAACTTTCAAGCCCCCATTTTTGTGTACTTAGTAGTAATTATCCAGACTCGCCCTTGAGTGCAGGGAACTCACAGCAGGGCGATCTGCTTTTTTTCCATATGTAAACCTGTGGATAGGGCCTGGGCAAGTTGTGTTTAACGTAGGCATATTTAAGGGTTGCGCTAATGGCACGTTGGTCTTGGTCTGTTTAAAAAAATGATTTGATAACTATAATCATGATCACTGTAAGCTGTTTTCTGGCCCTTCACAATAACAGCAGTCTATTATCTTCAGTATAATGCTACTTATACATAAATGCATCAGTTAACCCATAACCTCATACTATAATCAGGCCTCATCTTGAGTCTCAAAAGGCTGAAAACTGATTAATTCAAAGTGTTATGTTTTTAAGCTTAGAAATATTCTTAAATTTGAATATACTTTTGAAAAAATTCTTGATTCTCAATTAATTTTCAGTAATTACAATGTAACAATTTAGATTTGATGGTAAAGGCTAAAAGAGTCAGAAGATTTTTCTTGACCTTGAAAGTGATTAAAAGTTCTTTAGTTTTGCTCTTAAAAATCTGTATGGCCCTACCCTAATTGCAGGATTTTTAACCTGTTTTGTAGTATTTTTGTTAATATTTGCCGCTATCACCTAAGGATCCCCTCCACTACAACTGTGTTTTTTTTAATGTTTATTTCCCCTGAAATGTCAGCCCTTAGTTATACTGATGTGTATCCGTTCAAAGTTTGTCACTAGAGAGATGTTTTCACATTCTTCCACTGAAGGGGGAAATGTCTGTGCACTTCCCTAAAATCTGAGATTCAAACTTACCCAGGCAAGCTACATTTGGTGTGTTACAAAGTCAAAAGTCATTAGTAGGCAAAGAAATCTAGAACCTCCTGCACAGAGCAAACTGTCAGTACAGAGAGTGAGAGTTTGCATTAGCAGGACCACAAGCGCTGTGTCAGCCAAGCTAAAAAACACATAAACAAATAAAAGATGCTAACTTAAAAAATTAACATTCAGTTACATCTGCTAGTTGCCTATTTTGATGCACAACAGACTCCTCATTTAAGTCTGGGTCTGAATGAGGCCTGAATGTGTGGCTGAATCACCAGTGTTTCCTCAAATGCTAACTGTTAGCCATCTTGATACTCACCGCTCTCTCAGCAGTTGACCTAGCCAAGCAGTTGTGGTTCTTAGGGCACAAGGCCTGTGATTAATTAATCCAAAATTTCTCTAGAAAGAGTGGATGTTCTCCCAGCCCTTTTTCAGAGTCTTTTTAAACAAAGTTAAACAAAGTATCATTCACAGCAGAGCAGTCTTACACACTTTAAAATGCCTCTAGAGAGGACAAAACTCTAACTTTTCCTCCACTGATGATTATCCTCATGATAATTTATGTTAAATGCTGACATCACAACCCTTTTTGTGCAGACACTGTGAGGACATTGTTTGCTTTTGGAGTTCCAGCAAACTCAGAGGAGCCTGTGTTTGTTGTCGGATCTGATGTCCTGCTTTTGATACTCTGAATTCCTCAAATCAGACAGGCCGCAGAGAAACGGAAAAACCAACATTTTCACATGGTTTCCATGGAGCTCATGCCTTGTTGTGGAAATCCAGCTTTGCACACCAAATGCTTTCTGCTGCTGGAGTAGCATTCGTTAAATATCTCTGTTTACTATGTGACTGTACTGAAACCTGCTGTACGTGCAGATACAGGCGTCTCTGGCTACTTTGAATTGAGTAAAAGTGTGAGTGGGCTTGTTATATTTTGCGTGATGTAATGTTTACTTGAACTTGGCGATTAAGGGAAAGCCAAACAGAGACTTCGCTTATCATATTGCTAGAACTCTGCTATCTGCTTTATTCTGTGTATTTCCTGTAGGCCATGGAAAATGCTGTTGACCAAACAGCTTCCACAGATCTGTGTATCTCCACTTCTTTGATATCAACCACTTTGAGCCTGGTTACATAAGAGGCTAAGAGTTGATTAACTCCTTTACGTGTTGCAGATCACTGCCCCTCGCTAAAGAAAAGGAAGTGCAGGAGTCATACTGGGGCTGCGTCCTCTGACTTTGAGACTGACACTAAGAGGAGAGGCTTTTGAGAATAAAATAACAATAATAACATGCGCTACTATTCTAATGGGTAAACGGAGCTGTTAAAAGGTGACAGGGTTAAATGGATGCAGAGCACCAGTAATTGCTCCCAGCCTTTCATGGCTCCGCCCTGAGCAGACCCTCTGAAAGCCCAACATGGAGTCCAAGAGAGATGGGTGTCTTTGCTGTGATTAGAGGGGAGGAAGACGCACGCCCTCCCTTCAACGCCTCATGTCAGACTTCCAGGTTTGGTTTGAGCCTTGGCTTGGCAAGTATCTGCATCAGTTTCTGGCGATATGCTAATAAATATTCCTGGCCTCATATTCGCTCATATCAGTTTGAGAAAGGTTGTTAAACATTTGCAGAACACCAAGACTGAAGAACAAAGGCCTCCTTTAAAATCTTAAAAACTGAGCATTAGAAGAGAGTGAGCAGAGAGCAGCTTGATCTCTAAAGTGGAGGCCTTAGTTTGCTGTGCTGATATTGTCCCAACGGTCTGTTGATTGGTCCTAGCTTTGCTCTGCTCTGTTAAAGAGATCCTAATGAGTTCCTTTTTCAGAACCCTCACCTCAGCAACCCCACCCAGCCAAAACACACAAGTTCAGGAGAAAAACACAAACACGCTGGCTGATTTTCTTCCCCATCGGAGCCGACACATGTGCGCACAGGCACACGTACACACTTAACACAACAGAGCGACAGGAAAAGGCCTGGCTCATGGTGTGCTCATTGTCTTCCCCCAGGCTCAGTCTAACATCTGATACATTTCTAACCTTTGTCCTGCTCATTCCTCTTCCTGGTCGTCGCAGTCTTAGTGGCTACCTAAGTTCCAGGCTACGTGTGAAAACTAGACACTGTTGACCAAATTGTTTTTGCTCTATTCTTACCATCTAAAAAGGAGGAGACGGTATCCATTTGGTCTTTTGTGTTTGTGTGTGCACAGTTTGAAAGTAAGTTTACCTTGATGTGTGGGCTCCATTTGATTTGAGACAATAGAGGGCCATAAACAAGTTGGGGCTGAGTTCTTTGTGTGGACGAGCTGCGCTGAAGTAAAAGCTGAGCTCAGAGTGGAGGAGCTGGAGTGTGGAATTCACTAATGGCACATGCATGTTGGGGCCCCTGAAGAGAGGGGGTCATTTCAGCCATCAGTGTGTGCGCAAACACACAGAGAGCCTGTCTGCAGCTTCCCTCCAACCCCCACACATCCCCACTCCCTCGCTCGCTCTTTTCCTCCCCCTCTGCAACACAGAGAGCCTTGAACCAGCAGGCGTTTTGTCTGTGCAAGTCTGGTCAACATTTTTGCTAATCTTTGTATAAACTTTACTAGTGTGGGTCACTCAGCAGAAAGGTTTAGTTGGGTGGGAGGTGAGCGAGGCATTTTGTTGCTGTGTGGATCTGCGATGCTCCACCTTAAAGGCATTTGTTAATGGGGCGGGCGGTCATTAAGCCCTGAGAGCAGAGAGACTGAAAGGAATGGGGCCACGGGCCCAGGCTTTAAATCCTCTGTGCCAATAGACTCTCTGAAGCAAAATAATGGCATCACTCTGTGTGTGAGTTAATGGGAGCTGATAGCATGAAGGCTGGGGGGTCAGCGGGTCACGGGCTTGTGCTAAGTTGTCAGGGAGCTGAATGCCGTCCCTGGGCCCACAGCAGGGGGAAGAGCTGGGTGGAGGGTGAGGGGGACCCCCTGCCTGGCCCTCTCCCGTCACCCCCACTCCAGTGGAATGTGAAGAAGACGAGGGAAAGGGAGAAAGAGGCACCTCATTCTCCAGAAGTAAAGGGTGAAGAGACGGATGTGAGATCATAGACTCCAAGGCTCTCCTCTCCTCATACCGCAGACTTTATGAGCAGTAAAAATGTATGACAGCCATGAGCAGTGTGGACTGGAGCAGCCTCTGAAAGCAGTCGACAGTGCTGTGTGTCTATTCAGTACAGTGAAGATAGAAGTCTACCAAGGGAGCAGTAACTCACATTGGAGTGCTGAGGGCTGTCACTGGAAAGAGTTCACAGACTACAGCCATGAAAACTGATTTACTGTACAGAAATGTTTAGGATTGAGATGCCAACAGAAAAAAAATATTTTTTTCTTAAGCTGCGTTTATTGAAGTGTACACATGCAAAACACAGATATAAAAAAAAAACATGTTTGTAGATTTTTAATTCAGTCCCAACACACTACTGCAGGGACTTGTTTTGCCAATTTTTAATAGAAACATTAAGTTTAATCCTTGATTCTTTTTGGTAAACATTATCTGTTATGACAGTGCATGTGAGAGCAGCAGTGACTGCCTTAGTGCTGGGTGGTCAGTAGATAATCATTACAATGCCCTCTAGAGGCAGTGGAGGAAAATGCAGGTCTTCAGTGGGACTGACCCCACTACACTCTCCACCTTCAGGATATGTATAGTAGCTTGTGTGTGCGTGTGGTTGTATGTGTGTTGGACGGATGTGCATGCAGTGGTATTTACACAAGGCTTAGATTTCAATACAGTGCCTCCTTCAGTATTTATAGCTAGACCATCTGCTCCGAACAATAAAAAGAGATAGTTAATCCTTTAAAACTTAAGCCTTCCTTTTTACTGGGTCTGTTTGCTTTTGTTTACATTTTGTTTAATGACTGTCTGTCTGTCTCCTCTAGATGCCAGTATGTCGCCTGATGCCCCTAAGCAGAGCCACTGGTGTAATGTGGCGTACTGGGAGCACCGCACACGTGTGGGTCGCCTCTACACAGTGTACGAGCACTCCGTCAGCATCTTCTATGATCTACCTCAGGGCACGGGCTTCTGCCTGGGCCAGCTCAACCTGGAACACCGCAGCAGCACCGTTCAGCGCACACGAGGCAAAATCGGCTACGGCATTCTCCTCAGCAAAGAGCCGGACGGCGTTTGGGCGTATAATCGCAGTGAGCACCCCATATTTGTCAACTCCCCTACCCTGGATGTGCCTAACAGCAGAACTCTGGTGGTGCGAAAGGTGATGCCCGGCTTCTCCATCAAGGTGTTTGACTATGATCGTTCGTGCCTCCTGAGGCACACCACAGAGGCTGACCTCCTGGACGGACCCTATGACCCCAACAGTGTGCGCATCAGCTTTGCTAAGGGCTGGGGCCCCTGTTACTCAAGACAGTTCATCACCTCCTGCCCCTGCTGGCTGGAGATCCTCCTCAACAACCATAGATAACACAGACGGACCCCACAAACTATCCCAAATACCATCTACCTAGATTTAATATAAAGTTTTATATATTATATGAAATATATATTATACTTGTAAATATGGAGTCATTTTTACAATGTAATTATTTATGTATGGTGCAATGTGTATATGGACAAGAGGAAAAAAACGGAAAATGCACTTTGGCTTATATATATTATATATATAAATATATATAAAGATAAAGAATCTTTCAATACCAACTTGAGAAATTATACAGCAAAATTAGGATGAGTCTGGATTTGGTGTATAGTTTTCATATACTATTAATATCCAGACAAAAAGCTAACACCATTCACACATTGATAATAAAGTATTCGCATAATAACTCTCTGTTTGGTCTGCATCATTAGCTCTTTCTGTACAACACATTCTATATTTCTCTTTGAGGTATTTTTACAATTGTCTTTATTTCTGTGGACACCATCATACTGAACCCTACTCATTCTGTTTTATCTAAACTACAAACCATCACAAATCTCAGAGTATCAACTTGTATTGCCCTCACTAAATATACTCTAATTAGCTGTATCACATTTGGCATTTAGGCCAGGGTTCAATTCGTCTGAGAGTAGATGATATAAAGATTAGAATTCAGCTTGTCCTCAGCTTTGCCAGAGCATGAAATGATTAGTGCCGTGATTTCAGTCTTACTTCAGAATGGTTACAGGGAAGGGTGGTGTGGTATCTGCACTAGAGGTTGCTGTAGATGAGTTATTTAAAAGACCGAAGCAGATAATTGAGGATATTTATATTTCTGTAGCTTCTACAGTATCAAGTTTACAACTAGATTTAAAGAAAAGCTAGCTCAACTGATCCACATGTCCTTGAGGTCCTAAGGAGCCCCGGTAATGAGGCCTGAGAGGAGATGGTGTAGTGGAGGACAGTATGGGAGGAAATGATGAAACTACTCAGGCTCAGCAGTTAGGTGATCCTTTCAAAGGTGTTTTCTTCCTCAGCACATCATCGCTGACCCGTGATGGCAGGTCTCGGGTCTCTGCAGCCAGCTTATCTCACAATGGACGTTGTTATAACTGACCAGGGATGCAGCGCCCTGAAACCGCCACAGTGATACTGGAATGTATGCAGAGAAACCAAGAAGTTTTACAAGCCTACTGGAATCTTAAAAAACTACAGCCAAGGTGGATGTGGTTGAGCTGGCTTCCTTCATAATTGCTGGTGTTGGGTTGTCAGATTGGCGGTGGTGGTAGCGAGGAGGAGGGGGGAGCAGAGGTCTCTGCCAACATTCAGCAATAGAGGCATTCACTAACACTCTGATTCTGGTTTAATGAGTGCTGAACTGTACAGTTACAAGGATGCGCGTTATTGAAAGTGGGCTCTCTAAGACATAAAAACTTTTGGATGAGCTTTTTGAAGTTTGGGAACAATGTGCTGTGAGCAGAGAGAGACAAAGTGAAAGAGGGCTTCTGTTTTTTATGACAGGTTCTCAAAAATTTTTTTTTTTTTATTCGCAAATGCTGCTCTCCAATCGTTGGCTGCTGAGTGCAGCGTCTCTGTCCTTCCCCTCCTCCATAAAGGCTCAGACAGCCTCCTCCAGGCCTGCTGTCTGTCTGGAGCCAAGACTGTGTAGAGTTCAAACAGCAGAGAGGAGTGGCTCCACTCCGCCTCTGTCTCTGCCTCCGCTCTCTTCCCTACAACTGGGGGCCATTATCCTGCTCCTTTGTGTCTCTGTTATGGGAAAAGGGCCCACATCACCACTGGAGAGGAACTGGCAGACAATTATATGGGGTGGCGAGGAGCTAAGACACATAGTGGGCAGATTACACAAGCCACCACAGAGGGTATGAGAGGGGGCCTAATTAGACAGGGCTGGGGAGAGGCCAAGTGACAATACACATCCACTGGAGCTGCATCTCTGCAAAGGGCGCCTGCTCCGCTCCACTCCAGAGCTGGAATAGTTGTGGCAGGAGGACTTTTAACCCAGGGCAAGATGAAGGAGGGAAAGGAAAAGCCATGTAAGCAGCTTTGTGTGCTCCATGAGCTCAGGAATGGTATTGATTAGCAAGCTGCAGTCGTCAATCATTTTCTGGAGAAGTCTGTGTCACTCTCAGCCCCCCTCCCCAAAAAAAACCCAGCCGCCATTTTGTTCCACTGTTTATGATCCGCTGAGCTGTAGTTGCAGCTCTGCATTGATTAGAAACGGATGTCAGACAGAAAACAACATAGTAGCTACCTTTCATGACAACACAAAGCACTCTGTGTATGAAATAAAAATGCTACATGTGAATTTATCTGTATTTATGTTTCTGTGCATAAATGAGTCCCTGAGCTTGTGTGCGGACAACTGCTTTTTAAAGCTCAGAGTTTCGAAACCCTGTTATTATGGCTTCTGTCCTGCCAAAGCCTCAGTACATTCCTTAGACTGTAGATTCTTGTCTGGAAGCTTCTCCTCAGGCCTGGTTCTCCATGTTCACACTCAGCAGCAGAGCATTAAGGTCTCTGATCATCATAATCAAAGTCATTAAACTCCTGCTCCCATTAAACAAAAAGGTGAGCCAACCTAAAAAAAAATTCCCTCAGTTAAATGTGAGTGCAAATGAAAAATGGTGAGTAACAACGTCTCCTGTTGGTCTCATTAGAGATTAGAGTTAAAACAGACACAAAAGTCAGCGTTGAAGAGTTTGTAGGTTATTTGAGCCTGACAGATGTGGAACTACTGAACCTCGCCACTGCTCACTCCATTTGATGACCCCGTGCTGCACATCTGGCCCCAGTAAAAACACAGTGAGGTAATAGCACCTTTTGAAATGAAGAGAGATTACACAGAGCGCCTGAAACACTTCCTGCTCTCTCCCTCTCGCTCTCTCTCATGAACGCCGGCCCCACGGAAGTCTTCTCACCTTGGCTGAGGGTGTTAATTACGGCTCCTCGCAGCTGCCATGCTCGCCACTTACTGGGCATGCTGACACTTGCCAGCGCACAGGGGATCCACGCTCTCAGAGGGGATTATGGGGCCGGCACGCAGGGCAAGCAAAGAGAAGGAGACTTTTTCTTTTGGGTGTTTTTCCACCTTAATAGGCTGAATTTAAGACAGCGGATGAGAAGTGGTGTGACTGATGTGTCTGTGCTTTGGTGTGGGTTGCAGGCATCTTTGCCTGCACAGGTGTGTGTTGTGCCTTTACAGCCATCACAAGCATTTTCTTCACACTCCTCCATTGCTGATAAATCCTGCCTCTGAAGTGACATTTTTTGTTTTTTTGTCAACCCCGTGACAAACCATGATTCTGCTACTGTGCTGCAGGCCTCTAACTGAGCCTGGAACAGACCATTGAGTAAGCATTTACGTGGTTTTTCAGAAGCCAAAAGCAGCTCGATCCTGATGCTCCTCTGCAGATCCCACCCTCCCTCTGGTAATTACAGGGTGCGCAGGGGCCTCTCTGACGTACGAAAAGGATTTATTTTAGTGAGTTTCCACAGAGGTTAAAAGAATGCCACACTGTGAGCACACGCACATGGACACACACAAATACACTCACTCCCGTAGGTTCAAATCTGACAGCACTAATCGACAGCCTATTGCTCTTCATAGGAGCACAGTTGTTCTCACTGTGGCACTCAGTTGTGTTCAAGATATCTGAATTTGCATCTTCTTGATTTCTCAGCTGATTTGTGCAACTTCAAAGCACTTTCTGTAAAGTCTGTTGTCGATACAAAACTGAAGTGGACGCAATGAAGTCACACTTGTTAATACTGCACACTCTAGCTGGCCGAACACAGGAGTCTCTTTTTTAAGGCATGAAACTCCTTAACTAGGATGTTTTTCCCCTTGAAATAAGAATTCCTTTTTCAATTAACCTCAACCAAGAGACAAGGCTTCATTCACTGCAGAGACTGCTTGAATTACATTCTTTAATATCCCATTTGTCTCCGAGGCAAAGTTTTCTCCCTTTCTGTCAGCATGAAGAGTTTGACTGATGAGAAGAAAAGATGTGTTTGCTGAGTTCTGCATACTGTCCCAAGAATCTCTATAATTTATACCAGCCTTTAATAGGGTTCCTTTATGGGCTATAATCAAATCCCTCAGGATCCCTCTATCTAAATTGTGAGGCAAAAAGCACATGAATGCAGTGTGCTACAGCAGTGCTGAGATACATATTTTTACGCCTGCATGGTTGTGGTTGTGCCTGCCTGTGGGTTTTTTGGAAATGGGACTCTTTGAGGGAACCAATCACAAATCAGTTTTACAGATTGAGCTAAGTGATACAAAATACATTCACTTAACACTGAATCTCACATGTTTTAAGAAGTAATCCCATATATTAAAGTATGTCTTTGATCCCACCAAGAACTCAACAACTTTTTTCCACAGGCCCAGTTTGTCCTTTTAGAAGTCTGAGTGTTTTTTTTTTTTCCAAAGGCACTGTAAAAGAGAAGATCTAGGAACGCAGCCCCCCTTTTTTTTCTGCAGGGCTCCTAATATGTTCCATATTGTGAGTTTAAATGGGGTGGACTCAGGAAATGCAGTCACACTGCTTTGCCTTCCAAGCTTCCAGTCTGAGGTTTGGCCTGCAGTGCTGGTGGTTCTGTGGACTGGGGCTGATTGGGCGGCTGGAGCTGCCGAGGCGGTTAGGCTCAGCCATGTGGGCTTTCTTCCTCCTCTCCTCAGGAGCCGAGATGTCCACGTCGCTGGTTCTATTATGTTAGGTTTCTCTGCCTGCAGAGGAGCCCCATCTCATGTAGGCTGCACAGTGACAACTCTAATTCTGGCCCGAACACACTTTGTTTGCCTACTGCAACCTTCTCAAAGGTGAACCACTCTGGCTTATTATGCAGAACTGCTTAAGGAAATACTTTGACATTTTATGACATTCACTCATTTGCTTTCCTGCCCAAGGTTAGATGAAACGATTTAAACCACTCATCTGTGCTCTAAATATGAAGCTGCAGCCAGCGACCGGTTAGCTTAGCATAAAGGCTGAAAACCACAAGCCTGGCTCCATCTTAAGGTAACAAAATCCACTTACCAGAATCTCTAAAGCTCACTAATTAACATGTTAAAGCAGCTGAATTCTTGCATTCAACTCCCAATTTTAAGGAGTAACAACTCCAGCAAAGAAATGGTTGTACCTACCCCCTTGTAAAACCACAGTTTTTGTAGTGATCGCACAAACAAGATAGAACTAGTTAATTAGTGAGCTTTAGAGGTGTTTGTAGTTTTGTTACCTTAAGACAAAGCCAGGTTAGTGGTTTCCAGCTGTTTCCAGTCATTGTGCTGAGCTAAGCTAACAGCTGCAGGCTGTAGCTTCATGCTTACTGCACAGACTTTAAAGTGGCATCAATTATCTCATCCAACTCTCAGGAAGAAAGCAAAAATGACTATTTCCCAAAATATCCAAGCATTCCTTTCAGTTTTCCTTTATCCTTTAAAATTGTTTTGATGAATAAAGTCCTTTTGCTGCTTGTTTCATTTCCAGTGTGTTGTGAGATCTTCATTTAGCTGTTGCCAAACCTTGAGTTGTTGAAGATAACAGTGCGAGGCCCAGCTATGAGCGCGTATCTCTGCGTGAAGATGAGTGAAGAGACTCAAATTCCAGCCCAGAGGTCAGGTTTCGCATTCCTGGGGCACACACCAGCTCCTGTCACCACACTGATATACCTGCTGAGTGTATGAGTGCCAACGAGCAGGAATGTGTGTGTGTGTGTGTGTGTGTGTGTGTGTGTGTGTGTGTGTGTGTGTGTGTGTATGAATAGCACACACAAATACACAGTGGTGTATGTTTTTCATGCAAACCAATGTGACAAAACGAGCATATTACATTCCATCACAAATCATAATACATGCATACAGGAACATATTAAAGGAGACAAAGGAGAGAGCTGTTTTTTTTCCGTGTCCTTCTCATGTGTGATTCAGGAGTTAAAACACACAAGGATGTAGGTCGACGTTGGCTCATCAAATCAAACTGAGCAACCTTTACTCCACGGACGCCATTAACAATCAGCTCAGAGGGTGGGTGGGAGAGCAAAAAAAAAAATGCAGGGCTCCTTCTAGTCTCATTCGAGCAGAGCTGATGCCCTCGTAACTCAGAGGAATTCAGAGAAGGGAAACCGCTGCAGCTTTTAACTGCTCATGGTGCCCACTGGGCTGCTGTGCCACACCATTTTATTTCCATGTTAAAGCCTGGCTAAACAAAACTGGCTTGTCTTTGTGTTCAGTCATTTTGCTGTGATTTTAATGGGAAAAGGGATATGAATGCCAGTCCAGCCGCGCGCAATGTTTTTCATTATTTTAACAATAGTGTTTATTTCACTGTCTTTGAACTGGGCCTGCATGGGTAACATGAGGGGAAAGTAAATCACTAATTAGATTTAAGTGTTGCTTTCTTTGTTGCAAATATATTTACAAGACAGATTTTGTATAAACTTGGGTTCAGAACTGCATGAATTGTTGCTACGTCCTCAGACTTCTGGCCGTGAGGAGGCTTTTTTAACAATAAAACTACAAAAAAAGTCACTAAAACTTATATTAGTCCAACCCTTTGTAGAATTTTTATGGGCCAGAACATCTTGTTAAAGCAGTATTCTTGATGCTATCTCTACACTACATTTATATCAGGCTTGGCAGCCTCAGTGCAGTGTAGCTTTACATTCAATACTCACGTCTTTGCCAATACAGTTGCAGTAGACAAGACGGCCTCTGGCCAGGAATTGTTGGCTCTTCTGCTCAATATTATGGATCAGCAACACAATACCTCCATGCGGTAATTCTTTTATTACTATTTTTTGTCATGGTCACAATACACTGAAAATTTTGTAGTGGTTTTTTAGTGTTTGTTCAGGTTAAAGCCCATCAAACAACATGTTGGGTTGCATTAAACTTTCCTGACAAAACTTGGCCCAGAGGACGGCTGTTCAGTCCTTAGACTTGGTGCTTTTGTGGGGTCCCTTGAGAACATAAGCATCCCCAGAGGGCTCCCCAGCCAGTGTTAATAACATGTCTTATTCCTCAAGGGCTGTGCAACATGATCTCCATCTGACATTCCTGGGCTTTTGTTTGTCTCCGTTTCAACTCCTCTCCAGCCCCAACTGCTTTCCTCGTCCCGTGCCATCCCATATGAGGCTGTTTAACATCTTAATCTGCTGCTGTCTTTCATCTGGCTCCTGTTAAAGCCTTAACAGAAAGATTGTGAATGCTAACTTCTGTCAGCACCTGGCTGTAAGAGAGCAGGGGAGAGGTGGAGACGGGGAGAGGAACAGACAGCAGAAAGACGGGGAATGAAGGATTTAGAAAAGCAGACAAGAGCAGAGAAAGTACACATTCACTCAGTGATGGAAGGAGTATTTAGAGCCTTTAATTCAGTGAAAGTACTAAAATAGCAATGTAAAAATACCCCATTACAAGAGCAAATCTTGAATTTACACTCATATTTACTGATGTACAGAAATATCAAAGGTTAAAATTTCAAATTCTGCAGAAAAAATTTTTATCCATTTAATATGATATGATTATTTTAACCACTATACATTAGTTTTGTCTAGTGTTTCCCAAGTAAGGGGTCCCATTCCTTTCAAAGGGCCCAAGATAAACATGAGGTGTAATGAGATAATTATTATGGCAAGAAAAGAAGAAAATATTCAATTCCATTGTACAACTTTTTTTGTGAAATATTGGAGGACTTTTTTCTCTGTTGACCTTTTTATTTAAATGAAATCATCTGAGTTTGAAGTGGAAATCACTCTCTGGTGTAAGTATGATGAGCCCTTAGATACTTGTATGGACTCACAAGTCAAAATAGCTCAAAAACAATAGTCTAATATTTAACAATACGTCATTTTTTTTCATTGTGTGTCCTTTATGCAAGATCCTAAGAGAGAAAGTAACTCGTTATTACAGCTGTCAAAAAATGTAGTGGTGTAAAAAAATGCAATATTTCTGTCTGAACTGTTAAGAAGCAGAGGTGTCATGTAGAGTAAATTATCCCTGCTGTTCTTGCCAGCTTGTTGCTTTGCAGGGATGGCGAGGTTCTCACAGATTCCTCTGCAGATTTATGTGAACGCCCATCCCCTCACCTGTGGCAGCAGGTATGAGTGGCGGCAGCCTGTCAGAGCTGAAGGGCCTGATGATGTTCTAACAGCCATTAACATGGCAAACAATTGTTAATAGGAATGAGCCCCCAGCTACAGGAGCCGGGTCAGCATCGGTGCAGACAGCCCAGGTGTAACAGACAACCGTGGATGTTTTTGTTGTTAGGTGAACCAGCACAGCCTTAAATAGAGCAAAACACAGATCAGTTCAGTCTCTGTGCCATCACTGAGCACATCTCCTCTCTCTGCTGGCATTCCTCTAATTGCTTACGTTTTTTTTCTTTGGCCTGTATGAACAAAATGAAGCAATCCAGGGGAATTAATATAAATGCTGTAATAACTGCCCTCAGGGATGCTCAAAATCAGGATAATAGCAGGCGCCTTGCTAGCAGAAAGAAAAAGAAAATCCTCATTACACTTGCTCCTGCATTCTTCCTGGATGGCCGACATGCTGAAGCTTGTCACGCCTGCTAGGAAAAGTGTAGAGACTCATCTGTGTTGCTGCCGTTCATTCCTCACGCGCCCCAGCACAGGCTGCGATCGAAGAAGGAGGCCCTGAATCTGGCTGAATTATGTGTTTGTGAGGGATGTAATGAAATTCATATTTCTTGTAATGTGTTTTATGTCCCGTGGCGCTCTGGTGTGAAAGTTCGGTCCTTCTCCAGGAATCCAAGATGCAGTCTCAAGCTCTCATGTCTCGCTCTCACTCTCGGGTATAGGTTTAAACTAAGGGCAGGGTAAATTTGGTCCTCAGTGTTGGTTTATTATTGCTGGCACACGCACATTTTTGGGCACAACCAGGCATCTGCTAGTATTTCAGGTCTTTGGCACGGCCTCAGTGGTGAGGTACAGTATCAGGGGATTTCTTCCCTCTGGCGATGATTCCAGTCCAGCCAAAGAGGCCTGTTCACATCTAAAGAGAGGCCCCCTGTGTCAATGTGATCACTGTGTGAGAATCCAAAAGAATGGGCAGGTGGTTGTTGTAGCAGGACAAGCTTACAGAGACGCGCTGGTGGAGGCTGAGCCGACTTACTACATGAGGAGTCAAAGAGCTGTTTTATTTTGTTTTGACTGGACAAATATTTGTGAGTCCATTATGAGGTTACACCTACAGACATGGGCTTAGCAGACAGTAGGAGTTTGTTTTCATCCTTTTCATCTTTCCCTCGCCGCTCCCCCTCTTCCCTCCCTACTCTAACTCTCCTTCCCCCCTCAGCTGAGTTTTTAATATCAAAGTGCGCTGTCTGACAGGGGTAAGTCTCAAACAAGGGCCCTTTTGTTGGGTCTCCCTCCAACCGGCCAGGAACGACAAGAACTTGTCAACCCTTGTTTGGTTAGAAAGGAAGATGAAGAGAAGGGAAAACGGTCGGGACAGAATTGGCTCTTCAACAACGCACAAAAGAGATTATTTATGTGTCTGGCAGTGGGTATGAAACTAAATAACTTAATTTCAGCTTATTAAGGAGCAGACATACTGTAGATATGAAAACACTATTCATTTTTCAGATTCCCCATATATTTAATATCATCACATATAATAGGGACACAATCTCTGTCTGTGCCTGTGGGAAAGGGGTGAGACTGTTATGACTTTGCCAGAAAACAGAGCGGCAACTCCAGCCAGGGAAAATATAATACTTCATCAGTTTGACTGGTATTTACACTAATGTCTTGTCATCTGATGCTGAGGCCATATACCATGTATATCCAGCAATGGTGGAAACCAACCAAGCACAATTACTCAAATCTGTGATTTTCTTTACTTGAGTAATTTCTTTTTATGCCACTTTATAATTTTAATCCATTACAC
>JAPZDV010000023.1:15687478-15700270 GCA_029814665.1 Acanthurus lineatus
CTTAATTGCCTAATTTGATTTTAGAAACAAAACACAACTGGCTTAAAAAAAAACAGGATGCATTATGTTATAATTAAAGGCTCTGCAGCTGTTTTCAGTTATGTGGCTTGTTAGACTGAGGCCTACAGGTGGGAGCTGTGTTTCTGTGAGGTCTCAATAAACTAATAAGTGTCAAAGTCACAGGTTGTTATTTGTCACTTTGGATTGGCTGCAAAGCCTCAAGAGGGCGGGTCTTATATAGTGTGAGCCTGTCTGTGGGCAGATGCCAAGGAGAGAGGTGAGATAAGACAACATGTTCTCAGGTTTGGAATATATGTGTGTATATGTACATTTTATACTATATATGTGTTTTATTTAAGGATCTGAACAACCTGATCACTGATATTTAGTAAATCGTGGAATATAATCTGCTCTGTGTTGTTTTAGGTTAAAAGAAGATAACCACCATCATCATGAAATAAACATGAAAACATCTTCCACAGAATTGCGTGCTCTTATTCCGGAAAAAATCGCAATACCCTTAGCTCTTGTGACATACCACAGTATTTTTATTTCCCTGTTTGTGATATGAGCAACCTCATGCTGGCTTTGATGAGTCGCACGACAAAGATCTTCATGCTGATTTCAGGACTGATATTTAGTTTGTTCCCACACTTGTAGAGGGCGAGGATGAAGTCACGGCTGAGAGGGCGATCTTTTGATCTCAGCGATTAAGGATCTGCGTTCTTTTCAGCTTCTTTATCTGATTGTTGACCTGCCAAAGGTCACTATGGCCGTGTCACCACACCAGAATGCATTGAGTTCAATCTCTGTGAAGTATTTGTTCATGTTAGTGACATGGTACCTGTGACAATCGAGATGTGCTGGATATCAGTGCTATTCTTGCTTGAAACAAACCTTCAAACAAACCAGGATTTGCGCTGAGACAAGATGTCCTTCCTGTGCTATGTGTAAACTCTGTATGACCTCTGTGCACAAAGAACGTCCCTATGAGCTGCGGTTCAGGCTGTAGGTATGAAAATGTACGTTTACAGTGAGCTGTAATGTACACCAGGGGAGAGGGAGAAGGGAGTGCTTGTGGATGGTGGCCAGCTGGGGCCCCAGATGTGCAGCGTTGTTTGGGCCATGTCTTGTGTTGTAAGTGTGTAGTGCAGAGCTGGCTACTGGACACACACTGAGGGATCTGGGCGGCAGATGACAGCTCACTGCTCCCAGCATGAAAGATAAACTGTAGGCTATTAAAGATTTACGAGATGAAAATGTTCCCAAAAAGATATCCTTAGTTAGTGAGCAGAGAGATGTGTGTTTTTTTTTAAAACATGCAGTTAAACTGTAATGTGAGAAAATGAACAGTGTTCATTTTGATATTAGTAGCATTTTATGTTACTTTTGGTTTAAATTTGATTATGCCAACTGAAACAGATTCTGCAGATAAACTCCAATACTGAATGACATTTTCTACACAATGTTTGTTTGTGAGTAAAATCAAGTTGAACATTGTTGTTCGCTTCATAAAAAATAAGATTAACAGAGAGTTGGCTTCTATGCACGGAAATATCATCAATTTCTGGGGCCACCTGCAGGCAGTGGAACAAGCTGTAAACACAACATCAACATATTATCACCTCGTCAAGTGGTTATGGTGAACCTGTTTGGAAACAGTTTCTTATTTACATATCCAGCAGACACTGAGTAACATTATCATTCATTTGGAGTTTTTCTGATGAATGTGTGTTCGCCCTCGTTTTATCTCTGTTTTTGGTCTCTGCTAACTCCTGAGGGAGATGTCTGGCTCTTCAGCTGCTAAGTGCTGTTTATCTCCAGTATGACGCTGAGCAGGTTGCATACAGTAAGTTTGTCAGAGCTTTTTAATGAGACCATCTGTTGGCTGCAACCAGAAACAAAGTTTGTGAGAACAGTGAAAGCGAAACAAAACAATAAAGTTGTATGCCAGAAAATAAAAACCACAGGCTGAATGATAGAAAAACACCAGATAGAGATGAGGAAACACTTACTGATAAATCTCTGTGGGTTCATTACTATAATGTTTGTGCTCAGTTACTAAAGAATATATGTTAGTGCCACTCTAATTCTTAAAACATGTTTTTTGGTCACGAAACTGACATCTTATGACCTTTATAATCATCCTCTGACCACTGGATGAATGCAATGTTCACTTTCACTCCAGCTTTTGAAATACATCTGTCTCATAGCCGCTCCATTATGTTCACAAGCTCTTTGCTAACTCTTTCTCCTGATTGGTGGTGAACAGGTAGGTACATTTGCTTTTTAGAGCATTTCTTACTGAAAACAGCTGCGTGCTGTGACCAAAAAACAATGCTGAGAACCTTGAGAGTCAATCAAAACAGTTTGGTTTTGGCCCATTGAAGCAAAACACTTAGCACAAAGATGCTAAAATGATAATTCAGTATTCTCTGAGGGTTCATTTATATACATTGCTCTGCTCTGGTTAAATGAAAGTAAAATCAAATCAAGATAGAGTTTGCTGATGTTTCTGTTCATGTTCCTGCAAAAATAAGCTGATTTTTCTCATCTCTTTGTTGTTGTCCTTCATCTTTTGACATCTCGTGCCTCTGACTTCAACCCTGATTGTTTGTGTATGCTGTAATATCGTGACTACACTGTTCTATTTACCACCTCCTTCACTATTTTCAGGTTTTCCCTTTCCGTCTCCCAGCACGTGAATCTGTGCTGTTGGACTGTTTGTCCTCCTCTTGCTTCGGTTTTTCCATGCAGTCATGGAGATGGCTACCTGTTCCCACACTGACTTGTGAACAGAGAGTTGAGGCAGCAGAGGTAATGCTGTTCTGCCTTCCCACCAACTTGTTTGTTTTCCACCTTACGCTACACACAGAGAATGAAGCATTACTATTTTGGGACACTTAAAGTGGGGAAAATCCTCCACCCAACAGTTATGCAATAAAATAACATAAAAATGTTCCATATTTCTTTCACGGGCTTTTTAAGAATGGTCAGTGCTGCTCGAAGGCCACGTGTGGAGTCCACGGAAGGTTTGCTGGATGGACACAGAGCTCAGGGAGGGAGTGGAAGTGTTCTGTCATGGTTGAACATGGGCGTCTGGTGGTGATTAGAGACCATTTGTTTCTGTCAGAGCACAAAGCAGCAGCCTTCTCTCTGCCTGGTAGATAAATTAGTTGAAGTGAACTGGATAAAAGGAGGTACACTCATCAATGAGATACTTTGACACTGAGACATTTAGTGATTACCTGCACTGGAATGTTTTTCTGCGATCAGACAGATCAAATTTAAGAAAAATCTCTTTTGCTTGTTTTTCTTCTCTGCGTGAGCGTGTGTTCTGTGTTCTCAGATTTTCCATTTGTGTGTCAGGCCCCTTGTATCCAAACTAGTCATTTTTTTATTCTACTTCCTTGTTTTCTGCTCTCTTTCTCTCTCTCTCTCTCTCTCTCTCTCTCTCTCTCACACACACACACACACACACAGACACATGGACACATGCATGCACTCTCACACATACATAATAAACATACTCGCTGATGACCTGGCTAATGCTTGTTCCTTGTCTAAAGAGCAGAGATAAAGACAGAGAGGAAAGTGGCGAGCGGTGCAGTAGAACACCCCCCCACCTCCCCCACCCCCCTCGTCCTCCCCAAGGGGATCGGATGTTCTCAGCCGTTATAAGCAAGCAAAGCTGGCGGCCGGCAGACCGTCTGGCTCCAGAGCAGCCCGGGCACACAGACAATGCCAGACCTTCTGTCATGAGGTTTGCTTTCACTGAGGTCAGCTAAACAAGCCTCTAGGCCTTAAACACAGCCATGTGCACACGTACTCTTCCATCCTCACACACATGTGCACATCTGAACACACTCAAGATAACCTACTTTACTTCCTACCTTAGGCAACAGTGTCAGTCTCTTGTTTGTGTTGTCTGTGTCTGTGTTTGCAGTATCACTCTGTGCTGCAGTCAATCACCTCGCTCTGCTCCTCGAACTCAGAGGCCGGTGTTTGACCTGCACACTGTGCCAACAGCCACATACTTTGCATGCCATAGCATTTTAATTAGAGCATTACTGTACATTATTATGCATATAGCAATGTGTTGCCAGTAACTGTCAGAGTGAGCTTTAATAACTGATGTTGCACAGTGTGGCATAAATCATATTGACAGCCAACTGTTGACTAGTAACGATACATGTTTCAAATATTTTTGTCCATCTTGTTGACACATATGGAGAACACATAACAGTATAATTTAATCCAGTGGTGAGATGCAACTATGTACATGCATTTAAGTACTATACTTTAGTCCACTTTTTTATATACTTATTCAGTGTTTTCCCTCCATATTTGTACATATTATATAATATCAGCTCTAATTTGCCTCCAGCTAAAACATGAAAATGCAGCATACACAGTAAAACATTGACATACTCTCTCCTGTTATGCAGAATGTAATCAAATGTCTTTTTTAGCTAATCTAGCAAATTAAATGCCCAATATGCCAAATAATTGCCCCAAATCAAAGGTCTTTATCACATTAATGCACAAACCCTATAAAACATACAATGCCGCCATTCAGTAAAGCAGCTCTGTTCATTGGCCATCATGTCCTTAAACAATCAGAGATTTTAAAGAAACCACAATGTAAACAGTGCAGAAAAGTCTCTAAAGTTATGTCCTATCGGAACATACAGTTTTCTCCTTATGAATGAACTCTTTCTAGCTCTTCTTTGACATTTACACTGAGTTAAATTTCAGAAATGTAGGACGACATATTTTTATGGCTGCACTACTCCATCATCTGGATATATTCTAGATCTTTTGAGCCATAATTTACACATTTTATCCAAATTCTGCACAGCAGTTTTGGTATCTGTATTAACTTTTGGATTTTCTCTAACATTGGAAACAAAGTTGCGTGGGTTTGACAAATGTTTAGTTGCACAGAATGTTATGACTGACTCACCTTCTGTCCCCTCCTGTAAGAAAAGCAAGTTTGTTGCAATTGTGTTTTATAGCAGGAGCATGCTCCTCTGTGTCTGAGGGGATACACGGAGAGGAGAGGAGGGCTGCTGGATGGATCTGGCCTTCTGTGTTTGGGGATGCGCCAATCTGCCTGCACTCAGGAGAGCAGAGTAACTTTTGTGAGTGAGTTATTCCAGCTGAGGCGTCTTTGTAGCCTGCTGCAGCTGTTTTTGATTTCACAGTCCATCCCCCTCCTCTCTCCCGGCCAGCAGCTCATGCCCCCCGCCCCAACCTCCTTCCATTACCACCCTTAAACGATACACTGATACTTGCTCACACTTACTCTCACATGTTAAAATAGCGACGTGTACCACAACAGGTGTTTACACTCGCCTGTCTTTCTACGCAGGTTTCAGAGTGATTTATGAGGGACAAGAGGAAATTAAGTGTGACGGATTACATTGTGTTTAAGACACCGGCAAGACCTGCAGAGTGTGCGTTCTTTGTAAGAGGCTGCTGGTCTGCAAATGTGACTCCTCTGATAGATTGAATTGGCCTTTAACATTTATGGATCACTTATAGTATGCTTGCATACACACAAAAACATGCATTTTTAAAAAAAAATGAGCTATCAACAAGCATTGAAGCATATTCAGCCAAAGATTTTTGTAATGTTAAAGGTCACACTATTAATAAGGGGGATGTTTTGCAGATTTTATGGATTTGTCAGGGTTGCACCTTTCTTTCATTTTTGGGGCTGCCAGTTCTTTGGCCTTTACCTCTAAATTTGTCATAGGCACTTTGGCGTCTTAATGCAACAAAATAGCTTTGTCAATTGCATTAAAAATGCAGAGGTCTCATAATTACCAGTATATTAAATATATAGGCCTACACTGCAAAATTGAGACAAAAAGATTTGGCAAAATAGGAACAAACAACCCGGCCGTGTCAAATTGAGAGGTCTACAGCACCGTCTCTAGAGAAGTAAATAATATGCTCTAAAAAGTTTCCTTTTATCCTCCCTCCCCTTTGGCCTGCTCCCACTCTGCTCTCCGGTCCATCCTTCCCTCTTATATCTCATTCTCTTCCTTCTCACCCACCCCTGCTTTTTATCACTCCCTCTCTCTGAATGAGCTGCCCTTGGATTACTGGGGCTTGTGGAGGTCTATCAGAAACATGTGTGGAGGGCTGGAGGCGGCTGATGGGAAGTCCTTCGTTGAAGCGGCTCACCCTCATTTCTCCCAAAGAGCCCAAGCCAGCGGGGAAGAAAAACTCTCAGCGAGTTCAAAGACAGAAACTTATTGGCTTTTTACAGGATATTATTTTCCACTGAATGGATAAACAGGAAAAAACTTCTCACCCTAAACCGCTCTCTGTAAAATACAGGAGCCAGAAAACTGGATCATTCTCCCCCTTTCGGCTTTGCCTTTAGTCTTTAGTCTGCTCTGGCTTTTAGCCTGTGAGTCTCCTACTTTTCTTGCCCTCTTTCTCTCTCTGGCAATCTTATGTGTGTTTGCCTTCATATAATAACATCAGAGACATGACATGAATGTGAGATTATTATGATCACATTAAAACAAGGCAGTAAATGTGAGAAAATAGGCAACATGATTAAAATGTCATCATAAATTGTGTGATTGTAACTGCTGATTGTAAATGTCTAATCATACTGTGTCATTATGAGACAATAGTAGAAGCAGCAACTGAAGGAAATTACTACTATTATTCACTGTTTTTGGAGATTATGCAAACACATGTTACACTGCCACCTTGTGGACTGGTAGGCACACACTTATAAGAAAACAATAAGATATAGTTTGCAGTTTCAAAATTTTTTATTTTATTTTAAGAACACTTTAAATGTAAAAATATGCACTGAGGCTGTGTGTACCTTGTTTTCTTTATATGTGTCTGTTAGCACTGAGCTCAAAATCTGCAGTACTGGAACAAGTACTCCTTTACTTACACTTGAGAGTGTTGTGTTAATGCATATGCAGGACAAAACATTTTGAGATGGTCAATACTGATGCATCAGTTCATAGGCAGCATTTTACTATGGTATCCTTTGGAGGTGAACCTAGTTTATTTACTTTCTTAACAGTTTTGTTAGTTCAGTCCAGTCAGGCCCCTTCCATTGGATCACAAAATAAAACTGAGGGCAAGAAAACAAAGGCAACACATTCCGGTTTAATCTACATTTTGGGAGTCCTGGTTTAATCTATGACAATGTATTTTTTTAAACACAGAGTATTAGTCTAAAAAAATAACAAGTAACTACAGTGTTAGAGAAAATACAGTGAAGTTAAAAGTACAATATTCATACGTAAAATGTAGTAAAGTACAGGTAGAAAAGGAAATAATGTGGAAAATAGAAATATCTAAGCATAGCACGTTACACTGCACTTTAAACAAGCATCAGCATAACTGCATGTATATGTGCATTTTGCGATTTGTGCTATAATTGGCAGTGTGCAAACAATGGGAGTCACATGCAACAAAGATCAATGGTCTATGGCAACTGTTGTAACCAAATCACTCCATCAGTTCCAGCCTATGTGGTGTGAATTCACCAGTAACTAAAAGTACATTACAAAGCCTAAAACAAAGCAAAGGAATGCTGTTGAAACAAGAAAATGTCTTTCCCGTCTCTCTTTTAGCTTCCAAGCAGAGCCGGAGCTGCCTGAGAATGGGCCAAAGAGGGAATGGAAAAATCCACGGCATTTAGGTGAAGCCATGTCATAAAGGCAACACTAATGAGCCGGAGGTTTTAAGAGAGGGAGAGGAGGAGGAGAAGGAGGAGGCGGGAGGAAATGGTTTACATATGGATTTGAAAGAGCACAGGCATCACAGCTATGTTGTGTATTTAATGAAGCAAAATAATCCTGGTGCACATGTCTCTTTCCACTGCTGCTGCTACCGCTCCTATTTCACACTCACTTCTGTTTTATCTTTTGTTTAAAGTTTATACACATTTATTTGTTGCAAAAATTAGGTTAGTTAATATTACAGAATAGGAACATACTTTGAAGAGGCTTGCATCACAGAAAAGCATCACTGTGCTGGTCATTTTGTTGGCATTATTGTTCTTTTATGCTCCTTTACCATCAATTAGACTATATCCAGCTAAGAACAACATAAAACTCTGCTGAGGCTGCCAGCACTAAAACAAATATGTGAGATCTATTTTATGTCCCTGCTAAACTGCTTCCTTTGCTGAGCAAAGTATGGATTGACCAGAGGCTACAAGAAAATGCATAATAGATATATATAGACAACTGCTGAGGACTGTACAACAAGGCTGATCTTTCTTCTCCATAGCCACATAAAAATAACATCAGTATAATGGTATCCAGTTGACAAATTTACAATGATTTTGGTTGGACTCAAATGAATGATAGCCTCTTTGGCTAAAAGAACAAGTTATAAGACTAGGTTTGTCACGGATTTGTTCAAAGTTGTATGTGATTTACCAAACCTTTGTTTTGATGTTAAAAAAATAGATTTCATTACAACATAAACCATATATTGATCTTTAAAAACACATGAATGACACACCCTAGAAAGAATTATTTAAAATAACAGCTGACATTATTGTGTAAGTCAAAGTAAATTAAAATCTTGAGATTGTCACTTTAGTGGAAAAAGGTTACATATTGTAATTGTAAGTGTTGTTTTTGTGCAATTGAAGTTTTCACTGGCAGCCCCACAGTGTCATTTCTTACTTGAGCTGCTAAATTAAAACAGCAGAAGTGATTGGGTTATATGTGGGAATTTTTTTTAAAGGCACTTTTTTATGTGACATAATTAAGGCATTTTGGTCCTGATCTGGTTATCCCCCCTTTTTAACTTAATCCCCTTTTATTCTTCACATCTGTGGCTCCCTCCCCAAAGTGTGCATCCACTTTGGAGTCTAAGAAACATCCAAAGCACACACATTGATGAAAGATGTAAAATAAGCAACAGTTCCATCCTTTTATCGAAACCTTACTGTCAAATCTCTTTGTAAGAGTTTTATTAATTTATTCAACTACAGCAAAAGCATAAACATGATACAATCCATTGTAATTCCCAACATCTACTAGTCCTTTTTTCTCATGAAGAAACCCTCTCACTGAGACTCTCTGACTTTAGTCCGACTATATCACCTGCTCATTCAGTCCCAGTGGTTCGGGCCTGCAGGGAGGTTGCCATGTTCTAACATTACGGACCCTCTGGATGGCGGGTAGACAAAATGTTGACGGCTGCAGCAAAGGACACAGAGGACACAAACATGGTTTACCTAAAAACAACAGCTGACGGGCAGGACTGGTCTGTCCTGTCATCAGTAAGATCCTGAGGAATGTGTTTATTTACTTCCCTGAAACATGGCATCCTTTAGCTAATGCAGGTCAGTCAGCTCAGAAATGACTGCTTGAAGGTCAGTCACCAGCTAGTTGGAAGAACTTTACCACAGTAACAGGAATATGGGTTGAAATTGTAAAATGCTAATATGCAATATAATATTAAGTTGTAACAATAAATATCTTAATATGATTTGTTAAAAATATGTGTAAAATAAAACAGCACTTCCTTCTTGAAATGTTTAGACAAATACATGTCTTCATATTCATATTTAATTATATTTCCTAAAAGATCCAAAAGCCATATAAGAGACCGCAATAAAAGTTAAATGCACCAAAAATATTTTCATGCACTATTTATCACCAAATCAATCGTTTTACTGACGTAATTTTAATGCTCCTTGGTGTATAATTGAAAAATGTATGTTTAAAAATGTTTTACAAAGATTACAATTGTTAATATACTCACACTAATGAAAACCCATTTTCTGGATACAGTAAGAGAGATCAAAAAGTTTATAATTGCTTGCATACTAATGCTAATGAGAACACATTATAGGGAAACACCAAAAATAGTGATGAGTCCAATAAGAGCTCTCCATAGCCTGCAGCTCTCTGAAATAAGCAAGTTTTAATGTTTAAGTGTAATGCTTAATTATCCATATATGGCCATTTACAAGCGCATTGCCACAGGGCTCCAGCTTCACAACAGTCCCCAATCTAATAGAAGCTAGCATTATTGCATGCAGTCAGAATTATTCACTGCATTACCCACGATTCATAGCATGTATTAACACAAGCAATTTCATGCATATGGATACAGTGGGTCTTAGCAGGGGAGCTCCTGATTGCTCTGAAACTAATTTCACAATCATTAGTTTTGGTGGTGGTGTGAGTGACAGAGTGTATTTACCAGATCTCAGAAAATGACAAGTTCCACAAGCTTCGTGGGGGAAGTTGCAAAGATGAAAGCCTGATTCGTTTAAGTCTGTTTTTTAAATCTGCTTTGCAAGATTCAAATTAGTAATAAACCATCAGAATTACCTAATGTCGATCACTGATGGTATCAACATAAAATAGAGTCACAGAAGGGTGAGATCCTTTGGTAAATACAGGGCCAAGTGCTTGAGGTTCAGGCCATACAGAAAGCTATTTTAGCCTGGAGGTGAAATTAATGAATCATGGCCAAGTGCTGCATTCCATCCATATGTAGGATGAGGAGATATTTTGCAAAGCCTCTGAATCAACTTAATGCTGTTATGGGCCATTGTTCACAATAAACATGTAAATTGTGTTTATGGAACAGCCTATAAATCAATGGCACTGATTCACAAATAAATTATAATCACAGTGAGTCCTTACTGTCCTTAGACACTGACACAAATTTTAAAAAATAAAAATAAATACACAGACGAAAATTGTTGTGTTGTTTACAAAAAAAAAATGTTTTCATTGTATAAGGCCTTTTTCACATTTCAATTTCTAATTTTAAAAAATGTACAGGTGTAACTATTAATATTATGAGCGGCTTTACTCTCCTTAAGTATCCAAGTAAACCACCAGTGGAAAGTCACTGGGTGTATTTGTTTGAGAATCACAGTTAATTCGGATTTTAAGGTACTTGTAAATGGAGAATTTCATTTAAGCTACTTAATCCTTCTGCCCCACTACATTTCAGAGGGAACTATTTCACCACACTTCAGGTATATGTAACTCTGCAAATTCTAACACACAACAACTGACAAATAAAATATTATGTATTATTGTGGGTTAACACGATAACTTTCTTGATTTCCAGGGGGGATATTCCCAAGCTACCCATCGGTATGTAAGTATTTCAAATTAACTCCACCTTTACCAGCTGCGATATTAAAGTGATGTACACTTGATGCATCAAAAATTACAATCCAAATGTAGAGTATTTTTGATTTTGGTAGATTGGTATATTTGTGAATGTAGGACTTTTACTAAACTCTGATATCACTACTCTTATTTAAGTAATAGATCAGTGTCATTTGTGTGTGACATATGTTTTCTGGGTACAAAACACCTAGAGATGAGGATTTTTCTTAAGTCATTTTAAGATAGGTATAATGTTCAGTTGAAAGTCAGGATATACAGCAAAAGATTTTTTGCAATAATTCCAATAAATTCAGCTTCTGTGTCTTGGTAAATTTACATGTTTTTTGTATGTACAATACTAAATGCTGTAATAATACTTCAAAGCCACTAGGTGGTAATGTGTTCATGTGTTTTAGCCATTGGACTTAAAATTTAATGGATTGATGTGATAAATTCAACTTGTATGTTACAGATTTTCTTGCAGTTTTGGAAAATATATCAGGATAATATTCTAAACAATAATGTAAAATTGGTACAGAGCAACTCTGCTGGACTCATAGGGTCACAGCTCATATTCTTCTGAGGATTTAAGTGTTGACAGAGAGGCAAACTCAGCAACCAATTGTATTGTTTCTGTTTTTTTTTTTAAATCTATTGCTTTCAAATTAATCAAAAATTAATTAAAATTGTCATTCATTAATTGATTCTTGCCTTATTCTAAGCTGCCATAACAGCATATGTAATCGGTAACTTTTGTGTTGTAAATAAATGGCTTTGTGTCCTGAGGGTTCACCAACATTTGTAGTAGCTGAGCTGACTGACAGTCCATTGCAGAGGCCAACCTGATAAGTTAAAAAAAAAACTTGAAAAAGTAATAAAAAGACATAGAGAGTGTCAACCTGAATTAGACTAAACACTAACAAAATGTATTTTCATACAGCTGGCAACTAAACAGTTGTCCATAATATTGGTCTTATGACTAAATATTAGTAATGTTTTTTAATCAGAAAAGCCATAAGTTACAACTTGTCAAAGGTTGCCTTATTAGAAAGCGGTATCACAAGCTAATATCTACACATTGAAGGAGTGGGGGATCGTAAGCATCCAGGTTCCTGTGAGAACATGGGGAATCCCAGTGGGGAGGGAGGCGGAGAGAAGGATTTGATAGTGTATCACCTCCATTGGTCAGAAGGCAGCGGAAAAGGATTTAAGGTTGCTTTGGTTCAGGCCAGAGGGAGGGAGAAAGGAGGGAGTTCACAACTGCCCCAGATTTGGAGGTGCCACTGTCTGGGGAGAGATTGATAGCTGCAAGCAACAGATAACAGCTTGCAGTGTGAAGGGAGATTAAAAAAAGGGCAGAGATTGTAGGGAGAACCGGTCCCCACCCACTTGGGTCTGTGCTGAACAGCCACGTCTGATTTTAACACACTACAATTAGCTGCTGAGGCAATAACAGGTTTGTGTAGGGTAGTAAATGTGAGCTACTCTGATTTTTTTTTATCATTCAATACTCCTGAAGATATCATTCATCCTACAGAATGTGTATTTATAGCAGAACTGTAATTGTAATTGGATAGATAGATAGATAGATAGATAGATAGATAGATAGATAGATAGATAGATAGATAGATAGATAGATAGATAG
>JAPZDV010000023.1:15700370-15717132 GCA_029814665.1 Acanthurus lineatus
TAGATAGATAGATAGATAGATAGATAGATAGATAGATAGATAGATTTCTGTGACCCTTAAAATGTCACTAATATTTTCCCATATGCACATACAATAGGAATATCTATTCTAGTTGCTACTCCATCTTTGGCTCTGCATTGTTTTGACAGCAGTCCAGCTGATTAGGTCCCCCAAAAAACATTATGCTTGTTTCCCACGTAACCCATGAGTGGTCCATCACAATGCCATTGTTATCCATCAGATTGTCTGCAGTCATTACTTATTCAGCCAGCCGTCATGCCTTTTGTCCAAAATCATTCTTCTCTCTGTCCGTAAGACCTTTTTCTGCCTGCTGTGGCCCATTTGCCCCCCCTGTTTGACATGTATTTCACGAGCCCACCATTTCTCTCTTTCACACACATAGACACGCAAAATCTCTCCACACCAGCTGCCCTGCTTCTGTCCCCTGGTAGTAAAATGTGCTGGACAGCACTGAAGCAAAAAGGCTTTTTCGGAGTCAGTATTACTATTGTATGCTTATTTGGGAGTTGCGTTTCACATGTCCTATATATTGACAAAATGTCCATTGCCATTTGTTATGTCCATGATAGGATGTGAGAATAAACATATTGTAACTTATCCTGTGGTCAAAATATACACATGTACACAAAGTCATGATCCACACATAAAACTAAATACCATGTATACAACAACTTAGATCCTCCACTTTCGACAGACTGGCAAATGCAGCCATTTTATATTCTTTATTCATATTTATCAATGTGTTACTGCTCTTGTTTAAGTGTAACGGAAAATAACTGTCTGGTTAATCCATAATAGGGCATATTGTCAGTTACACACGGACGAAGTTACAAACAAACGCCTGTTCAGGGAGCCATGAGGTGGGCACAATGTTATTTTTTAGATGCCACTGCCAAGATAGATATAATATTTATAAAAGAACAAGGAAGTAAGAAGCCCCTCGAAATACTTGCTTAAAAATAGACAGCAGTCATTGATGGAGGTTAAAAATAGAGAAGAGAAAAAAAGTGGCGTGCCCTGGGCAGGGATATTTATAGCACAAGCACACTGTTGTTTACTTGAGGCAGCGGCCAGGGGTACACTTATCAATAACACCACAAAAACCCAACTACCACTGAATTAAGAGTAGCTTCCTTAGTCCAGATGCCTCTGACCTGAAATGAAGTGAAATCATGTCACTTAAATAATTGGATCAGGAGGATCACTTCGAGGAATTTTCTATTCATAGAGACAGTAAAAATGCAAAAGTTGGATCACTTTTCAATTTTGAAATATCTGTTTACATTTTTTTCTTTATCTTGCCTCTTAAGTTTTACATTTGGCACCAAATAACACTCATAAGTTAGAGTTGAGTTAACAAGACACAACCTTTTTAAAAACAAGGAATAATTTTATTCAATAAAAAAAGAAAAACAATGATCATAACACAGTGGAATAAAAGTGGCTTTGTCAGAGAAGATAACAATGTTTAATGTGATAGTGGTAATGGAAAATGTATAAAGATAAGATAAGAATTAAGTCCTACACACTTGTTTAATACAGAAAGAGGACAGACCAGCTGACTGAGAGGCAGGAGGAGGGGCAGCAGCAGCCCGGCTGGTGGAGGAGCAGCTCCTCTCCGACAGACTGCCAACTTGATGGGAGGGAACCTGCGACGCCAGCCGCTGCTGCCGAGTCCCCGGCAGCGACCAGCCACTCGTCTGTCTGGGAATTTAGCTAGCTCAGCCAACTAGCTGACTAAGTCGTTGTTACAAAGAAACGACAAATTTTGCTGTTAGTCTTGGTGGCGGAATTAAATCGTAGTACCACTGCAAATTATTTATGTTTTAATTTAAACATGTCTATATTACCGTTCACTCCTCCAATCGTGAAGAGGCTTCTTGGCTGGAAGAAGGGAGAGCAGAACGGGCAAGAGGAGAAATGGTGCGAAAAGGCTGTAAAAAGTCTTGTTAAGAAGTTGAAAAAGACGGGACAGTTGGACGAGTTGGAAAAAGCCATCACAACACAGAATGTCAACACGAAATGCATAACCATACCCAGGTACGTTAACGACATTAATAGAGCTAACTAGGTACCTCACAGTAAGCTAACGTAACAAGCTAGGCAAGCTAGGGTCGATGTCAACTAATGTTAGCAAAGTAGCTTGCTAGTTAGCTTGAGCTAATATTAGCTGCACAGTGCTTTGTTAGTGAAGCCGTTTTCTTTTTTAACCTATTACCGTTAGCTTTGACAGGTTAGTGTTTAAATTTATTGATAAAGATATGAAGGTCTGGTGTTATCTAATTTGTGTAATTGCATTGATAGTTAGCTTTAGCTGCTATAGTCAACAAAATATTTCATAGTAAAGCTAGCATTTGCTGACCAAGACCAACTTAACCTGCTCTCAGCTTATTTTTCATATTTCGTTGTGTACACATAATAACCAAACGACACAATATTAGTCTGAAATACCAGTACATTATTAACTGTGAGGAATTTGAGTCAGTGTCTCCGTTCTTGTAAGAAGCCGTTGTACGCCTCTGCCCTTCAGCTCATACATTTAAGTACATTATGTCATTTTTCCATTGTGAGTTTGCACGACTACTGTGACAGGTGAAAAACGATAACCTGTAATTACAACTGAAACCGTAGGAATGTGACATTCAGTACTTGTCAGTGTTTATCAAATACCTACGCAAGTTTTTTTTTAAAAAAAATCCATGCAAGTTTCACCGGCTGACATGGTAACTGTGAAACACGTACTGCTGCATAAAAACAAGTATGTCCACAGTTCACACGTGCGACGAGCTGGAGAAGGGGCGGTTTGGCGAAGCAGATCTCTGACTCACAGAGGATGTTTAGACTGGAGTGTGTGTACTTTGTGAAAGTTGGAATAAGGGCTGGGTTTAGGATTCCTCACATGGGACAGCAATCTTTCTTAAACCAACTCATTGTTTGCTGGCATGTTAGGTTTTTTTTTTTTGGTAAGATACAAGACTGCTGCATACAAATTGTTTTCTCAGTGGTCTGAATGAGTCACAAATGTTGATCATATGTTTTTGTTGGGTTAGAAAATGAATCTAAATATTTGACAGTAATGATAATGTCACGCAAAATAATTAGAAATTTGTCATAAAAAATGGTAACTTAATGCTTGCACAATTTCCTCACTGTGAATTACTGCTGAAGTTGGCACAATTACTCTTCATATAGAACAGATTTTTTGTCTATCCTCTCTTTATTCCTACATAAGATAAACAAGACAGACACACATGTTGGCTCTGCTGATGAGGGGTCATTTCTTAATTTTTAAGTTTCCTTCAAAAGGAATATTCAATCCGGCAGCTTGTAGGCATGTTTGCTAAAAACAGGCAAACAAACAAAACCTGGGAATCTATCATCTTGGTGTGTCATCTAAGCTTTTTTCAGTTCTTGGGAATGTGCTCTGGGCTCCAGGTAGGGTGTGGGCCACTGTTTGAATTGTGGTTTAATCTCTGTGAGTGCAGAAACTGTGGATTTGAAGAACCTGTCTTGCTATCTATTGGAAGCACAGGGAGTTATTGATTCAGTACTACACAAGTTCCACTTTCTGCTGTACTTTCATCACCTCCTCTAATGTGGCTTAGGAAGAAAGGGATTTTCAGCATTTAAAGAGGTCAAATGCAGGTCTGTGGTTGCAACTGGACTAGACTTACTCAACTGACATGAAATTATTTTGTACTACTACATGTGCCTTTATAGTAACTGAGAGCTGTCAGTTTTTTGTGTCATGTAGTTATTTGGTTTTGGCTTTGGTTCAAATTAACAGACAGGATTAAAAACAGTTATTTTGTTTTTTAAGGGCTATTTTTTCTCTATTGAAAAATGGCATCAGCAAGGTGTCAGGAATAGAGGGGAGGGAGAAAAGGGTATTGTTTCAAAGATTTTTGTCTAAAATCAAACTGAGGACATTGCAGTCAGAGCTTGTCATATGCGTCTTAGCTACTATGCAGCTTGATTCCCCAAGTGGTTTTATCATTCGTCATACGTTTCTTTATACGCAGGCAATGGGCAGTCGACATTTTCTTACAGTGTAACATCATTAACTTGAAGAGGTTTCTCTCCCACTCAGGAATTTCACAGGATAAGAGGGGCTGCATTGGTGTTGAGAAGCCTGTGAGTCCCTGGTTAGCTGCTGTACAGTTGTTGTTTCTTCTGTTTGATAATAGAGTAGCCATTGTCCAGCTGGGTGTCACAGCACTTGTCATGTCATAGTGCTTAATCAGAGAGACAAGACGTAGCCAAGGCCAATCTAGGCAGAACCATGGGGTGCTGACCTCAGTTGGCCGAACAAATACATCCTCTGTGCAGGAGGTAGTGCTGGAGGATGAGTCTGAAGCCATCTCTTTTGCTGTGGTCACAGATGTGGTCTGAAATCTTTAATTAAATAATTTAAACTGCACACATTGTTGGTGGTATGTGTTGTTTTAGGAAGATATTTCCAACTATCTTGGTATCAAAGTGCACAAACTTGACTGGAATGTGTGTGTCTTGGCCCCCATTTTGGTCATTCTATGCTTGAGTGTGATATGTCTTATTTGAAATTCTGAATTTTTTTCAATTCTGCTGTTTATTTAAGATAAAGTATATAAATAGTTTAGATGGTATCTATTGCTGGATTTGGCTGTTAATCGTGATGGATGAGAGTACAAAATGTGGAAAATCTAGAATTTTATCTCATGAACCACTACCGAGCTATCAGGCAACACATGCCAGGACCAACAAGACTAAGGACTAGTCTTAATGTCTACAGCATCTTACCCTGCAAATATACAATTATATTATTTAAAAAGGATATATATTTAACCTCTAAACCTGTAATTCAGGAGTTTCCGTTACTCTAAAACATTAGGCTAATCCTTATGTATTTCTAGATTTTGTTAAACATTTAGACTCTTCATCAACACACACTAAATATATACAGTTCTTAGAAAATCTAATACTGTATTTTGCTTCAGTGGTTACCTTAAAACTTGCACCAAAGCAGCTTTAACTTATTTGTCTTAAGCCCCAAGTTCTCTGTGACATACTTTGCAGAAGGCCAAGCCATAGTAAAGAATAAGAACCATATGTTTCTTGTCTGATGACTCAACAATGAGGTGGACTGTTGTTGAGTTCAGCTGGAAAAAGGCCATCACCACACTGGCTAGTGCTGCTGCTGAAGGACTGGTTGGCAAAATTACTGCCTTTCATACCTTGAGTATTTTAATATACTAAATGAAAAAGTAAACATTGCATAAGCAGTTTTGTTAAAAAAATATTTTGAACTGGTTTCAAATGTTTGGAGTTCTGCGCTCAGTTAAGAGAACTGGGAATAATATTAAAGGTTGTACCTTATAATTCAGAAAATGATTTTAATCATAGTGAGGACCTAGAGCAAAGCAGCATACTGAATGATTGCATTTAATCTGCATTTGCTACTACCGTCTTTTTGGTGGTGTATTTCAGATCTTTAGACGGGCGTCTTCAGGTCTCCCACAGAAAAGGTCTTCCTCATGTAATCTACTGTCGCTTGTGGCGCTGGCCTGACCTGCAGTCCCACCATGAGCTGAGGGCTGTTGACCACTGTGAGTTTGCCTTCCACACGAAGAAGGATGAAGTTTGTGTCAACCCTTACCACTACCAGAGGGTGGAGACACCAAGTGGGTGCAGTTATTTCCAGACGAGCCAAATTTTTGCCATACAGTATACATAAGTGAACTGGTCCTTAATAAATGTGTCTACCTCTCTCCAGTTTTGCCTCCTGTCTTAGTGCCACGACATACAGATATCCCTGCAGAGTTTCCACCATTGGATGACTATAGTCCATCTATCCCTGAGAACACCAACTTCCCTGCTGGCATTGAGCCCCAGAGTAACTATATCCCTGGTAAGAAATACAGCACCATTATTTCTGTGCACAGAACTTATTCTCATTGATCCAATGAGAATTTTCATAAATTATTAATTAGCGTGTGCATAACTTGGAGAGGACTGTGGAAAAATGGCTGTATGCCTGAATGCAGTGTTACATTTAATACTGGTTATTGTAGAAGAATTTAAAACAATAGGGAACTTGACTGTAAGCAAAAAACTTGGTAAGTAAATGCTGGTTGCAGTGATATTTTTGCCTCAAATGTCCAAGGTTGACCTACCATTTACAGAAAAAAAAAAAAAATAAAACCCAGAAAGCATTAATTAAATCACAAAAAATTGCTTCAGCAATTAAAAGCATATCAAACCATTGCTATGGCTATGTTGATATCAAGAGTGTTTACTTAATCTTTACCTTTTTTATGTTACAGAAACTCCTCCACCAGGATATCTGAGTGAGGATGGTGAGACAAATGATCATCAGCTCAACCACAGTATGGACACAGGTGAGTCACATGACAGTGCACACAGTTCAAGCTCATACTGTTTCAATTATGCCTTATTGGGATCATGAACCAGTTCTCTATTACTGCTCTATTTTAGGTTCACCCAGCCTGTCGCCCAATCCTGTGTCACCCGCAAACAGTAATCTTGGTAAGTAAAAACTGATCAGCTCTCCTTACAAAGCAAATCATTTGTCATTGTCACATATCACAAAATGTTAGCCAACTTTAAAATTGTGTTTTAATCAAGTATGTAGAAATATGACACAGTAGTTCTCCTCCTCAAGTATCCAAACCTGGAGGCCAACAGCTTTATTATAGTTAATTGTATTTTAATTATTTTCCTTTTGTGCCTCATTAATATTAGTTTATTTGGAGATTCAGGTTTTCAACTGTCTATCTTCACCACAACATTGATGTAAGTTGTCAAATGCTGCAGTGTTTGTTGGTCAGCCAATCTCATTTGTAACAGCTGAGAGTGCTTGTATGTGTGAGAGATAGATGAGCAAAATATACAGGAGCAGTGGACTACGTCTGGGAGGCATAGCCTCAGGGCAGTAACAGAGTAAATATGGTATGAATGGACTCTTTGTGTATAGTCTGTTCTCGTCTGTGGAAAAGCCTGCAACAGAAAGCTCAAGGTAATGCAATAATAACAATATCTGGTTGCCAGGTTAGTCTATCTATGTCGAAAGTCACCAGGAGGTCATTGTTGAAAAACTAAATTAGTATGTCATGTCTTGCTCATTCCTGGCTGGGGTCAAGAGGATCGTGGGAAAGAGATCTTGAAGAGAACTCAAAGGGAAACTTTATCAGCAGAGTGCATCTTTACAATCAAATGCTTGTTTGACTGTAAAGCAGTTTACCTGTTCTAATGAATTTAATTCCCGCAAGTGGGGCTTGTATTTCACTTAACGTCCCTCCATCCAAACCTCATCCTCTGCTCACACAGACTTACAACCTGTGACGTACTGCGAGTCTGCCTTCTGGTGCTCCATCTCCTACTATGAGCTGAACCAACGTGTAGGAGAGACCTTCCATGCCTCCCAGCCCTCCCTAACGGTAGATGGATTCACAGACCCCTCCAACTCTGAACGCTTCTGTCTGGGCTTGCTGTCCAACGTCAACCGCAACTCAGCAGTGGAGCTCACCCGCAGACACATAGGTACTTATTTTATTTTAAAGGGACACATAAACTTTGATCTAATTTGCCTTCCATATTTGGGCTTGACATAATCAGCAGGTAGCTGTTAGTTTAGTGAAAGTGTCTCTCTTTCCTCTCTAGGACGGGGCGTGAGGTTGTACTACATTGGGGGAGAGGTGTTTGCAGAGTGTCTCAGTGACAGTGCCATCTTTGTCCAGAGTCCCAATTGCAACCAGCGCTATGGCTGGCATCCTGCTACAGTCTGCAAAATACCACCAGGTTAGAATGAGAGGATTCACAAAGAGATATAAAGCCATCTGAGGCAGTATAACATGACCTATCAACACTGACATCATTTTCGTTCTCCATGCAAATGAGTCTAATAATGTTTTAATTTGCAGGCTGCAATCTGAAGATCTTCAACAACCAGGAGTTTGCTGCTCTGCTTGCTCAGTCGGTTAACCAGGGCTTTGAGGCTGTCTACCAGCTCACCAGGATGTGTACCATTCGCATGAGCTTTGTCAAGGGTTGGGGAGCTGAGTACAGGTAAATAAATATATTTTAAACAAATTAAGATTCCTAATACAGTTATATGAATGAATTACATGTGTTTGGGACATTTATTATCTTTAACCAAACATGTGTTAACATGCTACAAATGAATAATGATAACATAATAAAGGGTTTAATACATTGCAGATGTCAAACAGTGCCAGAATAAGTTGCTTAGACAAATATGTAAAATGCTGTATGTCAAAGATGTCACAGATCGATGCCTAACAGTATTTCTTTTTTACATGACTTTATAAACTGCAAACTGCAACAACAAAATTGACTGGCAGCCTTTAAACTTAGAGCAAAGGCCAAAAAAAATTAAAAATTAACATTTAACTGACTCAGACAGTTAACTGCAGCCATCCTATGTCACATTCCTTTTTTGTTTCTCCTTTCATATAGTTTTATGTGGTGAGTGAATTTAGGGGGGGGCATCAGGTCTAATAAATTCCCAGAGTGCTTGAAGGGGGCAGAGAATTGAAGAGAGTCTGAAATGGACCCTCTTTGAACCTGCCATTCTCTGTTTAGAGCTGTTTTGTTGGAAATATCACTCTGTGGACAAAACTGCATGTAAAGCCATTTATAGCCAGGGCCTGACACACCCTGTACCTTCTCATTCTCACTTCTTAGTAATGACGTAAAAAGTTCTTCCATAGTTAAGTGTTCAATTAGATATTCCTATGTAAGCCTTTCAAAGTGCAATAAAGTAACTGCTGTTGTGTGTACTCTTTTTTTTTCCTGGCCTCTTTAGAATTATCAGTAAACAAAAGTTATGATTGCATTGGTTTCAAGAGTTCATCACTCACATTTGGGACCTAAATGTTTCATTAAGCTGTATGCTGCAAACTTAAGAGGAAAATGTGACAGGGCCTTGATGTTAATGCTCAGGATAATTAAATTTAATTTTAGGGGTGAAAAATTAAGGAGCCTGTGCACAGACAGTAGCAGACTTGGAAAGGAAAAAGAGGTTGGTTGGGGGATGGTGCAGCTGTAAGTCGGCAAGAGAGGGTTGAGTAACGTAGAAAGAATGCAGGGGACATGGAGTGGGAGGTGAACACATTTCAGACACCCTTTGCAAGGGGGATTCCCACTGGACTATGAGTGGCCCGTGTTAAATTTCTGGCACCAAACACCTTGGAGAAAAACATGTCTAATAGGAGCTTGAAAGATTGTAGGAAATGCCTGTACAGTTCTGAGTTGTGCTAATTTAACTTAGACAATGACTGTTGAGTAAACCTTCTCTTTGCATTGACTATAATGATGCCACATTAACAATAATGTGTGACAGTGATTTTTAAATGTATGGTACCATAATGTAGTAGTTAAAGCTATCAGTGATGTTAAACTATGTTACCCCTCCTTCCCTGTGCCTTGCAGACGTCAGACAGTGACCAGCACCCCCTGCTGGATAGAGCTACATCTCAATGGCCCCTTGCAGTGGCTGGACAAGGTCCTCACACAGATGGGCTCTCCCAGCATCCACTGCTCCAGTGTGTCCTAGGAGCAGCACATGCTTTCCCAAAAATCCTCTTTATCATCCACACACCGATACACAAATCACATAGGAAAAATTCAAGCGTCTGTCAGTGATAATAAGGAAAGATGTCATTAAATCAACAAATCACTCTTCTCCATCACTGTCTCTAACATTTCACCTCATCTTTAGCACTTTCTTTAGTACCATTTAATGTCCCCATTTGATGGTAATCGTAGGACTTGTATGTTGTTTTGCTCTCATGTGTTCAACGGGCAGCCACAGGGTATTTGCAATAGGTTTCAAAAGACTAAACACATCATTTTCATTATTCATTCAGACATCATGTCTGTGCCCAGTGTTGTTATTTTTTTATAAATGAGATTGAAATGTTTGTCTACCAAGTCAAAATTATGGTACAGTTTCATCTCTGTCACCTTTTACATCGTTTCAAAAGCATTTTTGATTCTATGAATTAGCTAAAATAATAATAATTCAATATCATCATTGGTGTTTCAGTGTCCCAGTACCATTTTGTAATTGCTAAATTGGGAGGCTTATTTATTAATTAAACAATAAAGTAACATGAAAAATGTAATGATTAACAGTGATTAAATAGAATATATTTAATTAATATTTAAGTACAAAGTACTTTGCCCATAATAAGTTATCTGTATTTGTTAAAGTGTCAATTATGTGATCAATCATGTAATTGGTATTTTATCTGTTTTAAACAAATTAGACATTGGCACCATTGTTTCTTGAAAAGAACCCTTGTATGAAAACTATTTTGCTCAGTGAAAGAGATATTTTATAAGTTATTTTTGCATACTGTCCTGCATGAGAATATATTTTTTTTAAATGCCTCAATATGATTGTACATAAATATTTATAGCTTGTGATTTCTTGTAGTCATGCATTGCTTGAAACCGTGGACCTGACTGACCTCTGGCATGAGTAGATTCACAAAAGGACTTTGCTATAATGACCCAAAACTTGAGCTGCTAGAATGCAGGCTTTCCTAACCCGGTACCTAAGTGTGACAAACAGGACTGTTGTGCCAGCTACTGATGGTTCATAATAGGGATAGAGTATAAAATACAATATGAGTGACTGTAATGGACAGAATGAATTTAGTCAGTGTGTGACTACAGTGTGAAGGGTACTCGATCGCAGAAACCATGGTTGTGGTGACAACTAAATGCAGGTCTTTTCACATATTAACTGTTAGCCAGTAGTACACTATGCTCCTTGTGGGTACATGATGCACTTCCAACTTACTGTGTTGATCAGTGTAAAGGTTTAGTTCTAGTGGTAGTTTGCTCGTTCAGTAAATACTGTATATTACATGTACATTGCTACAATATTAGCATGTGTAATATGCTTGCTGTCTTTGGTCACTGTCTATGAAGCCACCATGTTTATCCTGCACTTACTTACAGTACAAAAGTCTGAATCACCATGTAATCTGTTTGAAAGTTACATGATGCTAAACTGAAATACTGTTTACTACAGTGTGTTAGGTAGTTGGTAGATCCGTATCAGTACTTGTGTTCCTTGATATTTTTAGTTGGTGGTTTTCTTTTCCAAGTCTTATGTACATGTTTATTTTCATGAAGCCTAATATTTGTTCTCAAATGACCATTGTTTTGTTATCTGTGAAAATTTAATAAATTGCAACTGAGTAAAAAGAATTCCATATCAGTATTTTTTAAACCATGATATATTAATACAGAGCAACTAGAAAAATAGAAACCCCTGTACATGCTGGCACGAAAACAGGTCGGGGTGAAAAAGGTGAGAAGGATACGACCCCTCTAGGGGGATCTGGGTACATGCTCCCCCGGAAGAAAATTTAGAATATTTCATACTAGATCAACACGATTCACGAAGGTCACTTATTTTGGTTTCAAAACAGTGAATTTCGCCGATAGGTGAGTGATTTTCATGCCTGACATGACTGAACTTCAAAATTACTGAACTTAAATAAATACTACTATTATACTGTCAAAATTGAGTATTCAGCCCAGGGGCAATTTTTTAAGTTGTAATTGTAGAACTTTGCATGATGGGACATTGTAAGAGGCATGTACAAATGTGAACAACAAAATGTTGAATGAAGCACAGTGACTAAACTGTACATTTTATTTTTTTGTCTAAGTACTCCATTTAAACATACAGGTTTTTCCATTTTACTTTATGAGAAAGATTTGAGCTGTATGTAACATGTATTAAAACAGTCTCATGTGTAGAATAAATATGCCATCACACCTATGAGCAGAAAATTTAAAATCTCAAGTCTTTATGTTGATTCAACAAAATGTGCAATAAACATCTTACAACTTGTCTGAAAATAAGGCACATAATGTCACTTGCAAATGTATGTGACAACTGTACCGAAAGGACATATACATAAATCAAAGTGAACATAATTTTGTTTTTTCATATGCAACACTGTTATGTATTGAGGCTTAACACCTAGCAAGGGACCCAGGGGAGGAGACTGAGGGTCAGTCAGTTGGGTCTCTTCTCATCTTACTCAAGATATTCAATGGACTTTAACTATACACCAGCATTGTGATCATTTCATGTCATTTAAGGAATCAAAGGTTTCTAAACATCACTAGGCCTACAGTGCAGTCTAAGCATCTCCACTTTCCAGGTGCAAGAAGCAGGTCAAAGGGCGCTGGATCTTGTGGGAGCCCCAGGACAGGAGGAGGATCAGGAGAAAAGAGACAGTCACAGGTAGTTACTTCTAGCTTTCTTCGCCCGATGATAATCCGTCTATCTCATCATCATCACCACCGATGGCCATCCAAAACGCTTTTGCTACCTGCAAAGCAAATTTATTGGAAATACTGACAAAATGTACTGAGCAACCATGGATTCACACTGAAACATAACTACTGAAATGCTCTACTGCCCCATATTTTGGATAACACTAATGTTATTATTTGTAACATTTATTTGTCTTAAGGCAATGACAAGTTTCTGAGGCTGTGAGGATACTTTGATAGTTTGTGGTGCGCTGTTCAAAACAATTTTATCGTTGATAATTAATCTTGTTTATAACCAGGATACACAGGAAGGTCTTTGTCTTGGCATCTTAAACCAGTCCAGAATTCAGCTTCTTACCTTCTCTGCATGGACCTTTCTCTGCTCATGAGGTAATGAGGAAGCTTTATCTAATGGATGAAAGACAGGAAAAACAAAAACATCATAAGTTACATTAAATGCACAATCCACTCCGACAATGACAATAAAGCACGACAAAAAGTTAAATCCTTAATATTTAAAAAAAGGGCCAATAGAGGCCATGACCATTTGTTTTTAATTTATATATTACCTTTCATCTCTTTTAATTTTGTAAAGAGGCGTTCAAAGTTATCCACATCTGCATCTCCAGCTGTGAGATTAGCGAGTTCCTGAATGTCCAGATCCGTCATTGCATCTGTGTGAATCAACACAAGTGAAGGACATTTGAAAAAAAAAAAAAAATCATACAGTTTTTTGGCACTTTGAGCACCGCAAGCCAGTGATATGTGGTTCCTTTGCATTTTATGAAGGGCAGACATCTCTAAAACTCAGCAACTCACATCTAAACAATCTAGAAAAACAATCTAGATGTATAAATAGCACAACAGTTGAAAGAAAAAACAGTATTTTTGTATAAGTATTTTTGTTTTAGGGTTGAACTATTCCTTTAATAACTCCACAAGTAATGTCAGGTAATTTTCAGTCATTAAGATATTTGGGTAAACATACTGAGGAAAATGTGCAGTCAGGATAAACATCAGTAGTGAAAACGGATTTCATCAGGAGTCGTTCACTTACCAACAACTGCATCTCCTTGTGCATCTGTGCTTGAATTACTCTCTGCATGGTTAGGTTCTTCACTACCAAGTGAGCCCTCTACTGGTAAACTGGAAGACTGGCACAGGAAAAGAGCTAGGTTTAGTATGCCCCTCTTTAAAAAGTGACAGACCGAAATTACCTTTTAAATTAAAAATGGATTGGCACACATTAGAAAGAAGTAAGAACACATTAAAAGACGATTACAATTATTATAATGAAAAAGGCTGTACAAAATTGACACTGACCGGAGGATCCTGACAGTTGTGTGGGATTGTGGGATTGTTGTGTCTGGAGGCCACCAAACTACTTATCAGACCAAAGCCCTGATTGTGCCCTGTCAAACAGAGACATGAACAGTCACATACCACGCATACACGGAGGCAAATTAATTAGACAGAGGAAAGTGCATCAGTAATTGTACAGGTGTCATCTCACCATCTTTCATCTCCACACTGGACCACACATTTGCATTGAGAGCCTGGACAATTCTCTTTACTCCTGTGGATTCTGGAAAGTCGTCTGATAAAGGCAACAAAATAGTGTCAGTGAAAATTGAAAAAAAAAAAACGTTAACAATAAAAATATAAATATGCATGGTGTCACATTCATTTCTGTTTGTAAAATTTACCATCCTCATCTGGCAACTCCTGTGGATTGAGCTCCACTAATTCAAAGGCATGAGCCAAACACCACTGTTGTGCTTCATGTCTGGTGACCCCTAGAATATAAAATAAATCTTAAATACCATACTGTACCCTGCATAACCGTATTCCAGTACGTTTAGCTTTCAAACAGACTTGAAAAACTCACCGTTTTCACAGACTCGGTCACACACCAGAATGAGCACTTCTGGAGCGAGATCCTCCACTACTGATATCCAAGGATGCAGCTTTTCCAGACCATCCTTCTGCAAACACAATCCACACATAAACGTTGCACACATATTCCGGTACATACTGCTGAGATTTTCACGCCATACCGCTAGTTATTATGACACATACCACTGTGCTGTCGAAATAAGCGATGAAAGCCTGCATGGACTGAGCAATCTCTGAGGACATTTGAAAAGTGCTTGGTACAACGCATAGCCTGACATCCGCTGTGTAATATTTGTTGTTGATGGTCCATGGATACCAGACTACTGATTGTTCTCTCTTGATCGGCTCAGGCAAAATCGAAGAACCGAGGATTTCTGAGGAAAAAGAGCATTTGTTATAAATCACACAAATAGAAACATGACGTTAGGCAAAGTTGCTTGGCTGTTTTTACTAAGACCGATAACAGTATGAATGCAACCTCCTTCAGCCTTACCAATGCTGTTTATATAACAGATTCACAATCAGAAAACAACTGACTAGCCCGACAACCAGAGACAAACGGGTAATTAACCTGTGCTAGCATCAGACAGGCGCCACCAAATGTTATCTGTTGTGCTAAATTAGCTTTGCTTGCCGTTAGCTTGTTTGCAAAACCATGCACGTTATTGATAAACTTACGTTTTATTAGCTCCTCTTCTTTGAAACCACTGTCACAGCTAGTGATGAGTACACATGGAATACTAATCTCTGTATTTTCTTCTGAGGCTGACATTTCTTACTTATTTCTTAGACAGGAATCTCCAGTTGCAAGCTTAGCGTGACGTTAACCAACTTGGTTAACCCTTCAACTCTGACTGAGCCGCTGCAATTATTTCTTCCGGTGCAATGTTACTTTGAAGGACAGGGCTTCCAGTTTACTTTAATTACGCCTTTTGGTGCATTTTTGTGCCCTGCCATCAAATTGTATATTCTTACGTAAGGTAATGAAAATATTATTTGCATTTATATTAAAAACACTTCCTGTACTGCCGCATCTTAGAGATCGTGTATTTTTATGCCCTAAATTTGCCTTTCAGGCAAAGCACCACCGACGAAAGCGCTACCACGATGGTCTTATTTAAATATTCATATGTAGGTTTACATATATAATTTACTTCAGATTATGTTGACCCTGAGTTTAGACTCTTACATACCAATTCCAACTGCCTGAGAGTCTGTGCTCAGGGCTAAATACCAATGACACCTCTCTAAACGTCATCTCGTTGTTGTCATATGGTTGGTATGGTGACGAATAATGTTTCAAGTTTTCATTGACAAGTAGCGTTAGTCCGCTAAACGGCTCGGTAACAGTTGTTAATGTTGACTTTTACAAGTTTTAATCGAGATATCGTAACATATGGAGTTATATTAACGATTTAAAAAAAATGTCTAAAACGTTGAGAAATGAGGACAAGCTGGGGGCAATTTTAGTTCAGGTAATTTTGTCAGGTCACCTTACCTGAGCAAAGACAGTAACTCTCTACTTGCTTTTCTCGAGAACAGCTTGCGTTCAGCTCGTTTTTCTTTTAGGCTTGTTAGCTAGCTACTTTTGAGACTGGCTTAAGTTAACATTAATTTAGATAAATTTTAACCAAAAAACAGACAATACTATAAGTTTAACCGTTAACATTTCTTATTCGTTTTAAACGTGTAACGTTACACGGATAGTTAGATAAATGATATATATTGTAGAGCAAGTGCCAAGCAAACAGTTTAATCAAAGGTTACATTTTCATTTTACCAAGGACAAAAACGACTCTTTTCGGTACTTCCACTGGCGGCGTTGAACTTTTCGTAAGCAGAACTTCAAAAACGTCCAGCTGCGTTTACTTTAGTATGCATTTTAAGGGTTTTAACCTGTCAGAAAACAAGCTAAAAACAACTTCTGTATTTAGGCCATTATTCACTGTAGCCTATTTACATTACAGAACTTTATATTGCAGGTTCAAGATGACCTGAGAAAGCTCAAATGTAGTCTTGAGAAAATCACTACCAATGAGAGAGGAAAAACCCTGGACGTCCAGACCTTGAACACCTCCATTCGCAAATCAGAGAGTAGAATCAGGGTAAATATGCTTTATTTAGAATAAGCACATATGACAAAAATATTAAATATACACAAAGGCAAATGTATCTGACTTAAAAACAGACAGCTTCTATGTTCTTTAATTGTATGTAGCAACATGTAGAGGATTATCTGAGAACAGTGAATCGGCAGCTCCTGGTTCTCCCAAGCATTGAAGAATACCAAAAGAAGACAACAGAGATTCCTAAATGGTAAGTAAATTTGGGGACACATTCCTTCGCCCTCTCACAGTTAGAAGTCCAAAGAAATATATTGAATTGCTTATACACAGGCAACCTGCTCTGGAGAGTATCACAGATGTGTGTCCAAAAAGAGAAGACCCACCAGGAGCTTCACCAGGGGAAAAGGTAAATAATCATTATGTACAGAAACAAATGATAATTTTTTTACTCAGTA
>JAPZDV010000023.1:15717232-15778307 GCA_029814665.1 Acanthurus lineatus
AGAGATTCCTAAATGGTAAGTAAATTTGGGGACACATTCCTTCGCCCTCTCACAGTTAGAAGTCCAAATAAATATATTGAATTGCTTATACACAGGCAACCTGCTCTGGAGAGTATCACAGATGTGTGTCCAAAAAGAGAAGACCTACCAGGAGCTTCACCAGGGGAAAAGGTAAATAATCATTATGTACAGAAACAAATGATAAATTTTTTACTCAGTAATATTAAGTACAAGCTACAACATTTACTGCAAGTTTAGAATTTGAAGCACACTATTGTATTACATATTAAGAAAGGCAAGACAAAATCAGACCAGATTGGATAGAGCAGCACCTGAGTCAAAGGAAACAGTAATACTTTTCTGATTAACAGAAATATGTATCAGTTAAAATCTTTAATATTGCTATTACTGTTTCTACCTTACATCCCATAATTTATTTTATTTTTTTAATTAATCTGCCTCATTTAGCACAAGGCAGCGTTGGCTATGCGTTTGATGTGTGACCCTGCACACCCAAACCACAGAGCCATTTTGCACCAGAAATTTGGGATATCACTCCCCGATGTCCACAAGAGGAGCACAAATGTAGTGAGTGATCTGGTTATGAATGTAGTTAAATATATGCATGCATGTTTAAAAGTACTGTCAGAGCACCTTACAGTTTTGGGGTCATCAGTATCAAATTTTGTTATTTGTATTGATACTAGAATGTATACTGTGATTTTCATAGCAAATCTATGATGTACTGTGTACTCCAGAAGGGTTTAAAGTAACCCCTATAATTTGAAAATGCTACATGACCCAGATCTGTCCTGGAGCTTTTTAGTTCAGTTGACTTTTTTCCTACCATAATTATGTGTTGCAATTTCTTGAAAGATTCACCAGTCTACATGACTATCATGGAGTAGATGACAGTTAATTCAGTTGTAGTTTTGTTAAACTGACAACAAAAACTACATCTGGTATCTTATCTTTATGTTCTGTTGCAGATTTTTCATCACAGTTTAGCCTGAATAAGATCATTTCCTTGAGTTATTTGCTCCATTCATAGAGAAATTGATTCCTGTTTCCTGAGTCCTTGTTGATATTAATTGTAACAAACTGCACATTCCTGGGGAAAGATTTGATAAGAAAGCATTACAGGAATTTCTTCTACAACTAAGATGAATTGGATATCATTGCTCTGTTCCCTGATACTTACACCCTCAATCCTCAGAATTGACACTTTATGCTGGAGTGAAGAGTGATGATGTGGGTCAGCATTACTAGACACTTCAAGTCTCATACGCAAAGAGACAGTGATGTAAAGGTCACTTGGCTTGGTGGTGACAACCAACGCTTATCACAGCAAACAAATTCATCTTTGCAAAGGTCAGCATTAGTTTGAGAAATATTTTACACACTTTCTCTTCCTGTGTGCTTTTGAGAATCTTAACCTGATTTGAGAAATAGCGGCCAAGACTGTCACGCTGATATAGGGGAGATGGAAGTTCTGGCTGCAGAAAGCGGAAAGCAGCAGATTGCAGCACATCAGCATTCTTCTAAAGAAACAGGCGCCTGATTGCTGTGCTATGGGCTACTGGTTTACAGCTGTCTCAGGACAGAAGTAGATACCTGGTCCAGCATGCCAATAAGACAGCCGTAGCTTCTCCAACTGCTAACCACTGGCTCCCTGCCCGCTGCCTCCTCCTGCAACTCTGGCCAGCTCCTCTCCACTCCATACCCATGTCAGGGAATGAGCTTTTGCATCTTAGCAGTTTTACAAAAGGTGCCACCTTTTTCCAACCCTTTCAGAAACAGATGTGTGCCTTTGAGGGGAGATTCTCCCAACACCTGGCTGCTACCTGTGCTCTGTCAGAAAGCTCAGTGGTCTGAGAAGAATGAAAGAGAGGACATTAGGGTGACAAGTGTGGAGGATCAGCAGCACAAACTTTATGTTACCTGAGTAATGAGATGTTGGAATCTATTTATATGAAACAAGGCCATTAAATCTACTTTTAATTATATTACAGTATAGTGAGTGTAATAAAAAAGTTTAGAAGAACAAGCTCTCGTTATTATTTAATTTTTTTTATCCAAACTACTTTGTGATTTGCTGCTGGAGATTGGTTACAGGACAGTTTAAAACTTTGCCTGTGCCAGTTTTATAGCTCCTCTAAATTCTTAATGAATACAGAAAATCTATTGTTTGTAATCATGCATGCCTCTCTCATTCTGCTACAAAGTTGTTTTTTTTAATCACCTGGAGTCTAATTGATTGCTGGCTACCCCTTATATTTATAAAATTCTCTATAGAAAAGAAAGAAAAATTAGCTGCTGAAGAAAAAACATTTAATTTAACCTTGTTCAAACTCTGAACTTCTAATTGTTGAATTTTCATTGACTGTTTTTTATTGTGGGCAACAACTTTTTAAGGCCAGATTAGAAAACAATGGGAATACCAGGATCTGGATCTGAATAACCTCTGATCTCATAAACATGTTTTTTTCCAGGCAAAAAATCAAAAAATAGCAACTGGCCTTGTTGGGAGTCTACAGGGAATTGGATCGAAGAGCTCTCATAGCCTGGCATTGCCCAGAAAAGAGATGACAGGTGAATAGACATTTCACCACCTTCATCACTAAAACCTCAATGCTGTTATTCTCCAGACAAATGATCAGTGATTTTGTCAACTTGCTAACTGTAATTTGCATTTTAACATTTTATAATTTATATTTTTCATTTTAACTTGGCATTCATCTAGTTTTTTTAATCAAACTGGGTTTTTAGTTGTTTTTTTTTCTCATTTCCATCAGTGCCAGATACGAGTATCCCTCAAATGTAGATCCAGCACACTGCTGCTTCTCTTCACCCCAAACAGGATTCATATTTTAAAAGGAAAGGTCAGTGTTTCTCGAAATACCCTACAGAAGATGATTGACTTTTAAATAATCTCAGTTAAAATATCTTAAATAACAAATTTTAAATGAACTGGACATTGAAAATAAGTGCTATGTACCTACATTTTTTCTGATAGAGATGTATTTTTTCTTCATCTTACAGTCTTTCCCCAATTAACTAGATAATATGAATGTCTTGTATATGAAAAGCCAACATCATTTTTGTACATCATCCATAATTATATAATAGGTATCTTTTTTCATTTTTCTTCAGGAATGTAAAAATTAATACAATATTGATGAATGGTCTATGTGGTCTTAAAACCTCCTCAGTGACTTTGTTTTTGCAGGGACAGCTGCCACTTGATTTGATAGTGATGACTGGTTTACACTGTCTGTTTATGGCTTTAGATATGATAGGCCTGAAGTCCAAGCATCTCAAGCAGCTGAAATGGAAATCAGAACCTGGATCCACCTGCAAAAGAAAAGGCAGAGAAATCACACCCCTCTGGACCACTAAGACACCACCTCCCACCACAACTTCCAGGAGCCGGGACAGCAGGGATGTGATGCAAGACACCAATGGTCTTATCCCTGAAAGCCCTCAGGTAAGGAAACTGTAAGAGTTTAAAATAGGTGTTAAATTAAATCAAGAGAGAAATAGTCATCAAAGACAATACTTTAATTTTTCTAAGGGTGTCATTAAAGATTAAGTTGGTTTCCTCTCACTTGTTTCCCTACGTCTTGTAGAATCTGCCTGTTTCTATAAACATCAGCAAATATCCCTTTACCATCATAAAGGGACGGATCAACCCACAGGCGACAGATTTCTGCCACTTCAAGCAGAGCTTTAGCTTGTGTTGGAGCAGTGTAGTAGATGCTCTGGACGCCCTGGAAAAGCTGCTCAGGGACTTTGCTGTGCCTCTAGCCAAAGTGAGCGGAGAACAGCTAGTGGAGTTTGGCATTGGTTGGGATAATGGTTGGAGAAAGGCTCCTCCACTGATCGACCTCATCTCAGTGCTTGAAAACCAAGAGGAGGTACTGGATCTGGTCTTACGCCCAGGTCAGCGCTACAAGGGAGAAGAGGGCATTGAGGCGGCTGCCATCCATATCCAGTCCTGCTGGAGGCGCTACTTAGCCCGGACAACCTACCTGCACCACTGTAGGCGCAAGTGGGCGGCAGGGACCATCGCCGTGTCATGGTTGATGCACACTATGAAACATCGTGTCAGGAAGTCCCTGCAGGCCCGGCGTTTGGGACAACTGGAGAATTACCGCAGCAGAGCTCAGGTGCATCTGTCCAACACTGCGCTTCTCTTTGTCCTTCTTTTTCACTTCATTCTGCTCTCTCTCATTTTAAAGCTTTCCTTTGTTTCTCTTTTTTTACAAGTTAGAATAGTACTTTTATTCATTGAGTACTACATTAAAATTAGACAAATCCTACGTTTGGATGTGTATTGTTTTATGTGAGATGTTATCAAAATTAAATTATCTGCTCAATCTTTATAAATACATTGACTGTATAGAGAAAAAGGCAAAAAAAATATTTTAGCATTTCAGCTTGTTTATATAAACTACTGCTCTCCAATTAAAGAAAAATCTATGTTTTACAGAGGGCCAATTAAAATAAAATTGGATGACATTCTTTTAGTAGTGCCAAGAGTTTCTACTGCTCTAAGTAAACAAACGAGACAATGAGACAAAAGGACAGAAATGAGACAATCTCATGTTAATAATAATACAGGGTCATTAATCATGCTATGTAACTGTAACTGAAATGTGCAACTTGATTACTTCTGGGTTAAGAACCCAGAAACACAGAACAGCAGAGGGGGGCAGTGAGACAGCGTAGAACAACAGAAAGAAGGAGGATAAACATCAGATGGACATGGAGTTAGATGAACAGAGGGAAACAAAATACTTGAAAAAGAAAGACTGAGACGGATTAACAAAATAAAACTGCCGCTATATTTGTTGCAAGAGAAAATAAATGGAGAAATAATGATTATAAGGGCTGGAGATCAAGTATGAAAAAGGTACCCAGTTCTCTCTTATGGTCAATTACAACACATGTAACAGTAAATAAATAAATAATGATGAAAAATATTGCAGTTAGTTTAGTTTAATTAACTTAATTTAAAAATGTGTAGTGGTTTTATAGTTTTTTTTTAAATAGAAGACTGTAAAGGGAAATTAAAGTAAATGGAAAAGGCATAAGAAAGGTACATTGTAGAGTGGGACATGGCTACGTTTTGATTGTGGAATTCATAAAATAACAACATCCCCAAACTAATTTCATGGAAATTGACAATATAATTCTAATAAATATATTTCTGGGGGCTTTCTATCTTGCTGAGCTGTAATGGGTAATTTAGTAAATAACTGCTTTTTCCAGGGTGACACATATTTTATGCTCTATACCTACAAATTTTTTAATCTCTTCTGCTGAAGCAAAACCTTACAATATAAAGCTCAAGAAATAAATATGGGCTTCAATTTAGCCCTTTAAAAGAGCAGTATGACAGCACAATTTTCCTGGATGCACAGTGCTTTGTACTTTTTTTTCTCCTCATTCAGCGTAGATGTCATGTCTGTGCTGTCATCTGGTTTGAACATCTTTAGAAGCGCTGACACGATATTAATTAGTGCCTACAAGTTCATTTAGTTTTAACATCGTTGTGTGTGTATACATGCACTAAATGTATGTTCTCACTCTTTAAACATTCATACCCTGTTAATTAAGCCTGCTAATCTTCCCCTGGCAGTAGCATCATGTACCTTGCTGATTGAATTAATTGTGAGAAGATGTTTCTAAAGTAAACGCTTAATTTAATTAAGGTGGTATTTTATGCTTGGTTTGCTTCTGTTAGCCCAGAGAGATATTGCCTTGAAGTGTTTTAGCTATTCAGTGATGTGATGATTTGTGTGTGTGTGTGTGAGAGAGAGAGTGTGTTTGTATGTGTGTGTACACGCTCAAGCAATCCCCTCTCTGATCACTCCTTTTTTCCATCCCCAGCATCTGGCAGCCAACTGGAAACACATCCAGTCCTCCAAAAGGACCATTATCCACATCCCTTCATTAGGTAGCTTTCTCTGCCTGCTGCACACACACACACACATCTGATCCGGCAGCAGTCATCCCCTGTCTCACCACTCTGCTGCCCCAGTCTGTGGCCCTGGTGGAGGCACTCTGTCTCGTTCAAATGACTCTCTGCAGGAAAGCACTCACAGGATGATGACAGTCCCCATGCCAGGGAACTGAACAATTTAGTCTCAATCGCCATTTAATTTGCAGATTAAGCAAATGAAAAGCCATTATGTTGAATATTTGCAAGAGGCACAAAGGTCTTATTTTATTGCTGTGCAAAAAAAAAAAAAAAAATTACAGAAAAGAGGAAGAAACTGCTGTGTTTCTGCACTAGACATAGAGTGCAAGCTATGATCCGTTCTTGTTCTAATTTCACCATGGCGCTCACATTTAGACTGTAATCAGGCATGTGCATTGTAAATCATTGAGCGATTGTCTAAAATTATTAAGCCTAATTACTAGCAGATGGAATGCTTTATTTGCACTTGGGGTGGCTACAGAGAGTGCTGTGTGAGCAAGGATAATTAGAAAGTTGAACCCCATTGTTGTTAATTAGCATGAATCCAATCATTTAATTACCTTGATTCAGTTGAGGATTCTCTCTCAGGCAGAAATCCAGACAGACATTGAGTAAAATCCTGGAGGTACCACTGGATGTAGCTCAGTGGTAGCTGGACATGGTGCAACAGGACTCCCAGTACACGACACGACAGACACCGCACCTGCTAATTATTAAGCTAAATTAATCATCAGATTGCACTACTGTGTGATTAGACTTAACTACCCCACCCCCAAGTCTAGTAGTGTGTACATGGCACGTTGGTATTATGGAGCTACAGATTTTAAACAAAGCCAGTTAGAGAAGATATGAATCTCTGTATGAAAGCCTTGTGCAAATATTTGTGATCTTGTTTTGACAGGATATTCTCAGAGCCAGCGACTGAGCTTGAAGGGATTTGACATCTTACAGAACATCCAAATAAGCAGACTGTGTGATGTTAGAGGTTGAAGCTTTTTGCATCCTCAGTATTATACACACACAAACACTATTTTTTTCTGAATGCTTCTATGGAATTTTTAAAGTCCTCTTTGTATACTTTTAGATGAAAATGTAGAGGTGATTTACATATGTCCACGGCATCTTACGGAAGACATTTTGCAGTATTACACCAGCCTCCTGAAGTGTGATGAAGCCATGGACGGGGCTGACACAACTGAGGCCTCATCCTGCATCAGACGCTTTGTCATCCTCACACCTGAGGCTGTTGATTATTTCCCAGTAAGGCAATTACATTCACATTTAGTGCACAATAGAAACTTTATAAAAGCAACTTGAAACTGAATGTTTTCTGCAAGATCTTAAAATTTACTGTATAGATATCAATTGTATTTTACTGTAGAGATGCTCCAAGCATCTGTAGTTTGTGATTTCTCCTCTAGAGGGCACTAGAGGAGATTGTTAATATACAGTAGTCTTGTGAGAGCTATACCCTGTCTGTTATATTATTTTTCATTTATTTTATTACTTTAAAAATTAAACGTCTGTGTGATTTCTAAGTAAACACACTAAAGCTACAATAAGTTATACCTAATTAAATACATTTAATGGTCTCTGGCTGGTGTTCAGTCAATAATTAAACTCCATTATAGTTGCTTTAATTGTCTGTACTTTCAGAAATTCTGAATTGTTTTGATTACCTCAATACAATAAAATCAAGGTGTTGTTATACTTTTTTTTTACATCCAGCCATTCCATCCATCTCTTTACATCCTTTTGCAGTAGATTGAATGTGCAACATGACATGGTCTTCCTCATTTCTTTCTATTGATTTTCCTGCTGTTTTGTTGTTAAACTGTGCCAGACATGTTGCTGAGATGAATCACTGCTACCCATGGCTGGCAGCGCATTCTGCCAGTGACAGAAGGGATAATTCCATGTGGATCAAATAAATACAGATGTGAAGTAATTAGTTATATTCCCAATGAGCTCATTGCTAGCACACATTAAAGGTGTGAAGGATAGGGGAGGCCTCCCACAGGCAGCTTTTATCAATTCAACCTGCTGGAATACAGAAGAGGTCAAAACCCTGCTGGCTATTACAATAATAGATCTGTTGTGTGTACACAGTGATAAATCAGGTCGAGGAACAACCCTTGGAAGACACACTTAGAACTCCTCACTCTAGCAATAATCTTTTTCCTCTCTTGTCTTCCAGACCCACAACATGTGCTTGTCCACACTGCTAAAGTACAGTCCATGCACCCTGAAGCGCATCAGGAACCTGATCCAAGGGAAGCAGGCATATATTGTGGGTGGAGTGGCCCATGTGGATGACCTGGCAGTGGCTGATGAGCTTGGAGTGCCAATCTTGGCTCCAGAACCGGCTGTTTCCCAGCTCTACAGCACCAAGTCTGGAGGGAGGAGGATCTTTGTTGGGGCTGAGGTTGATGTACCTCCTGGTCAAGGAGACATCTACTCATTAAATCAGGTCAGAAATCAGAAACTCAAATTTATACAGAGTCCAGTATAGCGTTAGGTCCTTGATTGGTGCCCAGAGCATACTTTTATTTTCAATTTAGCTGTACTTGTAATGAATCAAATAATTTAGTTTTTTTATTAGATATCTCTCTCTTTGTTTAGCTTCATGAGACTCTGGCTGAGCTCATGACTCAGAACATGGATGTGCAGCGCTGGCTCTTCAAGATGGACTCTGAGCATGGTGGCCGCGGCATAGCATACTGTGATATATGCCATCTTAGCTGCTATAACTGGGCTCTGAAGGAATACAACCGTCATGGTCCTGAGCTATGGCACATTAAATGGATTCAGGTAAGGATGTCACTCAGAGGATTACATCATCTCTCATTGTCAAACTGTGGGACCACTGCTTAAAGCACATTTTATACACTTACTTTTATGCAATTATATTTTTTTTAACTTTCTTAGATTTTAGGTTTGTGTTTTTACTTTTTTTTATTTATTTCCCTTATTACTTCTCTCTAAATTGATGTTTTTTACTATTATGTCTTGCTTTTATTGCTCCCTGCAAAGCTCTGGTTTCAGAAAAGTGTAATACAAATAAAGTTTATTGCTATTATTATTACACTCATACCAATGAGAAAAACAGCCATTTAAAGTTAACATGGTAACAACTAGATACTTAACAGATAACATTACAGTAACAGCTTTGTATTAAAAAAAGAGAGTGTGCTCTTTGTTGAGATTAGACAGCTCAGAACAAGGGTTCTTCTGTCACTGATGGAACGAAACTAAAGGTCACAGTGGGGTCAGAGAGATGCCATCATTTAACCCAGGGTAGGGTGTGTTAATGTAACGGTCACAATGCTGGTCCCTGTAGTACAGTATTTTGAGCATCGTCTCCAGAGCCACAGAACATTAAATCAATCGACAGAGTACACACACGTCAACCAGTGTCGAAGTGTTCAGAAGAGCAAACACCTGTCTGATGGTGGCAATGTTCTATCTCACCTGGAAGTGACAGTTTAGTCATGACACAGACAATCAGGTTAACAGGGCTTTTATTTTCTGTACGCGTGTATATTTTTTTTATAAAGCTTTGACTGTAGGTCTAAAGGCAAGATGTTGTAATCATTCTATTAAGATCAGCATTTGCTCTCTCCACAAAAAAACATACAAATTTTAATCCAAGCCAATTTGAAAAAAAATAATAAAGTGTACTTATTCATTTGTAAAGCATTCATTTAGTACAGATGCAGCATATACACAGCTTCTGAGCCCCTGGCTCTTATTTCTCATATGCTTACAAAGTAGCCTTTGATTTTCTGTCATGTGTTAATTACCGTATTTTGCCGTTTAACTGGAAGCTTTGTGTAAACTAATTACTGGCTAATGATTGTGGGCTTGGAGCACAACGATTTTACTTTTAATTCCATTCGAAAGAACAGCAGTCATCTCAAGCTTCTTATGGCTCACTCTGTTTTGTTCCTATTAGCTCGTTCTTTGATTCATAGTGTATGTGCAGTGCAGGGCTGTAATTGTTGTGGCATTGGTGCTGTTAATTATGGCAGAGAATGGCTGAGCCACAGCCAAGGTCCATAATGGTGGCTGAGGCAGCACAGGAAAGTAAATGGGGTTTTTTTCACCAGCTGGGGTCCCATGGAGAGGGAAGAGTGCCGAGGCCCCCAGTGTAGGCCGACAGCCTCGGGGCTTCTGGGCCATATGGACACAACACTTTAACTGGCCTTTATTCTACACCTTGCTCTTTTAATCAAAGCAAAGCCCACATCCTGTGCTCCTCTTTGCATGCTTTTTGTTATGACATTGTTTTCTCCTAAAATGTATTTGCCCCCTAAACATTTTACATCGTCCTTCTGCTGTTGTACTTGTGTTTATTGAAGATAGCAATTTGGCTCTATACACTGAAAGATTACACTACATTACAATGTTGTTGATTAGATAGAAACATATGAATATTTTATATTAGTGTTATCTCCTTGCTTTCTTCTCCTCACAGCAGAAACTGTAGATGGATGTTCAAACATGGCAGTATATTTTGAGATATAACACCCATTAGCGTAGCACTTTGCTGAAAAGAAGTAGACCTAATTGCAATGGCCATGACAGCTAGTGAATAGGATATATACTCACAGTACTGAACATTTGCAAGCATTTAAGCTAAAGATGTTTATGAAAATAGTAGAAATTCAATTAATTATTAATGAAGCACAAAAATAAAATGAGGCATTTTAAATATTAATTCATATTTTAATAGTTCTTTACCAAGATTATTGTTTACCCAAAAATAACAAATAAGTGATGATTGAAGGTTTTACAGTTCAGAGGAAAGTATCATACCCTTTCTAATCATTGGAAAAGTAGAGAGCATTTTAGAGAGTGTACTTGACCCTAGTTTGAATGTGTGCATATTATTTTTAATTATTGCTTGTTCTGAAGGGCCCCAGCATGAAGAAGGCTGGCTGACCAGAATGTCATGTGGTCTTTCAAAATAAAACCAACAATCAGATCCCCTCTGGCTATCCAAAAGAAAGCCTAAAAGGGTACATCATGAAGGAGGAGACATTGCATCAGCACTATAGGAGCCTCCACAAAGGTCTGGGAGAGAGTGTTCCTCTCTGAAATATTGTGGGGCCCACAGCCTCCAGCACAGTGTTTCAGCCTGCAGAAAGCCCTCAGGCATCTTTTAGCATTTACACAGAGAGAGGTTAAAGACATGTAGATCTGCACCCATGCAATGCCTGAAGGGGGCCACACACACACTTAAGTGCTCACACAGCTTGTAAATGGATCATTAGGCACAAGAGGGTAAAAATTACACCTAATAGCGTCAACAGATGGAGTATATCTTTTTGTCACGCTGTGTACAAACAGCTCTTGAGCAACACCTTATTTAGGTTAAGTTTGTCAACGAAATGGGTCATTTGATAATCACTACCACTGAAGAGGTACAGGAACATTTTAGACAGATGTTTTCTGCCTAAATATTGTGCAGTCTTGATCACTTGAAGGAGTTTAAATATATTATGTTTAGTCTTAACATAATTAACCTAAATAGCCTTAATGAGATGTTAAAATATTTTCTTTGGTCCATGTTTAATAAGTGTTTGTTTTGTGTTTAGTTTGACATCACTGAGGGTCACACTTGCTTTTTGAGCAGTCTTGAAGCTGTCATTTGTACAGATGTTAAATTCAACTAGAGATGAATTAATGCGAGAATAAGAGAGTCACTTAATGTGTCATTTAATATTATTTAAATTAATTATAAACTGTTGTAGGTTGAGGTGAAAGCCTTGATGAGACAGTATCACAGACAATGAATGTTCATACAAAATGTGTGACTAGTCAGATTATTTCCCTCTATTGCAGAGACTTACTGCAGCTTCTCAGTTGTTTCACTGTTTCACTGTGTAATGGAGAGATGAAATGGCAATCAAAGAGGCAAGGCAACATCTGTTTTATTTATGACCAGATTGCTTGGCTTTATGTGGACACCAAGCAAAGCTTGAATCCTATCACAGGGTACTGTACGCAGTTTAAGTCCAAATAATTTATTGCAAAATACCTCTCTTTCTTTTCTCTCCATCCTGCTGTTTCTGTGAACTGCATAGGCAAAGTCCTGGGGTGAGCTTGCTCTTCCGTTGAAAATGACAACCGTTCCCTTACACTTTTTGCCGCACCATTGTGTGCTTTATGGTTTGTATAGGGGGAATCACTGTGTAGCATTTGACCTCGCCTCTTACAGTACTTGAATATGATGATGGCTGTTACATGACTGGAATATCAACAGCATAATCTCCAGTCCTGCCTCCAGTGAAGCCAGACAGAATATACTGAAAACAAAGTAATGCTCTGGATGGAACGATGAAAGAACAAAGACATTATTTCCATTCAGAATTTAGTCATCTTCTAGAAAGTTTTCACACATTCCAATGTGTTTGGCCAAATTAAATTCCCGTCTAATTATTACACACAGACATTATTATATAAAGGACTCTGTATTTAAAAGAAGACTTAGCACTTGGGTTTGTCATACAGTCTTCATAAGCAATGCAGTGAAATTTTCTCATACGAAATTTATTGTATAAAATGACAGCCAAAGGTTTGCTCATTTTTTGCTGTTGCTTTAACCATATCACAGCATTTTCAGAGGAAACTCTGCATTAGTTGCCAGACTGTTAAAACGACACCTAAAACAGAAGTCAGAAATTAACAGCGTAATTAAGTGGCGAAACCATTATGGCATTTCCTAGTTACAGAAACAAGAGTTATATCGATCCCGGTCAGGCTCTGATTGATCCCCAGATAGATGGAGCTAGCTTAGGCATTCATCAGCTGCCCAGTGGAGAGAGTTGTTATTGAGGGCAGGTGCTGTCTCTGTGGCTGTGAGTTAAAGCCATTAGACTCCTGAGGCCTTCTGATAATAGGCTGTCACTCAGGGATAGACCCGCCCGCAGTATCCATCAGACACTCACACAGAAATTGAAGCAGCCACCAAAGGTCTCAAGGATAACAAGCAGTCACTGGAGTCATCCGGATAACACAAGGGCATTTCCAATGATGTAGTCGACACCGAGCTAGCTTTGATAATGCGACAAAACAAAAGGAGCCAGGACTTGACTTGTTATTGACTTGTGTTTGAATAAACGAACATACATAATGTCCTCAGATTTGTCAGCATCTCCTTTTCATTTTCTTTCTGCAGGAGTCTGTACTGCTCAGGTATTTGGATGAGATCCCCAACTGGCTTGCCTGTTATGCCCAGCCTGCTAAAACCTCATGCTATCCCAACTGGGCCTGCTTCCTGAAGACCTTCCTCAGGCAAGGTCAGATACTTATTGTCAGGCACTGAATGCTTTTTGCCTGCAAATACAGCCATTTTAACACTTATTTGTTATCTGTCCTTGTTCACAGATGTTGCATGTGTGAACTAGCAGATTAAATGATTTTTTACTCTTGTCGGTTGTTTAATAGCTGCTAGGAGAGTTTCAGATGATGTGTAATTGGTAACTTTTCTTTGTCTGTACTGAAGCAGTCCTCTGCTTTCACTGTGTGTCCAGGCGGTGTGGTGGAGGCCTACCCGACGTCAGACAGTGTTACCTGTCTGACAGTAGATCTGTTGCTGGAGCCCGGGGGTGAGGTGACCATGCTATCCTGTGGAGACCAGCTTCATGGTTCCTGTCAACTGGAAATTTTAGGCTCCACTGTTCCTCAGGCTTCTGTACACCCAGAGACCTTGCACTCCATCTGTATGCGTGTGGGCCAGACCTGTCTGCAGCGCTTCATTGTAGGTTATGTCTCCGTGGACCTGGCTACCTTTCTAAACCACACCACCATGGAGCAGAAGGTGAGACACAGGCAGGGCAAGAGAGGCTCATGCTACCATGATAATTTTGGCCTAGGATCTTTCAATACAAAGGTGTCAAATTTTTCGGTGAGGCTGTGCACATGTGGTATTAACATCCACGCTGAGTGATCTGATTGTAAGTTAACAGCTTGCTTTAAGTAAAGCTGTGAATGCACCCAATGATACTTCAATGTGTCTTAAGTTTCGATCAGTCAGACAATATTCAGAGGTGGTCTGGGATTTGTATGGCCACACTCTTTTTGCAGTGTGCACACAAATGTATCATGTTGCCACACCAGAGGACCACTAATCATTCTAAGACATTGTGTAAGTATTGTTTGTTTAGAGTGATTTCTCTGATATCCCTTGACTCCTTTTAAATTTTGCAGTGTTACAGTTATTAAATAAGGAAAAAACTTTGTGAAACAGCTAAAGCATATGCTTAATAACTTATGCCTTTGTGAAGATTTAACTGATCTTAATTTTCTTTTAGTTTGTTGCTCTACTGGCCTGTCACCTATGTTACAGAGACTTAACTAAGAGTGTGTCTTACCTTCCAGCATGTAGAAGCAGTTTGAAATTACCATTTTAACTGATTTTACTATTTAAACTGAATTTTAAAAAAAGATCATTGGAAGAGGATTGTAGTTAGAGAAAGCATATCAAATTCTATAGCTACAGTAAACAGTGAACAACAGGCAACCTTTTTTTCCCTCTTGATTCCTATAGAAAGTTAGATCTGAATACAAGTTGTCATTTGAGTGCATGTGGAGACTCAATGTAATGCTGAGTGATCACCCAGCAGGGATGTATATATCAGGTGTACACAGCCTTTATCTCACCATATTGGTGAAAAAAGATCAATTCTTAGGCTGGATCAGGGATCCCTGTGTGCAGAGAGGTGCCTCTCCTACTGCTCCCCTGGGATTTAAAAAAACAGGCAAGGCAAACCGTGGATGCAGGGAACAAATGTGTCACAAGGCCATCTAATAAACTGTCAGGTCTTATTGTGTCGATACACTGATTCCACCATTTAAGGCTTGCCCTTTAACCTTACAATGCCGAGAAATTCAAAGGCTCCTATCTTTCAGACAATAGGTCATTCTAAAGTGATTTGGCGGCTTCACAGGGATGCCCTGTCAGTGTTTAACCCTAGCTGCTTACCTGCAGCGGTCTGCTGAAATTTCTCTTGTTAATATAGCGAGGCACCATCTCAGCCTCATCTCATTTGTCAGGATTAAGATTTCTTGAAAGCTTCTTGATTTATGATATTGGAAATGGACTGGTTTATGATGGTTTAACCTCTGCTCCTAACATGTGGCTACATTGACTGCTTATTGATCCAGAGCTGTAAAATGAAATGCTTTGTTTATAATATGGTCTATAAAATACTAAAACAACAAAACGGTGGAGAAAGCGCACAAGCCTCTGAGGTTTTACTGAAGGCTATGAAAACAGACACTAAATAAGTTCAGATTTATTTCTTTTTCTTCATTAAAAATCATCAAATAGAAATACATAAAATGAATTTAAACTCTAATTATTTTTTAATTCATAATGAATTGTCTGTATTAAAATGTATTGTATACTATACATGAGCTAAGGGCATGATTGCCACTAGAGGGTAGTATGTTATGGATTAGATGGCAGTACACACGCACACACATACACACATATATATTATCACACTGTATTCATTCATTGTAAGAAGCTATCTCACAGTTTTTCTTCTATTTTAGTGTTTAAATTGTAGTTTTAGTGACACTCAGAAAATGTGCCGTTATCGTATTCATCACAGGGACAAAAGCAGCCCTTTTTTTTAACTGTTGAGATGATATAATGACTGCCTTCAAATTAATTTTCAGTTTCAGTGTTGACCCAAAATTGAATGGGATTCAGTGACAGCATAATTAAGAGCAGACTTTTAACAGCATGTGCTTCAATAGAGGCAGGAACATTAAAGACAGATTCTTAACCATCTCCCCACACACAGAACTCAGACAGAGGAGAGCCACATGGGCAAACCTGTCTGGATTTAAACATCAATTTAGATTCAAACCTGTTGCTAAAGGCTGCCTACTTTATTTGATGGGAAGAAGTGGGTCACATATGTTTGCCCTTGCAGTCTTTCCTCACATTGTGGAACGGTGGGGTCCCAGCTGCAGCATCAGGGTTTTTAATGAAAATGCAAGGCAATAGAAACAGGTACAATCCAGGCTTACATTTCCCACTGCTTTGTTAAGAGCGACAATGAGACATTGGAGTATGATTTTTAGTGAGTCGGGTGAATGGCGTGGTGGAGTGTGTCCATCACTCAGGCCCTGGTACCAACCTGATGCATAGAGATGAGCATTCATCCAGTGTAGCTGCTATACCTTGGACAGTAAAGGTGGCTAAGTGCAAGACATACCACTGAACTGTCACTACACATGAATGTACACAGCTTGTGGTTGTTTAGATTGTTTTGATGTGTACTGTTTATCAATCATTTTGTGTATGTCTTGGGGTTTTTTTTAACAAAAAATGCCATTTTTTCTCTCATTCTGGCTGCTTAAATGTAAATACTTGCTTTTTTGTCTGTTATCATTGGAGACTAAATATTCTTTGGGCGTAGGACATAAACAAAACATTTTTAGGATATCACCATGAAAACACGAAATTCTATATTCACAATTTTCTGACATTTTACTGAAAAAATCAAATCACATTAATCCATAATAAAACTTACTTTTGTAGCCCTCGATTATGATGTATGTTTTATAAAATATTTGAATTTAATAATATAAAATGTAGCCTATAAGAAATGTGGTAGTGGAGATAAAGTGCTCAGGTTACAGAGACTGCGGGGTTCAGACAGGCAGCGATTTGCATTCACTGGCAGGAGCGTTTACTTTGACAAATAGGAACAGCGAAAGGAGGCAGCCAACTGCCACTTAGTTATTAACAACTCCTTCACTGGTGATTTATTTGCCACTTTTGAAGAGAGGGCATAGCTATTAGGATATTATTGGGAAAATTAGCCCTGTTTAAGCAGAAGGCTACGACCATACCTGACCCCTTAATATACTTATAATGACGCCATTTACCATACATATCTGAACTTAGCTTTCCATCAGACCTCGGCAAAAACAAACTAGCCCAGGGCACACTGAATCCAAATTCACAGGGAAGGATCTACTTTGTGAAAATGTCAGTCCACAACTGAATTACCTAAATCTGTCGAGCATTCACCATTAACCATGTTTTTTCCTTTCCCCTGCCTCTCAACACGGATAACGTAGTAAGGATCAAAAGGTACTGACCCCTCTCTTTATATGGGATTGTGGGTGAAATACTTTGATGTTCCATTTTTGTGATTAAATTGAAATGATTAAGTTTATAGTGTCTGTTTTTCTGCGCTGTGACACAGAGTTCATGTTGTCTTGTTTGCAGGTGTGGGCTATTGATCTGGACCTTAGATACAGTGACCAGCTGGCCATGACCCAGATGCTTCTGATGATGACTGGAGGAACGCTGAATTGCCGCTCAGGCAGCTTAGAAGTGCCGATGCCAAGCAGAGAGAAATCCTGTGAACACCAGACTGAAGCAAAAGTAAGCTTTTATATTTGATCACAAATTTGATAATGTTAGATTTTTCTTTAAAATGAAAAAGTCAGATTTGTAAACCTATATTCAAAGTTGTGTACTTTAACTATGTTTTTCCTGCAAATTATGTTGTTATTTTTATTTCCCCTGAACAACACAGAAACCATCAGTTTTAAAGCAAGCTAAAGCTTTAGAGGATATTATCACACCACTACAGTAATCACAAAGATAGATCAATGTTTTGCTCTACATTTTTGTTAAATACAACTAAATACTGTAATTACGCCATGAGCTCAATTGGTGTTTAGGTGCTGAATTCATTATCATTTTGATAGATGAGCCTAAATAATCAACACATTAATAATTCATACCATTTTCATTATGCATGTGAATGCATGCTTGAACACCTCATCAACCTGGTGCCAGGCCTTAAACAATAGAGTCCTTTTATTAGCAGTATGCCTGAGTTTACGCTTGTTAATCTGCGACTTGTGTTATTTTATCAAGTGTTCATTTAGTTGGTGGCCTGGTGCTTCAGTACTGCAGTTGAGCCACCGCAGTGGATAATGGCTTTAGCAGTGGCCATCATTAGGGGCCTGCATATTACAAACACAATTAAATCCCTGTTGGACACTTTTATTGTTGTGTGAGGGTCCTGTGTTTGACATGTGCAAACACACAGCCATCACAGCGAGCTATGGGCTATCTCCTGAGCTCACAGGGGCTTAGACTTCCTTTTTTTGTCTCCCAAAGGTGCCTGAGAGCCTGGAACATTTTAATCCTCTTGAGCCCCTGCCACTTTTAAGTAATCAACCTCTCTTATAGCATTAGCATTACTTATGACACTCACATGCTCAGAACCTCTCTTTTATGTACGTATGTATTGTGCACTGAGTGGTCCCTTTTGTGTGTTTTCTCAAATTGAATGCAAACATTTTTAGTCCTAAAACTGTAGTTTCTTTGATTGGCACCTTACAATTAAGCTCATCTTGTACTTGGCATGTCTTCTAAACATTAATTGTTCCTCCCTGCAGTTAATTAAGAAAGGCCCAACAGTTTACCACATGTGCCCCACACTCATCATGTTTACTAATCACGCACACTCCCCAAACTCAACAGTGACCCTAAGGACATGTGCATGGGGTTCAGCCATCTCTACTCTGCCCATTTTACACACACCACCACTTTTTATGTTTAAAGCCAAAATATAAAAGAACATTAAATGCATTTTTTCTTATTTAAAATTAATAGAGTGTTATATAAATACTCAGTGTTGAGCTGAAAAAATGCTGAATAGACTGAGACTGATGCAGTTTAGGAGAGAGTGTATTATAAAGAACTGGGTGGATTTCATAGGAGTCCAAAGGAGTGGAGCAGGAAGGCGTTGATGGTGCAGGTGGAGCAGAGGAGCTGAGTAATTGACAGAGCAGATGTCTTGCAGAGAGTCAGGGTTTAAGCTACAGTTGCTTGTTAAGTTGGCTGGGATAATTTATAAAAGATGTGATGATTGGAGAGTGTGAGAGAGACCAGGATGCCAAGCAAACACTAACACAGAGACAAACTGAAGACAGAATCAAACAAAAAGAAGGGACTGACAGAGGAAAACACAGGGGATAAGGAAGAGCTAATCCATTCATGGCATATAGAGACTAATGCAATCTTACACTGTCTCCTTCTTGTTTTCCTTGCTTTTTACAGCCTCCTGCAGTGAATCATTATGCAGTCATTGGGAGCCACTTATTTCACTCCAACCTTAACATGTTGTATCATAATGTGTTCTTTATGATGTGCAAGGCTCATGGCATTGGATTTAATAGAAAGGTACGTTTGTCTTTATATCATCTTTACATTTTGTTCCTTTTTCGGTCTTAATACATAATTCATTTAAAGTGAAATTGCAGATTTTTACACATCAAAGTCTGATTACAGGTCTTAACAAAAAAAGATGCATGGAGTCTTTTTTTTGTAGAGACTCTGATAATTTTCCTTGAATCAATCACTTGAGTCAGTGTTGGTTTGGGCTGAAAACTGCAAATTTTAAAATAAAAAGCAGCAATTGATGTGGAGTTACATTAAAGTGAGTTGACCAGACCTCTGTAGCCTGCAACTACTCTCTGCTCAAAGCTGCTTTGGCAGCTGTTAACATATGAAACCTAAATCTCTGACCAAACTGTGGATTTGGAGTCGCATTGTGTTTTTATTTTTTAAGGAAGACGGTTTCTCTGGTTCTGCCTCATCAATTCAGATTTTTTTTTACCGTACGTCAAGAGTTTGACAATGTTAGTTTGCAATGCTGAATCAGTGAAGTACAGTTTAAATCCACACTACTGATAGTGCTCTTCTTTTGACTTTAAGTTTGTGACTCTTTAATTTCAGAGGAAGCGAGGCACTGTTTTTGTTCTGTTCGACAGCACTGAGCGATGCAATATTGGGATGATGTAAGTGTTTCTTGATGCATTAAATTCAGATACATGCAGTTTTAATGAAATTTAGGGTTCATTGCCAGAAAAAAGAATCCTCAGCACATTTAGTTTGCTGTACCTGTCACTGTTCAAATAGAGCAGCTCTTGAAACAGCAGAGGAGGATTATGTGGAATAGACTTCTCCAGACTGAGAGTGAAGTCAATTCTTTCAGAGGATTAAGATGCCACTTCCAGCTTTGTAAATATTGTTACCAACTTAAACAGAGAGTGATTTAACATATTTATCACTCAAATCTTCCAGCTGTAACAGGTAAATCAAGCTGTGCTCAGCCCCCTAAAGACTGAAGATGTTGTCTGCTGAAAGTTTCATTTAACTACCACCGTCAGAAAAACAAGGTGATTGTTTTTTAGCTGGCAACATGGGGAACATTAGTGAACGCGTTTGTTTGGTGTGTCACTAATAGGACAGTCTCCAAAGATCTCCAGGGAGCCCTGGTGACCTTTGCTCAGAATCTGTCAGTCATTCATCAGGAAATATCAGCCCCTACACTGCGAGGAGTAACCAATTTTAAGGTACCACGTTAATGACTTAACGATCTCTCCTCATCTGTTCATAATATTCAGTGAAGCCCTGGTCAGGTGAAATGCTTTGGCTGAACATGTAGTAATTTTGTGTCACCTCTTTTATCTTTTGTTCATGGAGGAGCTGATCAGGGAAATTGAGGATGTATTGAAGATGACTGCTCAGAACAAGATGCAAGCACTGGAGGACAAACCTGCTGCTTAGACAGCTGCTTCACTAATAAACCTGCCTTTAACTCACCAAGTTAAGTCATCATTTGCCATTGTTGATGTCAAGTTGCACTGTGAATACATGGGCCCTGGGGATGAGTCAGTGTTGATGAAACACAGATAAATACCTAAAAAATGTAGAATATGTTATATATCTTTATAATAGGTTATGTAGTGATTTGCTTAATCTCCTCTGAAATAATTGGAAAATGGCTGCTATTAACGTCTACAGAAACTTGTGGTAATTCAAATGGGCAATCAGAAGGCTTAATTTATGAGTTTGTTAAGTATTCATGCATTTACACACTAAAAAAGTGTTCATTTTATGTTTGAAATTGCTGATTAGTCGTGTTTGTAAAAAATATGTAGCGTAACATGAAAAGAATATGTGGTGCATATGCACTGTGTGAGCACACATAGTGCCCAGATGTACTGAGAGGTGTATAAGTTTACCAAGTGTGTTGATTAGGGTTGTTGATTGGTTCCATTATTCTGACTTCTGACTGATTGTTAACAAACTACTTTTGTGATTTGGCACCTTTTTTGTTGCATTGTTTTTGTTTTTGTTTTTTTTTTTGTAGTATTTTGTGAAATAAAATGTTTGAGATTAAATGTCTTAAGAGTTGCTATAGTTTGCACATGGAGGATTGGCGGGTGGTAGTGTGGTCAGGAGCACAATCAAATTATATATTACTGCTGAGGTCAAAGTACGTAGAAGTTGAGGGTTTATTTGTAGCAGTGATTTTGGAATCATCCTGATCTTGGAAGATATAAAAACATATGGAAATCTATAACTACAGAATGAAAAAGATAAATATGTTTAGAAATAATAATTTTAAATATTTTAAACGGTAAAAAAAAATCATTTGGAATTTACACATGACTAATACGGTATGAAGGGGTGAGTACATGAAATTTAATTGCAGGTATTAGTCGCTCAGTCTGTTGAGGAGGAACGTTAGCGCAGCGCTGCGTTTCCAACCGGACGACTCAAGCAGGAGGACCAGGTCAGAGTCAATACTGCAGCAGAAGTCACACAGAGATGCGCTTTCTAAAGGTCTTAGAGCCGGTTGGCTATATTTGTGTTCAGTGTTTAGTGTTCACATGTAGCTAAATATCTTCTGGTGAATAACTTTGCTTTCGCTAACATACAGAAACTGTCTCTTTTGCGAACAATAACATTAGCTCATCTAAATGGTCTTGCGTGCAGCATCGTCCTTTTTGCGTTGAAGGAGGTGTAGCCACAGCATGTATTGCTTCTGTACAATGGTAAATTTTAAGTGTCACCACATTAGATCGAGTCAGAGTTTATAACTATTACAGGTGAAACATTCTGTCTTTGCAATGAAGGAGTTTTTGAGGAAGATACACAGCATCTTTCTAAAGGTCGCCTTGTTTCCGAGCACACTCGGCAGGAGGACCAATCAGAGGCCACCTGCCTCCGAGGTGTTGACCTGCCACCTGCTGCAGCGCAAACTCCCGCCGTGGACTTCGTACTGTGTCCGCTACAGCTCCGTCCACAATGACCAGTTTGGACTGTCCAACTTTAACTGGAGCGTTAAAGGATCCAATTATCAGATACTGAGAACAGGCTGCTTCCCTTTTATAAAATATCACTGTACCAAAGCCCCTCCACAGAACCTGGACTTTGAGAATAGGTTCTTCACCATGTTGAAAGTTATTAATTTAGGTCAGTAAATACATTAAGTGCTCTTCTTTACACCCATCAGTTACAGATCACTGTTATACTTTTTTTTTTAAATTGCAGCACATAACCAGTTTGTCTCCTGCAGGCATCCCTTGTTTGGCCTATGGCATCGGTTGCTGGATGGTGGTGGGAGCATCAGAAACCGTGCAGACAAGTGTTGGACCTGTCACAGTCTATTTTGCCTACAAGGAGGATGAAGGCGCGCAGTACTAAACAAAAAAGAAAACACTATTTATAATGTGTTTTTTTAAGAAAACTCTTGTCTGCCAGGATGCTGTGTTCACAACAGATCCAAGATGGTGTTGTGTTGGACCTTTTGACCAAATTGCCATCATGTGTCATTAATGCTCCTATTGTCTGACTGCACAGCTTCATTTGTGTTTAATTATTTAAGATTTAAAAGTTGCAGTGGAGGAGTCAGTTATGCATGTTATTAGAGTGACATACAATACCGACAGTGTTTATTTGGAAAGCTAACTTTCCATTAAAATTTAATGAAAAGTTTAGGATTTCTCAAAGAATGGACTTTGTGACACTGCATTCTCCTTGCCGGCTTCACTGTGGTGTCTGTGAGTCAGCCTCGGTGCAAATCTTCAGAGTAAATACACCTATGAAGTATATTTTTGCAACAAATATTAAAGTATACAAAATGACATTTCAACAGTTTTGTATTTTCTTTGCCACATAGACAGTGTTGGTCATAACAACTTCTTGAAATGAACTCTCTCACAAACACGATGGTAAATAAGACAGACAGCATTTCCTTCAATATCCAAGTCTTGAGAAGTATTAATAATTAATGTAAGTGATACAGAGTGGCATAATTTATTAATGTCATTTGCTTCATTTCGTGTGACAAATGCAGAAATTTAAATAACCCTGGCTCATTTATTTAAAGGTAAATTAGTGATCACTCTCCATGCAACAGATAGTCAATAGTGTTAGAGAAAAACCAGTGACAAGACAGGTCTGATAAAATAGGTTTTAATTACCAAAGTGTGGCCTCTGTAAAGAGACATCTGCATCCCTTCCTTCGGGCCCTCTCTGGCCTTTGATTTCTGGTAATGGGCTTTGCTGACAGGGCACACTTACCTCTGTTGCAGAGTCTTGCTCCCTCTGAGAGGCAGGTTGACAAACTGCCATATTGATTTCCTCACCCCTCAGCATCTCCTACTAATAGCATTTATCAGCGACCTCAATTTTCTGGCCTTGGCCCTCTTCATTTTTTAGCAACAATGAAAGTGAACGAATAATTTCTTGTTGTACATTTAAATCAATGGGCCTTTTGACCTTCTTTGCACTTGGTGACAGCGATATACAGCCCACATGCTGTTCATGATGTACATCTTCTTCAAGAGTGTGCTGTTAGGTAGAACCTGCTCATCCCATGCAAGAATGTTTAGAAGTGTTAAATATTCCTCCTTCATGGTCTAAAGATGAGTTTGAGTTTATTTTTTAGGCCTGACCAACACTTACTCTGCTGCCATCACTCCTCTCCCCCCAAAAGAAAGAACAAAGTGCCTTGTTTTGCTGAAGCAAGCACACTTATTTAACAAGACATTAAACTGATATATAAAGTTACTGGATGTACTCAAACACATTTAAATACCACATTTAAAAACACTCTTATAAACATGCTTTTATTTTGAGCAATTTAACCTTTGTCATGCAAAATTTCTGAACCTGATGCAGAATCCTTGTGTTCCTCTTGAACAGCCCAATGACACCACACTATCTGTTAATCATACTAATTGCCTTGAACAAGGAACGTTTAGACACACTTATGGAAATGTGATCCATAGTATCAGGCTGCATTTAAACTCCCCCTCCTTTCATTTCCAACCTTTCATCAGGACCGAAAGTGTGCATGGGGAATGCTCAGGCAACCATGTCTTAATTACTCATTGACCCTTTGACCCACGAGCTGCATTGATACCACTGTACAGCCAGGCTCGACTGCATGGGGTTGCAAGCGACTTCAGCATTGTGTGTGGCTATTAGAGGATGATGCGAGTCAGTGAAATCTAAACTGTGGAGCATGTGAGTGCATTGTATTCATTTCCAGGCTTCACCTTTGAGTCACTCTAAACTGCAGGGGAGGGCAGCCAGTTCAGCTCGGGCAGAGGCTTAGCATTTCACATGGAACCTCAGTCACCACCAGTGCAGGTTTAAAGTATCTGGACTGCAAATGAGCTGCTGTGAATTAACAAAATATATCAGCATTTTGTGCACAATTGATGCCTTTTAATAGCCCAAGTAGTCTTGTCCTGTATTGTAGTGCCTAATTTACCCAACACACATCTAACGTGGTAATGAACAAAGAATTAATGCCTGTTTGGCAAGTTTAATTGTATGCTGAAGCTGGTAATAAGTTTTCTCAAGGTGAAATCTTTAAATACTTGTACTGTTTAGAATTTAGGTAAGTAAAGCAAAACAAGTGCTGAAATTGAGTGTAGTGTTGCCGTAAATTGTTAATGTTCAACAGTGAAATTGCTAATCAACTTGCAAATACTTGTAATTATCTTCTAATTAGCTACAACGTTCTCAGTTTCATTAGTGCAAAAAAAAAACCAAAAAAACAAAACCATGTTCATCTCCTTGAAAGAGTTGATGCGGCCAATTCTTAAATCAATTATTTAACAGGAAAGTCGCACCAGTTTTTTCTCTGTCATGTAGATATATGGCATGGCAGAAACAATTATTGTGTGAACAACCCCTGCAGCTACCACAGGCGAGGTTATCATTATTAAGCCTCTGGATCGGCCACCAGCACCGTCGCTGTGCTTGCTCCACGAGCAGCAGGGGTACCAGAGCCCATCACTCAGATCACTTTAAGGATCACACTGGAATTACATCTTAATGCAGATGTGTCAGCCAACATTGTCACAATATACTCTGTGAAATGGTGCTTTTTGAATTGTGATGTGACAACTGGAACATAAAGCTCATTACTTTCCAACTAGAAACGTCGCCAGTTGCAGACATGCACACTTTGATCAGGGTTATATTTAAGTAAGACTTTAACAGAATAAGCCCTATTGGAAATACTGTTTTTTTTAATTTTTCAAGATTAGATTAATTGCTGACCTCTTGTCATTGACACAGTCACCACCTTTTCTTTTTCTTTTGGAGGAAAGAAAGTGTGCTGAAGCCATTAAAAATCTATTACGGTGTATTTCTTCACCCAAGGGATGACATTAGGCACCATAATTCTTTTCTTTACATCCCCCTTCCTTCTTTATCTTTATGAAGTGTTGTGTATATATGTGTGTGTGTGTGTGTGTACAGGGGGAAGGGGGACCACTGAAACTCTGTGCCTGCTGTGCCAATCAGTGTTTCCAAAGCTAGTGTCAGTAGGTGGCTGAGATGTCTGTCAGTCATCTCATCTTCACTGGTTCCCTCCTAGCTGAACATTAGGACTATGTTGCATTGACTAAAACATTTTTGACAAAATTCCTTATATTCTAATTTATGATAAACATGCTAATTTTGTATTCTTTGAGTGGATTTAAATTTATGTATAGTTTAGCAGCTCATTGTCATTGTTTTTTTAACTGTGTTTAGTTGATGCCCTTAAGCACGTGCATGTAACTTCATGTCCAAATCCTGTTTTTCTTTTAATCAGAATTGATTATTGTTTTGTTTTTCTTTCTTGTTGACGATATGGTGCCATGTTCCCTCCATTCATACTTAATGCTTACTCTGTTGACATTAAGAGAGTAATGGATTTTAATAGTTTTTCCACGACTTATCAAGAGAGTTAAATGAACTCTCCATTTTTATTATATATTATGCAGTATTTAAAGTTTCAGCTCATTAAAAAACAGACGCCCTCCACACCCCCCAGGCTGTCTTTTACCCCCCACCAGCATGCAGTCAGGCTCCTCTAGCCATGGGCTCTGCTTGATCTGTTTTTTCCTCAGTCGAAATTGAAATATTCAGAAATATTTATTTATTTACTTATGCCTTTTATTGCACCAAAGAAAAGTCTCATGCCTTAGTAACTGAAACAAGCAGCATCAAAGGATGTGAAACAGGGCATAATGCATGGTGTGGTTGGTTTATATATTTTTTATATTAAATATATATGCTTTTACATTTAGTTTAAGACAAAATATCTCATATAAAATACTGCTTGTTTCTTGATTTTGCACCAGAACAGGCCTCTTGCATTATTTGATTGCCTTGCTTCTTACTTGCACAATAAGCATGCAGCAACTCACGCAGCAACTCCATGCTAGGCTGGGGATTTACATTAAATACACTGATACCTATGCTGCATACAAACATAGAAATGGAATAAATCAATTTTGTCCTCAGAAATGCTTCACATACTTTTTGATGCGGCGTGATCTCCAATCTTTCTGCAAATGAGCTGCAGTCCCTTGTAATGGTTTCTGCTCCTCTTGGGAGGCCGGTGTCTCAGAAAAGCTGCTGAATGAGGGAGAAATGTAATACAGGTGTAAAGCAGACTTGATGGGGGTCTTACATGAGGGTTATGCATTTTAACAGTGATATACATACTGTTACATATTTATCAAAGAATATGGAATTTGCTGGGTTGACTCTTTCTGGCCTACAGGGGCTTTAAGTTTCTGCTGGAGTGTTGTTAATTCTGGCAGAGAGGGTGGCTATTATGTTGAATTAATAGGAATTAAGGGTTTAAATTGGTTAAGTAAGCACTTCATTAATCGTGAGTGGATTGCTGCGTGTGAGAGGTTTATAGGTGTTATAGACCACTAGTACTTAGATGAAAGAAAAGGAGGGAGTTGTGAATTAAAAAGCTGGTTGATGCTCAGTAGATGTGGAGAAGTAATAAACTAAGAAAATAAGAAAGAAAGAAATAAGGAATAAACTATATAATGTAAAGCTGAAACATTTAGCTGAACAAAAGAAAACAAATCTCTATATATTTTATTAAGTTATTAATCATTTCAGTAATTTAGGCAAAAATAGCAAAAAAATGCTTCAATTTTTTTCACCTCCCAGCCTCTAAAATGAGAGCATATACTGCTTCTGTTTGTAATACATCACAGTTGACTAAACACTTTTTTTTTGGACAAAAGAGACATATAAAGGCATCAGTAAGAGCTCTTGAAAATTGAAATAAGTTTAGTTATGTACATGTATGTATTTAAACCATTAAAAACTGTAGCTGGACGTTCTTTAAGAGTCCTTGAATGACTTCAATGACTGCATATAGTATAACATGCTGATTGTGCGTTGTACTTACTGTCCTGAGGGTCCTTTGCTTACATATTTTTTTTTCTTTTACTGCAAGACACAGACTGACATTTTAGAAATTTAATTTAACCAAAGGCTTCTTTGAATGCTGACACCTTTATGCAATGTGTGTCTGTTCTATAAAGTGATCTCGGACCCTCAGTGTGGACAGAGAGTTAGCTGCTGTACAGTGAAGTTATGGCACGGGTCAGGCACAAGCGTCTGCTTTACTTGATGTGGCTCCCCCAGCAGAGGTGGACTAATTGAGGTGTGTTTTTATCTGGGCTTGCTAATGATGATGAGGGTGCAGGAGAAGTAGACTGTCCCCTTAGGCTGAGGAATAGCATGACTTAGCCAACCTTCTGTACTTATTGTCCAACAAAGGGGGAATTCACTTAATGCAGTGCTTCAGAAAAGTGGATAATTGTGGCCACAATCAATAAAGTAACAGAGCGGAAAATTAACGGTGTTGCAGTGTAGCTGTGTTGTAGATATTTGACGGAAATCGAAAGGAGTGAGGTTCTTGTTTTTTGTGTTTGCTTCAGCTTCGTCCTCAGACGAGCAGTTTATTCTGGTTTATGCACAAAACATATATGCAAGCATGCACTCTGTGTTTGTGTGTTTGTGTGTTGCTGTGACCAAAAGCGGGTGCGTCCGTGTGTATGTTTGCATGTGTTTGTGTATATATGATAGAGGGGGTAGGTTTGGTTGGATGAGCCACATTGTTCCTGTGCGGCCTAGTGACATCGCTGGAGGGCAGAGAGGGATGGAACCTGAGAGGGGTGACAGTGATAAATAGCCCTTTTAATAACAGCTGCCCCACTTGGCCAGCTAGTCCCAGTCAGTGTCCTCTGTGTATTTATGCCTATGTTTATTTATGCATCCATAGCATGCAGGAAATCACCACCGCAGGGGTACAATCATTCTTTTTTTTGTGTGTTGTGGGGGGATTGCATTGGTTTAACTTTGGGGAGGAGGTAAGCCAGCTCGACTTAAATTGAGCAGATATTCATTTAACCCTCAGGTTGATGTCTTGGTACGTCTGTGCTGTAATATACATACATTCACAACTGAGAGAGAGGAGTCTGATACTTAATGCACAAACCAAAGTTCTGAGAGCACAAACAAAGGATTTAATGTGCTTTAATGTGCACGTCACGGTTTTGGGATCTCACTACAGTTGTAGCTATGGCCCATAGAGATGAACACATGTAATTTGCATATGCATAAACAAAGCCTTCAAATGTTTTTTTCTCCAGTTTATGAGACAGATTTAATGTTCTAAATACCATCTAGTGCATCTTAAGAATCTAGATATGCTGTTATGTTCTACTATAATGGTTTGCTGATGCTCCATTCAGCCTTCAATCTGCATGGCTTTTAAATTCTTTTTTTTTGTTCATTGTCGCTGTATGACTGAAGTCAAAAACCTTTTGTCTGCTGAAATATGACCTCAGGCCCAGGTCTGTGAATAGGGAGAGGGGAGGCTGTAGATCAGAAGTGTCAAAGCTTCTTCCCGGAGGGCGACGCCGCCGCTGTTCTCACTCAAACCAGCTCCCACCCTTTAATTGGTTCAATTAGTTAAGTATCCATATACATTATCGTGTATGCATTTTTCATGACTCTTCTTAACGCTCTGTTTAAACAGAACAACTTCCGGCTATGATTTGCCATTTGGATGAATGTCAAGGAGACTAAATGATTGCGCTAATTGAGTAATTAAAAGCAGATGTTGGAGCAAGAGCCAACAGCATACACTTTAAACACTTTGCCCTCCAGAAAACCTACAGTGTTTTTGACACCCCTGTTATGTATGGTTATCCCAGAGGTGCCTCTGTAATAGTTACAGTTTCACCCTTGTGATTATTCAGTTGAAGTCTTTGCTATTGAACCAAAATGGTGTTTTTATGCTATTTTGACCATGGGAAATGGTCCGGAAAAGAAAAGCCCATCATGCTGCCTAATAGCCAGACTCAGTGGTGCACAGATTCAACACGAGCTCTAGACAGGCAAAGCACGATATCTCTACACTCGCCCTATCACTCTCACCTCCCGCTGTCCTCTGGCGGGACACTACTGGCCTGCACGAGACTCTTTTGAGGGAGGTGATGTTATGTTGAAGGTAATTAACATTGGAAATGTGCCAGTAATGGGAATCAGTGTGCCATCAAGTCGCAAAGGAACAGAGTGTATTTCCGTGGTTTTGACAGCTGTGGTGATTGGAGCATTGCTGGAAGGCTTTACAAAGTGCAGATCAATAAGTAACAATTTTCCTATTAAAGAAAAATTACTTGGACATTGCACTAAGATAGCTCGTGGCTCTTTCACTTCACACCGGCGATGGAGGAAAGGTCTCTTGTGGAGGGACGGTTCATGTAATTTTGTCTTTACTGAGGTGCTATTTGCTTTTCTAATGCACTGCCCCCCCCAACCCCAGATCCTAATGGGAGAAAGAAAGTTGAGTTTGATCTCGTGGTATTTGTCAAAAAAAAATGGTTTCTATGTTCAAATATTTCCTGTCTTAACATAACATGACATTAAATATTGTGACTGGTTGCAGTTTTAATTTGTGTTTTTTTCTTAGAAATGCTCTGAAGTCACAAACCCCATGACTTCAGGTTTGTCCAGCAGGATGTTAAGATAAAATAATAAAAGTTTTTAATTATATAAATGACATTTTTTCCTTCTTATTAAAGCTAAAACAAGTAATTTATTGATAAGTTGGTTAATCTAAAATATTCAGCAACAACCACAAATGCAAAACAGACAAAACAAAAAACAAAAGTAAGTGTGCATTGCTTCTTTTCTCTTAAATGTAAAGATCTGTTGTTTTATTAATTTTTCTAGAAATTTATGGTCTTTGGTTTTTGGACTTTTAGGTCAGACATCACAGATTTTTCATCACAGTAGGCTTTTTTTTTAGGCTCAAGCAATTTGATTAATATTTTTCCCTTTTTCCAAAACCTCACAGACCAAAAGATTCTATGAGAACAATAGACAACTGATAAATCAGTAATAGTTGTTTGTTATAATCCTTCTAAATAGTAACTTATCCACATTTCATCAGCAGAGAAAATAACATGTAACCTGTACAGTTTAAAATTAGATCTCAAACAGACCTAAAACAAAGGACATGCACAGTTGAGATGGATCATGAAGCCAAATACCTACAAATTTGAAAATGTCTTTATAAAAGATTTTGAAGAGTTTGTAGAGCTGTTTATTTGGTGATATGATATTTTTGCAAAAACCTTTTGTCTGACTAAATAAAGTTTTTAAGTTAAACCTTTTCTTCTCTATTTCACAAATTTTTCATCAAGTCTGTTTCACCTGTAAAAATTACTAAATGTAGTCAGGATATCCTAAAGCAGTGGAGAGAGTTGATGACAAATCTTGTTTTAATAAATCTCTAGGCCACTAGCGTGGCTAATGAACTTAGTAATTACTCATCACTCGTTGGAAGAGTTTAGCCGGGGTGAGATGAAAGCAGTGGCTGCTGGGAGCCACAGGAATGGCACAACAGGCAACAATCAACACAGTGTCTGCACAACAATCAATCAAAGCTGTCAGGCCCTAAACAGTCAGTGTAATTTGCTGGTGTTTTTAGAAATGAGTACACCTTGTAAAATGTAGCTAAGATCACTTTCCCAAACACCTTGAAGCACAATATTTTTAAACCAATGAGATTTGTGTCATGTGATTTATTACACTGCTCCTGGAAAAAATATTATTTGGGGCTAAGGAACTGTTTCATGAGCTCAAACTACTCCACTAAAGCCTCAATATACAATACAATGCGTGGCTGAATGTTAACAGTTCTTTCTAGTTTTTTTTTCTCAGTGTTTCAGCTCAGCAGTTTCTGTTATTTGTTTTCCTTTGCTTTGCTTTTCACTTTAATGTCTTGTCAGTCATGCGTTTGATGTCATTATATAAATATATATTTAATTAAAAAACTTCTGGCTATGATTTTAAAAAATGTTTTTTAAAAACTAATGCATAAAACACACGCGTACACACACAAAAACACATATATATGTAGATATAGATAGATGGATAGATAGACGGATAGATAGATATTTATATATATACATATAAACACATATAGATATATAGTCAATACAGACATTTTTATTAAATATAAAATTACTGACATGTTTTACATAATGTTTATACACACATTTATCTTACATTTATACAGACAGTCCATACATATATGTATGTGACAAAAATGGTTTGTATACACACACTCATACATATATGAATAAATATAAAAATATTAGTGACATTTTAAGGGTCACAGAAATCTATCTATCTATCTATCTATCTATCTATCTATCTATCTATCTATCTGACATTATTAAACATTTAAATGTGAATTTTCACACATTTAAATATGAATTGTCTTGTTTTACTGAGCATCTGTTAAACTGCAGTGATATTTAAATACGAGTCAGAGCAGGGTGGTGAGTAACACTGGACTATTCACAGATGCTCCTTTCTGCAGAGCTCTAAATCATGTTTCTTAATTCCCAGAGCCACATCTCAATCATACTCCTTGCTAATTTGAGAGTCACCCTCATTTCATTTTAAACGATTCATTTTTGGCAAATTTGTAAATGGCCCCGATGTGTTCTACAATTTAGTCAATTACTGTTTCAGCCAGCAGGACTCCGGGGACCAGGAACATACATCGCCTGGAGGTACCATCTCAATAATTGTTTCAGAAAAGTTGGGAATGGATTGCTAACGCTCTGTTCCACTTATTGAAATGTCAATTGGAGCCAAGACCCTTTTACTTCTCTTCTCACTCTGTCTCAGTACAGTATGACTGCCTCCCTTTTTCCCTCCCTGAGTCCTAACCATCGCTTAAAGAATAAAACTGAGTTTGATCATTTTTAAACCTAAACTGTATTTACCTTGGAGTGATTGTTCTCACAGAGATTATTTACCAGGAACTCAACAGAGGAGTTATAATTTAGACTAACTTCATAATGTTTATTTCAATTAATCCATGACTTGCACTTTTCCTGACATTTGTAAAATAAAAATGTAGCAGATGATTTGAACTCTACTGTAAACTGAAATTGTAATTAATTATTAATTAGCTGGATAAAAATTAAGAGATGATAATAGCCTAAATTAGGTCTTAATGGGTACTAATTAAGAGGAGAATCCTTCTTTATGGAGCCAAACAGCGTGACCTGCAGACCCCAATTAATTAAGTTATTATTAGCCATTTCCCTGTGTTTGGCTGATCTGGATCTTGTTCAGCTGAAGTGAAAATCTGCTTCAAAACTCTGGAAAAATGTGCCTCTGTTTGTTCTGACACCAGGTCCTTCACCCATCCTCTGAGCCAATTAACCTGTGATGTGCCTGTCGGTACAGCGCTGATTAATTAGAGCAGTCGAGGGATCCACACATGATGCTGCGGAGGATCCCTCATGTTAGTATTTAGCTGTTGACTTTGCTCCCACATGAGTGCCCCACAGCACAAGGACCTACAAAGTAAATTGTCCGTGTAGAGTCATCTCAGTCATCCACACAGCATGATACAGGCCAGGCTTTAAAAACATGAAGAAGAGCAGCTTTAAACAAACTTTCTTCCACAGTGTATACTACAGTCGCTGTTAATAATAGAGAATAACATGTGCTGTGTGTATGTCTATGCTGTGGGTCAGCTGCATGTGTCTGTTCTTATTACTGGATGGGTAATTCTGTACTTCTGTGTGTAAGACCTTCAGCTCTATTCTATAATTAACTTTTGCCTGCGCCCATCAGGTTCCATTCCACACTTGATGTGTCCATAGCGACTGTTACATGCAACCAGCTTGCCATTCAGTATGTATTAAGCTGTCAGAGTGGGCTGCTCTCCCAAGCCGCCTGTCTTCGCTGAACAACCCAGCCTATTAACTCCTATTGACTGCGACACACATGTCCCTCCAAAATGAGCGGTTCCTTATTGATTTTTCTTGAGAGCTGCTCACTTCCCCCTTTCACGCCGCCAAGGGTGAGATCTTTATCCTGACTGATTGTATATGTTCATCGTATCAGAGCACTGTTGTGCAATTGCCATTTCAGACCCATGAACCCTCTTCTGCCCTCCCACCCCCCTCCCATGTATCCTGGCTACTTGTTTGCAGCCAAGTCTCAATGAGACAATTAAAAGGCCTGACTCCCCTGTGTCCTCAGTAACACTGTGGTCAGATGGAGCTGCAGGCTCTCCGCATGGCCCGTAGTCTCCCTGTAGCTTTAATACAGCACACAACATGAAGACATAAGACATGACAGCCAGCTCCTCTCCCCCCACTAACACACTGCCTCCCAATCAATGGACCAGAATAGAAGGGTGCCGTATCCTCTCAGTGACGCTCCTTCTAACTGCTCCGGTCAAAATGAACTCTGACAGCATGTATCGACGTCATATCAAGCTCCACCATTGAGAGAAAAATGATTATCTGCTGGTGAAATCAGTTATTGACATGGCGTGGAATAGCTTTCCCTCCCCAAGGGATTTATTGATACAGTTTATGGTATATAAATATTTATCTAATATGTGTCTGAAATAGATTTGTCTAGTTGCAGTGCATGTATCTGGTCTGGTCTATTGTTAGCCCATGGAGGGCTATCAATGCCTTCCTCTCCCTCCTCTGCCACTGAACCATGACTCTGCTTTCCTTCTCGTTGGATACTGTTTTTACAGGCAGCATGAAATTGCTTTGGCTGTTGCGACTGTGTCTTGAAGTCAATAGTAAAACATGTTGTAATTACATTTTATTGCTTCTCACTCTAGAAAAATCAAAATGGCTTTACTGCAGCCATCATATTGTAAATGCATGTAGACGTGCTTCGTGTCACACTGTCAGTGCAGGAGGAAAGTCAAACCCTTTGAACAAGTAAAACTAGACATACCTTAATGAAATGTTACTACAACAGGCCTAAATTAATGTAGTTCAATTTTTACTTAAAGCTCTATTTAATGACTTTTTCAAAGTGAATTATTACCTATTAATTTTTACTGCGAGTGTAGCTTTTTTTTTTTTTTACGGGATGCATTAAAGCATATAGTCTTAAAACCCTTTTGAATCCACAGCGGTTACAATTTTCTGCTTAAAAAAGAACAAAAATGCATTGGTTTGAATGCACCTGGATGAAACTTTTTTCTGCTTATAGCTTAGTTCAGATCAGTTCATCAACAGCTGATATATACAGCAAATGCATGAGATCTAACCCTCCCCTTTCCTTGATGACACCCAGGTACAGTTGAGTGCAATTGTACACACAGCTAACCAAGAATTAGCACAACATTTGTGGCTTTGCGTTAGCGTTTGTACTGAAAATATCTGGCAGTAAACACAGTAACACTGCATGCAGCAAACATGAGTTTGTTATGTAAAATCACTCTGCTAACGGTAATATTAAGCTAATATAATCAACATTTACCCATAGAAAAAGACACATTATACATCATGGGACATAAACAATTACAGTCACAGAGACTGGAATAATGTGCAAAATCAGGCTTAAAATATTGTTAGCTTTCATATTTTCACTAAATGTTTTTTGTCAAAGGTCATACAACAGTAGTGGCTGAGCTGCTGTTGCAGCATGGATTTCTTATTTTGTTTGTTTACTTTGATTTCACATATAATTCACAAATTGCAATAAGATTAAGGAATAAGAATAAGCAAAGTGGCAATTGAAGTGCACAACCTGATTAACCTGAGCATTTTACCACTAAAATAAAAAAGTACATTCCTGACTGTATTGCATTTTACTGATTTTTGTCAACAGCTGAATGAGTGAATATTCCTTTTCTTTTTTAAACAGAGACTAGAAACTCATTTTAAAAAGTTTTTATAATGATACTTATGACAGCTTTAGTGATGTAGAGGAAATTAAAGGAACTGTATCTTTGAATAATTTTAAAGTACTCTTGTTCTCCTGTAGCTCCACTTAAAGGCTCCTTTTTTTCAAACTCCATCCTGGCAGTGTTTATCAAAATCAGATCAAACAACTCTGATGAAACAAATTCATCAGCAGATTGTCCATCAGCTTCTTCTCTCTGGTATTATAGTTTTATTGTAGAGAAAATGCTATATTGATCTTCTACCTCTCACTGTGCTGAACTTGAGTTGACCTGCTTTGTGGCTCAGAAGCGGTGCAGAGAAATGTGTGGTCTTGACATCTCAATCATACAGCTTAAGCTTTGCAAATTTCCTCGCTACTTGGATCTTGTTTCTTTAAAAGTGGATGCACAGGAAATGGTGGAAAGGTTAGTGCGTAACAAGCCAAACACAAACTAAAAGCAGACAACTCAGAATTTTTTTTCTTACGTTTATAGGAAACACATGACAGGCAGTGTTATTGTATGATATTGATTTTTACAGACAGGCACATGGCACACTGACTTTTTCTCCTTGATGATGCACGACCGCGGCCTCGCAAACATGACAGGCAGTCTCAGGTCAAATACCTCCGTCCTCCCATCCTCTGCTGTGTCTCTATTACAGTCTGGTGGCTCTTCAGCTGACTTATTGACCAGCTCTTATGCTCGTTACTCAACAGAGGAGTAGTTTGCTGTGATTGATACCATGACTACTTTAAGACCTCTCTCAGCCCCCCTCCTCTCACCTCCCCAAATCCTATCTGCAGGTTTTAAAGCCATGAGTGGGTTTCATTAATGGTCTCTCCTGTTTATGACACCATAATTAGAGTTGAGGAAAGGCACCTAACTACCACGGTTCCACCATACTGAGAAAGTCAATAATGCAAGCCCAACAACTTCTCACACAATTGAGCCCCGTGGAAAATCCATATGCTCTGCTGCTCTGTATCTTTATGGGGCTGTTTTGGTAGAAGCCACCTGATTTGTTAGTGTTTTGTCCTCACTTTTAAATAATCCCACAAAATTGATTATTAACACCAGCGATATCATTTAGCTTCCAGCAGCCTCTACAGAATAGATGCTGTGTGGGATGTATACTCCTCATGCAGCCGGTGTGCGACACTGTGTTCGGCACAACACGCAAGGCCGAGCCTCGTAGCCATTTACCTGCTTTATAATTTGTTTTGTGCTCCACCTCATGTACATGCAGCGACTCCTGTAAAAACCCAACCAGGCTGACCGCTACGCCTGGGTTATTTGTGTGGAGCAGGTCATGGGGGATATTACAGTAGATTGCTTTTCTAGAAAATAATTCTGCCATGTAGTCTATTGGGCTTTTCTCTGTGAGTTTGCCAGGCGGGATCGCATGCAGTTACACAGAGAAAGAGAACAGTTTGAATGCACACATAATACACCCTGTTTTTTTACTCACCCATCTGTCTTTTTAATTAAAACAACAAAAAACAGCTAAGGGAGGACTTGTTCTCGCAAAAGAATATGTACTGTTGCAGGCTGAACCTTAGATGATGAAAGAATTATATTATTCTATTTGAGAGCTATTTTAAATTGAACATATTATCAATAATAAAGTAAAGTCAATGGTTGCAGATCTACCTTGCTGCTGAAAAATTACTTCCCAGTGTGACACTTGTGTCAAGCTCTTGACGTGTGTTCTCTGCTGTCTCTTTCACAGGTTATTTTGAAGCAGCAGCTTTAAGAGAGGTGATGTCGAACAGAGAGGTGTGTATGGTCCTTAAATGCTCAGCAGATGGTGTTTTTTCTTTCAACTGAAGAAAAGTCAGGGTTTATTGATTTACAGCCCAATATTGCAAAGCATACCTCAAGGGCTCTACAAAAGAAAAAGATGAAAAGAATGACGTAAAGTTGGAAAGTTGTACTAAAAATAAGATTCTGTTCTTGATGCTGCTGAGCTGGGATGTCAGTATTTGTAACACAGCCGCTTGTTCTCACTGGTGTCACAACTGTCATCTGATGGGGCTTTAGAAAGCAGCATGAATAGTTGATGTCGTTTACTGCAGCCCAGACTTCAATGTAAATAAGACGCAGGTGACCAACAGTTGTCAAACCAACAGTTGTCCTGTCAGTCAATGTATGTAGTGAGGGTGACAGTGAAGCGAGCTCTGGCAAAACAGTGCCAAGGCATCCCGCAAAAAAACTGAACCAATCTCAGCTTTTTTTGCAAATCAATGCTGTGTGGCAGGACACAGTTTGCGAGGATGAAGCAAGCAAGCAAGCAGTACTCTGCTGGGTTACATAAACATACTATTTTAACCTGTAAAATTTTTTTTATCTTTCACAATATTGTAACTCACTTTTAGTATTTCAACATCTAAAAAGCTTTTATATTTATTGATCTGTTACATAAACTGAATTTTTGGTACCAAATTTGGTGGTAGAGGCACCGAGAGGCCACGGGCTACTGCCAACATGTTAACATTAGCATACTAACATGCTAACAGTGACAGTGACATGGCGATGTTTAACATGTACCGTTTACCATCTTCTTATCACTGTTTAGCATGTAAGAATGCTAACATTTGCTAACTAACGCCAAACACAAGGTAGGCTACAGCTGAGGCTAATGCCATTGCTGTTTTTTTGCATGTTTGATCATAAACTTAAAATAGTTTTATTCTGCATTGTAGTACTTGACCTGATACTGACGTCAAAGTCATTAAGATTCATCCCTTGGGGAAACGGATTGTCTACACAAAATTTTATTGTAATCCATTCTTTTGTTGGTGATATTTAAGTTTTGACTGAGAAACCACATTGCTGGACTAAAAACTCTTCATAGAAAATGATTCCTCAGTTAAAATGCTAATAGCAAAACTAACCACTCCTACAAGTTTCAGCTTAAAGGTGAGAGTCGCATTGCAATATGAAAGCAGTGTTAATGAGGCCAGGAAAACATGTTGAGATGACAGCAGTCTAATGACTTCCATGACAGTATACAGGCACTGGTGTAATCACAACTAAATGTCAGACACCATAAGGCCTGGTGCATAATGGCTCCAGATTGATTACTCCCTCTTGCTTTAATTAAGAAATGCAATATTTGCTTAAAAGGTATTGATTGTAGTTTAAAGGAGGGCAAGCCATCAAGCTAAAAAAGTGAAAAGAGGACCCTGGAGTCATAACAGACTGAGCAGTTGTGTGAGGAGGGTTTACTCTGAGAAACAACACACAGACAGCCTCCCACAGGCTGTATGCAGTGTTGTGCTATCTTACATAAAACAAAGTTGGAGGTTAAGTGGGAAATGTAGCCGTCAGGGTTGAGTTTATTATCAGTTGTGATCGTTACCTGTGAGGTGCTGACATTGGCTGTTAATCAGAGCAGTCAGTCAGGAACTCGTGAAGCATTTTTTGTGTAACTGATCCCTCTAGAGTGAGACGCATCATTCACTTTACTGGGCAGGAGATGAACCGGTGCAGGTAGCAAGACAGTGGATAGTTATATATCATGAATAAACTAGGCCTCTGAGAGCAGAGCGACAGGCGTAGCTACACAGAGCTGAGTGGGACCCCACGATGGGACGTTTCCCGCTGGAGACCCCACACACTCTGGCTGGCCTTCCGGGGAGATTAAATGTTATCTGCTTGGGATCGGACGTGTGGTTCTGTAAACGTAAACCAAACTTGGCTCGTATCAGTTCACCCTTGACTGTAAACCTAACCCCTGTGACTGAATGAACCTGTATCATAATTAAATCATCAGCGCTTCGCTTTTACTGTGCCTGCAACCCAAACCACTGCAGGAGAGGGGTAAGAGGAGCACGGCTGTGATGGCCAGTGATGACAGTGAAACCAAGAGCTGAGAGCCTCTCTGAATAGTCTTGCATGGCAGGAGCTGGTGGGGCAACAGCCACCCACCTAACACCCGCTTAGACCTTATCTGGATATCTGTGCTATCACTCTCTTAGTTACTCCTACATTACCCTTACTTACCGCACTCCTTTTAAACATCCTTCATTACCTTTGAGAGGCAGGGTGCAAATATAGTTATTAACCTGCAGATTACCTTCACGTTCTTAAACTTATATAAGCCTTTTTATTGCCGACAGATAGTCAGATAGCGAATGATCTTAAATCCCCAACCTCCAAGATGCAGTGGTGTTCCCGGAGTCACGTCTCCTCTGTGTTACTCTAATGCCTAGTGGCTTGTTGCACCGTGTGTGTAATGACTGTGGACCTACCAGAGCTTATCCTGTTGAACAGAGGATATTAAGCGGGGTAGTTACAAAGGCCAGACTTTAATTTGACCTCTGCCTGCCCTCTCCTCTTGTGAGGTGGCTCGGAGAGGCAGAGTGGTGGTTTGGGCAGTTGGTGATGAATGACTGTATTTGGTGGGCAGATTGTTACAGTTCCACACTAATTGAGGGGTCAACACAAAGAGCAAATGTGGTAATTGAGTCGCTTGACTGTGCCTATAGAGCTTTAAGCGGCTCTTTTGACCCTTTAGTCCGCTCTGGATTCAACGACAGAGTGCTCTCCTGCCTCTGTGTTTATTGCTCCATCCAAAAGACATTAATCTCATGTTTATTAGTATGTTTTTTATAGCTCTTGGGTTTGAGATGAGTGTATAGATCCACTAGGGCTGCACAGTTTTTCTTCAGAAGCACTCTGCAGTCCAAGGATTTGTTTTCCTTGGTGCTGTTCTTCTTCTGCATGAAAACAAATTAACAATATCTGAATAATGCCATATATTATGGAACCATTGCATGCCATACTGTACGCTGCAAGTTGGTTGGACTACACACCGATGGAGATCACATACATGTGCTGAAATTTGTTGACAGTCTGCTCTGTTTATACATGTGAATGTTCTCCTTGAGACTCGGGCCTGATCACTGTGTTTATTGTCTTGCTAAATAATTCATTAATCCATTTCCTTTGCTTCTCTCTTACCTTGCCAATAGAAACATAAGTTAAACACTGGAACAGAGCATTACTGACAACTATTTTCTTTCTTTAATAATATGACAGGATTTAATCCAAGAAGCTAAATTGTTATGTTTGGTTTAACCACAGTTGGGATTTCTGTCACTTTATTCAAGGTACCTAGAATAGTAAATAGTCGTAAGCAACACTTGTTGTATAAAGAACAACTTCTTTTCCGTGAGGCCAGTGACCCTCATGAGGGTTACAAGCCACAACACAATGGTCTGACAATAAAAAAGATTTTTTTTTATACTACAAATGTAGTGCTTTGGCATTTTCTGTCCTGCTTTGTGCAACCAACAGTCTAAAGAGAGAAAAGCTGCAAAAATCTGCACTGGAAGGCTGCAACAAGAAGATTTTAAGAGTTTTAAAAAATATATTTATATAATGATGATATAAGGATGATCAGTTTTCCATCAGTGGTGTCATATCTCATATAACAACTTGTTTTAGTTCTACTGTTCATCTTTTGGGATATTTTGTCTGAACCTCATATTTGTGTTATTTTAGCCTAAGTGTCCCTCGTAGTGGAGACGGAGTCCTGTGTTATTGGATGGAGTTTAATGGATCTGTTGGCCTTTGCATTTGCTTTGCTCCTGAAACATGCGCTCAGCTGAGACTTGGGCAGAACACCATCCATTTACACCTAATGGCCATTGCCTTTAAATGTGGTGAGTTGTGAACAACACGTGTTAGTGAGTGGGTGTATGTGTGTGTATGTGTGCGCACGCGTGTGTGTGAAAAGCTACAAGGACAAATGCATTCTGCATTTAATGAGTGTGGGCCAAAGGGAACCTGGGTAGTTAAAACTGAGAGTTGGCGAGACTATTTTGTCCCTTGTTACCTGACTCTTCTGTTGCACCTTTAAACTGCAACATGCCACTAAACTACTCTGATGGTCTCAAAGGACGGATGTAGAGGCTGCAACCCTGTGTGAATGGGATTGATGGACCACATTAAACTCTGAGCTTCATCCTGCTTAAATGCTTTTGCTCTCTAAATCTTTTCTGCAATATCACTGTCAGAGGACTGCAGACTGCAGAGGATTTATCCATGAGATTGTCGGCTGGTCATTTGAACTGTATATCTGGATGATATGGTGGTTAACAATCATCACCAACTTGTGTGTGTGTTTATTCTACTGAATGCATGGGTGGAAACAAAGATGAGATTCCTTTGTTTACCTCTGCATGTCTCCCAAAGGTCTGTTTAAATGTCCACCGTTCTGCACTAACCCTCCTTACTCTTGACTAAGATGCGATTGTTTTAATGCACAAAAATGTGGATGTTGTAATTACCATTTGCACAAACAAGACAGAGGCTTCATTGATATGCTGCCGTTGATAAGGCGAGAGCTTGGCAGCGAGACAATGGCTGAGGCCACCAGGGGCTCGCCAGCACCAGGGACACGGTACCGTCCTGCCTCCTCCGTCAATGCAGACGACCAACAAAAGCGGCCTGTCATTCACCGCACTCTAGCGTTTTTAATTAATTTTCAGTCGGCTCTCCTCTGAGTGCTTGTGCGGTGAGTTGACCCCCAGATCTGCTCATGAATGTGGCTGTCTCCTCAGCCCTGGCTGTCAGAAGGTCAGCAGTGCAGACTCCCTGAACAGGAGCCCCTTTTCTATACTACTGGACTCAGGAGGCTGTGACCATTGTCCAAACCAGGAGAGTTCATGTGTTTGAGAATATGGATGTGATAGAGGTCAGTAAGGGAAATGGCAATTCAGTTGGACTTGTATAGGAGCATGCTAAACACGATAGACAGGATTGATTCTGAATATCAAGGTTATGTTTGACGTTCAGCAGTACGTGACCCTAATTTTTGGCAGCTGCCATGGTAATAGTCTCTATCGGAGTTGTATCACTTATTGACTTAGGCGTCAAAGCAGTCGACCTGTTAAGCTTTAGGAGAACCTAATGTTTTGTCATATCCTTAAGTGGGACTAAGACTCTACAATCAGACCATTTCCATCAACGTGGCACTTGTTTCATTTCAATTTCTGCTGCTGATTTTTAACCAGTTTGTGCATTTTAACCAAAATCAAAATGGTCTGTGACACAGAAAGTTTTTTTTTTTCTCAGCTGGAACCAAGAAATAAAAACCAAAGGGAGCATGTCAAATTCTACAGGTCATTGTGCTCTGTTGATGTTGTTTTCTTGATTACAATGATTCTGATCAAAACTGGTGGAACAGTGTGCTGATTCACTAGATAGCACAGGGTATCTAATAACCCTGAACAGAACCAGTTCAAGCACCAGAGCTAATTCGGTGGAAAAACACTCAGTGAAGAGTTTAATGCTGCTCTTACTCGCTATGCATGAGTGCAAATCAGGATGGCCTGCGGATAAGCCGGATCAGAGTTGATCAAATTGCTGTTGTCTTAAAGCCATTTTGATTTGGATTAATCCACAGGAGTGGTCACACCCGCTCTGTCTGTGAATCTATAGGTCCTTATGTTTCCATCTTGCACCCCCACCGGGCTTTGTGATCTGCCGGAGCTTTGGAGGATGAAAGGAAGTGGGACTAGTTATTTTTGATGAATGTGCCAACTGTGTTCAAGGAGGCTTTTTAAATAAGTGCCCTTGACCTATTCTTAGGTTTATCCCCGTCGTCTTGTTACCCCTCTTTTGTCTCCATAGGGGGTTGAATTTAGTCTGATTAACTAATGGCTACAGTGTTGTTAGAAATGTGGATTTTTTGGTTACTGCAGAGCTGTCTTTAAAGCCTTGTTCATCATGTGGGTTGCTCTTCATCTAAGCTTTCCACTTCAAGATTAGATGTTTTTTACCTGGTGTGTTTGCAGGAGGCTAAACAAGATTTGTTTTGATCATGGCATCTTAAAATGAATTACTTTTTCTTCTATGTTCTGCATTATTTCTAAAGCAAAATTCTAGGTTCAAACAAAATTCAAAGGAAAAATCAACTGGAAATATATATGATTTATTAATTTTAAAAAAAAAAGATTAAAAATTTGTACTTAAAATTTTGGCTAATCATGGATGGAATTATTTTGGCAAGCTTTTGAATCTGGCCCTTGTGGCTCGGTGAGATGTCCTCTGGTCTCTAGAAGCTTTAGATCTAATAGTGGACCATTTTGCTCACAATTAATAGAGCTCCCCAAGAGACCAGGAGCCTATAGACTTGTGGAAATACAGTAGCAGCCTTCAGGCAGCTGGCTAGATGTGACTTTCTTCCCCGTCACTCACATTTGTCGTAATGGCACGAGAGCCTCACTGGCTATTCCCCAATGCTGTGTGTATGCATGAGTGTGTGTAAGCCCACTGCCCCAAGCATGTCTCATTTCAAAGTGCTGTCACTCCCTGCTTCCTGGCATCTATTAACACCCACCATTATCATGCTAATCTACATTGTATGATTACATAAAGTAATTTATGCACAGTTCTGTTCCATGGCTGCACAGGGATGCGTGCCTCTATTGTTGAATGCTTTAAAAGGAACATTTTATGATCATCAAACTCCTTTTATCGTCTCTCCCTCTTTGAATCTACTCTGTTTTCTGGCACTTTTCACACTTGTCTTCTTACTCTATCAACAAATTCTGCAAAAGCACTCGCAAAGATTTGAAGGCCTCTGCCTACTGAGAAAATAATAGCTAAAATCGCCAACTGAGCCGTGCTGCTTTGTTCATGAAGAGACGATGAGTTGAGATCACTTTCCTCACAGTCCTCGTTAGCTCCATATCGGAAATGGTAAGAATGTGTTTTGTGCTGAAAGCAGAGGGCAAGAGATGAGCTCTCTTCCTCATTTATTCACAGCTAGTGGAGTAATTAGGAATGCAGAGGGCTGTTAAATTAAAACTGAATTGCACTTATTAACATTTTAACTACCAACCCCACCCTCTTTAGACACTAAACAAGGACAGTTTCAGCTCTAATATGCCTGAAGAATCCCGCTGAGGGGACTCTTTATGTATCTCTAAAACAAAGACGTTCTTTAAAGTAAGATCTCCCTTTTGTTTAAACAACCAAGCATTTAACATTCAGTGTAATATGCCAAGTCTTCCTCCATGCTGTCAAGAGACGCACCACAGGAGCTTCTCAAACTCTTTGCTTAATGGAACACTATTTGTGGTCAGATTGGAAAGCTAATGGTGGTCCCTTTGAGGGTAACTCTCCAAATTAAATAGCATGGATTCACATCTGTCAGACAAAACCAGGAGGCTCTTTGTAATCAATGACCCAAACCAAGAGAGGCTCTACGGGGGGTGCCTCTGCTATGATGGCAGCAAGCATAAGGAGCCACCAGGGACGCAGGCAGCTCACCTGCACTAACAGCCACTGTGCTGGGCTTGTGGAGCAGGCTAGAACCTGGGAGGGAGCACCAGCAGGGTTAATGTACATTTATAGAACAGGTCAAACTACTTAAGCCAGGCACTGATTTATAATGCAGGAGTGCAATGTGACTAAACTGTAAAGGGAATTCTTGTTTTTCTGTGCAAACATTGCCGTCGGTGTTGTGTTAAAATGTTGAACCCCATTAATTTTATCACTCCCCCTCTCTTGTTTCTCTACGTCTTTAAATTTTGTTTGGAGGAGAGACTTGCAAGGCCTCCCGCTGTTCTGGAGAATTTCCTCTCGTTGTTAATTTTCCCTGCTCCATATGGCGCCACAGACACTTCACCTGCAGGCTGTAGCAGGCCGCGCGGCAGCCAGCAGACATCCTCGGGCTCAGGCTGTCATTTACACAGGCCTGTGCATCTGTCTGAGCAGAACACAACAGAACAGAGACAGCTCTTCCCTTCACCTCACAGCCTGAGTCCGGGCACCATCCGCCTGACAAAATCAGATGTCTAAAATACAGTGAATTATAAAGGCGGTGGCAGGTTTAGACAAGACTCCCGCCATGCAAAATTCTCACGTTCTCACTACCTGTTTGGAAAATTCAGGCTGGAGAACAGCCAGAGAGACCATGCCAAATATGTTTGTGTGCATGTGTGTATAAGTCTGTCTTTTGAGCGTGTGCATCCGAGTGTGCACACGAGCCTGTCCCTGTGTGTTTGTGTTTGTGTGTTTTCAGGGGGTTTGAAGTTTGCCTATGGCAGAGCCATGGAAGAGAGGGTTTCATCCTGGCTTGTCATTGATTAGAGAAGAGTCTTTAATTCCATCCCACCCCATGTTGTGATTCATTTGCATTCTGTGTCAGGAGGTAATGGAGTTTTGCTCTACGGTTTGCTCTGAAAATCTTGAAGATGTGGTCTAATGTGCATGCAGCCGCTAGCAAAGAGCTTTCTGATTTATTATGTCTCTTGTGTTTGCTCATTTTTTTCCCCCTTCTTTCTTGTCTTGGGGTACGACTCTGTGCTTTGCCGTCAAATGGCTTGGAGAGAGGAGAGGTGCACAAACTGCAAAGACTCCCAAGATATTTGTCATAATTGTTCTACAGACTAGATTTACATCTAAAACTGAGACACTTGCAGTGGAACTGTGCATTTCTATTCACCTTAATATCCCCCTTTGTGTTCAGCAAACATATTATTTTCTTTATTACGGAAACAAATGCTGCATATTTTGTGTTCTGTTCAACTTTTGCAAAATTTGAGACAATGGTATTGAAATACTTTGATATTTAGAATATTAAAAAAATGTATCTTTTTTAAAATTTATTTCACTATTTCCAAAAGTTATTGAAATTTGGACAAAGGGCTGAATAAAGTTATCTCATTTGGAATCATTGTTCATATGTTTTTGCATTATTTAATCATGCTCTTTGGAAAAAAAACATTGTCTAACTGTGAACACTTTATTATTAATTTTTACATTCCAATAATTTTCGATCTTTACAGTAATTTTCTGCAAAGGTAAAGGCTGTGAGTACTCTCTGTCCCCTGTCAGTTCAGCATGTGCCCTTATTTTCTGTGACTCTTAAATGATTCCTTTTCACAGAGGTCTGATTTTCCCATTATGTCTGAGATGAGATATGAGGTTAGGGGAAGCTACTGGTGGGGCTGGATTGGCTGCCGGTTGGTGAGTCGGGTAGGTTTTTCTGAGCAAAGTTGGGAAAATGTGGTGATAAAATTTGTCAACCTCTGGGGGTGGGGTGTGTTCAGGGTCACGGCTAAATCTGTGCGCCTTGGGCAAAAGGCTAGCCCATAATTCCAGCACAGACGAGCAGAGAGCTGACCTCAGTACAGCTGAGGCCAAGCCACACCGATTTCTGCACACCTGCAGGATCGTCAGTGGGATAACAATGAAGGCGAGGGGACAGACAGGGGTCTCTCTCTCTATCTTTCCCTCTGTCTCCCTCCCTCTCTCTCTTTCTCTTCTTCTCTCCCTTTCTTCTTGGCCTATCTATGGAGACACCTGAACGTCCTTGCACAGTGACCGTCTCCCTGCTTTTCTTCATTCCTCCTCAAAAGAATATAGCTGTTCACATAAGAGTGTGCTGCTTTTGAAGTAGCAAATGGAATTTTCAAGGCATCCTTACAAATACTTAGTCTATCAAAGAAATAACTCAATCTAAAATGACAAGAATTGCACTCTTACAGTTGCTATCCATTTTCATCCACATATTGATTCTCTTTTATATCAAAGTGTTGCATCAACATGCAATCATGTTAATACATCTTACCTATTGTGAGTCATGGCTCATTCAACTGATAAATATGTAAATTAAAATGTTTTATAGTTGATAGCCAACATTAATCTCATTTGGACGTCTTAAACCAAATTAAATGAGAAAGTGTAGCACGTAGCAGTTTGCAAAGTGTGCTGTGGATTCATCTCTGAATTAAAAAGGAAATGAGCAGGAGACAGAACTTGCTTTTTTATTACAAATGTTAATGAAAAATGTTATTGACTTGAACAAATGGAGAATACACCTGGAAATGTATATTAAAACCCCTTTTCCAATTTCTCTCTCTGTGTAGTTTGCAATTATAGTTATTTCAGCAATAGTCGCGGAATTAATTTTGCGTGCAGACTGATAATGTTAGCAGTGTAAGAAGAATGGATATTGTGTTGGATAGGGGGTCTCTAGGTATTTACAAGGAGTGGAGAGAGCAAAGCTTTATTTAATTGAAAGAATGAATCAATAACAGCTGTAGTGCTTTGACAAAGACGGCCTTGCAAAATGAGCAAGTAATTTACTGTGGACAATCCAAGGTCCAGTGGATGGCTGATTGACAGAGTGTATTCTGGGTGTAAGACTGCCAAGTGTAGCTACAGGCAGGTGGATATCTTTAAAAACTGACAAATTACAAAGATAAGCACTTCCATGGATTGTTAGCTTTAGTGCTGAGAATTGAAATAACTTGTCAGTGCTGATTTTCACCACTGATGATAAACACTCCATGTTTCTTTGTCACTCATATGCTGGGGTAAATAAATGTCTTTTATCATTCCAGAATTAGAAATAAGAACTTTTTACAGTCCTTTCCACTTTCAAATGGTCCATTTTTCATGCAGCCATTAACAGTGGACCAACAATCCTCCGATATATGTATGTGTAGGTTTCAGAAGTTTGTGATTTGTATCTGTAACTTGGCAGAAACTCTTTTCCTCTCTCAAGAGAAGCTCTTCAGCTGTGCATCAGAAGAGACACAATTGGCTTTTCCTCACTAGTTACATTTTACAATCCTGTTTTTCATTGCTGCTGGATGTTGGTAAATGTTTTCTCAAATCTCACTTATGCATCATTGCACTCAGGCCATCACTGAGATCCTTTTTTTGAAAAAAAAAATCAATCTTTAAGGTAAATTAGTCTCCATATACACTGGCAGCCATCCCAGTATGTAAATTCATGTGCTAATTCACTACATGATTTCATTTCAAGTTCCAAGCAAATGAGATTTTAATTGAAAATGAGATCTTCCATAGAGTCTCTCACCGGAGCTGTGCAGCAGGGGAATGATACTTTTCGCAGATTGTTTTAAGAGACAAGATTTTTTTTTCAACTTCCAAGCCATTTACAAAAAGATTGTATGTTTTCTCATCCTGCCGTTTCCCCACAACCTGCAGGTTAGTAAAAACACACAGTGAAATTAACATTGTGCTTCAGCTCCTTGTCGGTATGAAGAGGCGGGCTATTAACATTTGTGTATTTTCATTATGTTAATGGTGTTAACACATGCCCACAGATTGCCACCAGTGGTGCAGTAATTCTGTCTTGCTGAACATAAAGTGTCCGAGTGGGTCATTTTGATTATGACACGCTAATTACATATTGCCTTTCCTCTCTGTGTATTCTTCCCTCAAACTCAGAAAGACCTACAGTCTTTAATGGTTAGCTTTTATGAGTTGGTGGAAAGAAAATAGCAGAAAAAGATCTCTGCCTATGTTCCTGACGGCTATGTTGCACGCATGCTTCACTGCTTCCCTTTAAACTTCCTAAATTGTGTTTCACAATAAATAGATGCCCAAGCCTTTAACTGCCAGTATTAGATTAGATACCATTAGATGTAATAGAAAATTCTCTCCCTGTAATATTTTCATAAGAGTTTGAGGCATTTGATTAATCTGACCACATTTTATTGCATTAATGATTTTTTTCCCTTTCCACTCTGCTGTAAAGACATTGGCTAATGCTGTTTTCTGTCTCCCCTCTCTGCTCACTCTCATTCATCCTCAGCCGTTATTGCAATGCATTGTTGATGAGGTGAGTCGGCGTCTTATGTGCTTTCACTCCTAAAGTCATTCCTAATGGAGTGGAAACCTTATATTTTGTTTCCTAATGAAGCACAGGAGTGGCAGACAGCTCCGCTTGGGCTGTCCTATGGCTGCCTGCAGGTTGAAGCCACCGGCCCGAGCCAAGCTGCTCCGAGGAACCCAGCAGGGGATGTTCGGCCGGGACAGCAGACAGCATACACATGAACTCTCGCACAGGCCATAGCAAAAATCTAAAAATATGCAGTGATGGAGGAAGTGTTCAGACCTCTCACTTAGAGTTTCAGTGTGTAGGATTTAGGGGGATCTGTTTATATAATATGGCAAAAAATGGAATATAATATTCACAAAAATGTTTTCGTCAGTGTATAATCACTTAAAAATAGGAATCATTGTGTTTCCTTGGAGGGAGCATTTTATATCTACAGAGGAAGCAGGTCCTCTTCAGTTGAATCCACCAGGTTGTACCGCCATGTTGCTACAGTAGCCCAGAATGGACAAACCAAACCCTGGCTTCAGAGAGAGCCTTTGTGTTTTTAGGATGTATCATGTTTACCTCAGGTCCTCTTGCACACTTTAAAGGGGAGCATGAGCAAAAGGAGATTCATTATGGTTGTGTGCTATCTGCAACTTTACCCCTTGAAGCCACTAAATCCTGCACACTGGACCTTTAAGTACAATGCAGCAATTTTAAAATGGTCCATCACATGTAAAAAATGACAGGTTGAAGTTTTGATGACAATGTAAAGTTTTGTTAATGGTTACAGAGTGTTATTTATTGAAAGTCTGGATCTTGCTTTCAGGGAGAGTTCAGCTGTTTTCTGTCTTTGTGCTAAGCTAAGATAACCAACTGTTGGTTGTAGCCTGCTATTTACTTTTAGGGTTCAGCAATAGCGACTGCCCAGAGCGAGTAAAATTCCATGTCAGGCTAAAATTTTAGCAACCTAATTGCCAGTTAGCACCAGGCTTGTGGTAAAAAGGGACTGATCTTTGAAAGCAAGTATGTACAGTTTTCTCTAAATAACTTTGGCTAAATGCACTTAGTGCCTCAGCAGAACCTTAAAAAAAGACCAGCATTTGTAGTTTTTCCTCAGCCAATTTAAACAACCCTGCAACATTTGTTTTAACAGCACATCAAACTGTAAAAATGTGTCACCGTAGCTGTGACCATGTTGACTATTTCACAGTGCTGCAGTGATGTATCTGACTAAGATTACATGCTTTCAATCAACAAAATATCTGAGGGTTTGATGGCCCCATTCACTGCTTACAGCTCTGTTTAACCAGAACCTGAAGTGATAGGTCTGTGCACTGAGAGTCCACGGAAAACTATCCGAGCTATTCTGAGCTGAGGTTTCACAGCAAGGTCACTTTTAAAACAAAATGTCTCCTCCGCTATCTAGGTCACAGCACATTCTGTTACTTTCTCCGAAACTTCCTTCCTCTCCTCCTTCCTGCCACAGCTTATAATTAAACACACACAATTATCCCAAATTTAATGGGATTTCAGAACCAGGCTTTTATTTAAGAGGTAATGAATAATATTTTAATTGCATATGTAACTGTGAGATCGAAATGTGCTTCTCTCATCACGTGTAATTACTACGACACATTTTTCTACTGTGATATTTGGGGAATGCGATCAATAGCTGATGAGTGTCCTTTTTTTTCTGCGTTTTTAAGGTCACTGTGTGATTGTTACTAATTGTGAAAAGATCCAGCAGGGAAAAGTGAAAGCATAAGCACACTTAAAACATATGGATAGTGTCCTATTGTTTATTGATGTCTGTAATTAATGATATAATGCATGGCACTGAAGTACTTTGACCTCTGAACCGATCATTATTCAGAGTGAAGCAGCATCAATCAAACTGTGCTTTTCTCAGATCTATTTCTGTACACCCCCTCAGGGACATACGGGGCACCCACTGTATCCTCATTTGTATTCAGCTGACCAAGGCCTTACTATGAATGATTTAGAAGTCTGAATCAGATATTAACTAGATGAGAGGCCGTAATGTGAGATTTCACAGGCTGCTTCTGAAGTTCATAGACTGCAGTGTGTGCCTCTGTTTCTTCAAACTCAAAAAAAGTCATTTTCTTTATAGGACTTTAGTGTATTTACTGATTTCATCTCTCTGAATTCCACCACAGAAACAATATGTATTTACTCGTCTTTGGTAGATGCAGTTTCCAGGTCCAGTAAATGACAGGCTCAGTGGTGTTATTCACTCTCTCCACATCATTATGAGCATTTGAGCGCCTGCCTTTTGGATGGAGTGCTGGCCAGATTGTTTGGGCTATCTGGAAGGAACGACACGCATCGCTGCCCGGCCTGGGGTTTAGAGGTTGTGTGTGGTGTTGATGTCCCACTCCACCAAGCATCCCGGGCTCTCCTCAGGACGGGCGTATTAGAATAAGTCATTCCATTGTTAATTTAAATGGCTTAATACATCACTCTAAGGTAACAGAGTGATGTGAGCAGCGGAGGGAGAGAGCATGAGAAAGAGAGGGAGTGAGATGCCAAGGGGTGTTTCTTTAATATCAAACGAAATTGAATCCTGCATTACCTCACTTGTGCCGTTTCTCAAGCAGCTCCCAGGCTATTAATGGAAAGCTGTAACAGGATTGGTTCAGTCTTTGGGTTCTTTAATTTCATCGCAGCTCCCAGATGTTAGGTCTTTGTCTCATTGCCAATCCCTGGCTGATCTATGGTGTTGTCTTTATCCTGCCTCTACTCCATTGTGGCTGTGTTGTGTTATTGGGTCAGGTGAATCTATCAAGGACGGAGAGTTGGGCAGTTCACACACCAGGGGGATAATTACAGGGTGATTGGTGTCCTCATGCTTTCTGCTCTCACTGTCTTTGTCTCCTCTCTGTTAGCCTCACCCTTACATAAATGCACACAGCGTGGCACTGGAAGTCGACCAAAAAAAGCCACTCAGTCCCAGGGTCCCGGCCCCTCATACCTGTTTCAATCTCCGGGGCCCCGTTTTGAGCAGCTGTGTTTGTTTGATAGAAAACATGTGCACTATTGTTTACAGATGTTTGTGGACTTATTTACACCAGCGGATTGACTGGAACTCTGGAGACGGCAGACTTTAATTCTCCACCACCACATCTAGTGCTATTATTAACCTAACCTCCTCCCATAGATAACCGATCACAGTTAGCTTCCAGTTTCACACTTTTCCTGTCTCACTCAACCCTGAATCCTCACATCTGTGTATCCTTTCTGGGTCATAACATCACACTATTTCAAGCTGCTATTCAAGTTCACATAAAGGGGCTGTGTTTAATTGTAAATGAGAAATACAAATAATAGCTAGCTAGTTCACTAACTTCCATCTTCATTTTCTTACGAATCATCTGGTGTTTTTGTTTTTTCCCCACAAGTTATAGCAACTAGAGAGGGCAAAGGGGATGTGACAGGAAAAAATAACGAAATGGAACATTACCTTGAATAAAATTATTAACTTGAATTGGTTTGCTGGTTTGTTGTCCATCTCAGGGGTCACCCACAGGCATGAGCCTGTTTACTGGTTGTGACTTTACCAGGTCAAAGTTCACCACAGTTGAACTTCATGGGAAGTTGCTTTGATACTCGAAGCAAATATTTGACTCCTTCCTTTTTTGAAATGACTGTGAGACAAATATTCACAGAAGCAACAAAAATATTTGCCATGGTCAGTTCTGTGCATGTGTGTCCCAGTTTAAAACCAGTAAGGTGATGGTCATGTGACCAAAGAAGGGTAGCCAAAGGTAGGCTTGCCTTGTGTGGCCTTGCTAGCTTTTATATTTGTGGTTAATAAGAGATGAAAAAACATAACAAGAGCATCTCTGACAAAGGAAAAGAAAAACTGTACAAGAAAGGAACAAATGTTACAAAGCTTTTTTGATCACCCTGATACCTACATTCATTCAATAAGAGCATTCTCTTATCGCCTTTTTTGATTGTAATCACTGCAAAAATGTTTGAATGTGAAAACATTCACACAAAAAAACAAACTTAAAACCTCCTTTTCAAAATAATAAACTCTCAGCAAGAAAGCAGATAAGCTCAGTGCGTCTTTATCTCCATACATACTGGATGCACCATACAGGATATGTGTTGACTTTAAAGTTTGTAACCTTGAAAGTGCAGTTTCTTGGAGGGGGGCTCTTATTTGTTTGTTGGGCAAGGGTTCCCCAGTCCCTGGTGCAGACAAGTATGTTGCACACCCTCTCACTTGCATCTGATCTTGATGGAAATCTCTGGTCTTGTGTTGTTCACACACACACACACACACACAACCCACACCCACACACACACATAACTATTGCTATTTGCACTTCCTGACTTTGGGCTGTTTGGGCTGTTTCAGCACTCTGGACAGTTCCTCCACAGGGACTTGCAGAGTGTTCAAACCGGAGGCTCTCACCTCGCCCCAAAGTCTGACTGAGGACACCAAGACTGAGTCAAAAACTGAGATTTGCCACTTGCAGACTGTGACATGTGTGTGTGTGCGTGCTGATGAGTCCACTGAGTCACCCAGCCCTTCCCCCACATACGCATATCATCCACCCAGAGCCATTCTATCTGTATGGAAATTTGGGCTCCACAGCTGGAATCCCACAAAGCACTGTCATCTACTAATAGTTATTATCTCTTTGGCCTGCTCCCTCACAAAAATCCTGCAATACAAACACATCACATCTTTATGGTAATGCCCTACAATACAGCCCCAAGCTATGGAGCATAGACCTTTGTTATCATTACGATAATTCCCATTCTCACTTGACTCCTCATTACACCATCGAAACTGCTCCGGGTTGGATGTAGACAAATCCCTGCATCTTTCTTTATTACACTGTAGAATACAGTGTTAATACACAAAACTTAAACTCCCTAAGTACTCTCTAAGCATAGTGAGGCGATTGGTGTAATGAAAATTAAGCATTAGAGTTGTCACAGTGGATTAGCAGCAGAGAGGCCTGTGTGCTTCAGTATTTGTGCTTATTTGTTGTAGATAGGGCTAAATATAATCATATATTGACTTTTGTGTTATTGTATGACACTATTTTCTCAGACATCTTGTCTTTGACCAACATCAGAAAAATTATATTGTTTTTCTATTGATTTTAGCAATATCACCTAGGCTAAGTGGTAAATATGTCTTGATATATCAGTCCACAGATTAAAGATCAATACTTTTGCAACAATTTTACACTGTATTTATTTTTTAATTAATTTTACCCAACTTAGAGAGACTTAAAAAATAGGCTTCAGTCCTCAAGCCTCAGGGTGAGGAACTGTAATTTCTTTATGTTATCATCAGTGCACTCCTGTTTAAATCAAATGTTTGCACTTGTGACATATGTACATTTTACTTTTCTGCATATATTCATATTGAAATTCTCTAATCTTTTATTTTTTGTAAATCTTACACTAGACTTTCAGCACAGCTTAAGGACTCTGCTGTGTTACCTTTCATGATAGATTTTTGCTTGTGTATGCTACAAATAATCCCTTTAATCCTAACAATGTAAAATTTTGACCATCCTCCTCTTCTTGTCTGATGGACATAGTGTCCACAGAAGAAAAAAAATTGCCACAGCATTTTTTTGTCAGGTTTTCCACAATTTAAAATCAACAGGAAAGCAGGTGACTTACTATACATTTACCCCATGATGAGCTTAGGGTCAGCTCTATATAAGAAGCAAAGCACAGAGAGGCATGGACCTCGCTGTGGTTGCTCGTGTCCTTGCGTCTTTATATGAATGCCCACACAAGGCCTCTGGATTGCACAAAAAAGTAATTGCGGAATGATTGGCACAGCTTGTCCCGTGCAGCCTGTGTCCCACACTTGAAGGCTCTCCTCAGAGCACCCTCATTGTCACACAGCCTTTTAGCACCTTTGTTCCTCCCTTCCCCTAGGACCTCACAGCTCACCATTGGCAGATGAGTCCCTGTCTGTGACAAAAGGGTCCCTGCGCTCAGCCTCATTTGATGCAGTGATGAACTCCCCCAACTCCCCCCTTCACTCACACAAAAACACACACACACACACATACACACACACACACACACACCTACACACACACACATACATACGCTGCTCGCACACCACCTCCTGCGAGAAGAAATGTTCCGTTTAGCGGTGGAGGATGTGGGGGTCAGGACCCAAGGGTGAGCTTTTAGAAGACAAATAAACATCAGAGCAGGAGAGGAGTGATGTCTTGTTTACACATTAGCAACCATTTAGCAAGTCTCACTGTTTTCGCTGCGTCTCTCCGGTGGCCTCACAAACAGCTGATCTTTCTCTTTTGTTGTCTTTCCAGCTCAGGATCCACTCAGGATCAACACTGTGGTCAATGGTGAATCATTTGAACAATCTGAGCTAATCCTGGCTGCTTTAACTGACAACAAATCATGTATCATATCCAAAATGACTGTGACTCATCCAGTTACACAGAGCGTATTAGAAAGATCTGGAATAATTAGCCAGCAGCACCTTTTCCCTGTGACTGTCATTAAACAGTCTCTCCACATTTTGTTCTGCTCTTACCCTTCCTCGGTTAATTTTTGTGATACCCAATCAGGCTCTTGCACACACACTCACAAACTGCATCTTTCTAATACCATCTAATGAGGTGATGACCAACCACTTGTTATAATTGCTTCAGTCTCCTTTTAATTTTCAAGCTTATTAATCATATGTAGAGTTATTTAAGAATGCATAAATTAATCTTAGATTAAAAAGCCTATCAAAGCCTCAAAACAATTAAAGAGTAAGGTAAGATTTCCCCTGGGCTGGCACTTTTATTTTAATAGAGTGTTCAGGTGATTATCATACTTGGATGCAGCACTGTGATTAATGCAGACACACTTTTAAATGAGCTGTTCTTTCTTGCAAAAAAAGGTGGAAAAAGCACAAGCCTGATTATGACCTTACTGACTTTTTGGTAGTTTCGTCGTTGCCTTGAATCGGTTTGGTTAAAACGAATTTATATTCACATATATTATTCATATATATATATATTTTAATTTAAATTTTAAGGACTTGTTCTCAGTCCTTTGAACAGTTGAACAGGCATCATTTAATTCAAGTTGGAGTTGTTCGAGCTGTCAATAAAGGTTTGAATTTCCTCCGCTGGCAACAATGACTTTTAATTAAGATGTTTATGTTGATGACAATCCAGGTTTAACAGGCCACACCCGTTCAGTGATCGATAAGCAGATGAGGGGGATAGATACTTGATTTGAATTTGACGTGAGGGGCTTTTGACGTGAGGGGACGCCCCAAGTAATTCCACCGTCTGCTCACTTTCTTTTTTCTTTTTTTTTTTGAGTTTTGATCTCAGGCAAAAATGCATTTTGAAACTAATATCCGTTATAAAACTTGATTTTTATTTTGTTAAGCAAACAGATTGACTGAAAAATTATGCTCATCACGGAATAGAATCAAGCTAAAAAAAACAAAATCATAATTTAGGCATTCAGTCAGCTTCAAATTTTAGGTTTTTATGATAAAATGTGGCAAAAAATAAAGAACTTATTTCGTTGATGTTTTTAAACGTTTAGATTTTTTATTTGGTAACTGCTGCAAATGATCATTTTCATCATTGTTTCAACTGTAATTTTTTTAAATTAAATTTTATAATATTTTTAATGATATATGTGAATACTGTATTAAAATTAAAAATGCATATTCCCATTTAAATATTATAATTTGGACAGATTGTCATTAATACCGTTCAGCTATGTCACTAAAGTCAGTAGGACCAACAGCAACGCGTCCTGTTACCTTCATCAATATTTCATCAGTGCTTGGCGCGCCGCGCGTGTGCCAGATGAAAACGATTAACCCAAAGCTTTTATTGACTTTACAAAGTTAAATGCCCGTCGCTTATGGCGCAAGGCTGTCCTCATTGTTCTTCCGTCTGATCTTTTTTCCTTCTGCTTGGAGAAAAACAAATAATAAGCGCAGATCACAGAGTGTGACCTTTAGAGCAGCTGTTTTTTGTCAAAACGCATGTAGGCGTCGTGTGGCTTGTAAACGATGAATCCGTGGGAACGGAGCACGTGTTGAAGGCCTGCACGCCGTATTCATCTGCGGGCCCTGACTCCATACACACAACAATGTGTCGGTGGGTCCCTGCTGTTTTTTAGCGGAATGAAAAATCCCACTGCAGCCTCGTCTGTGCATAATATCTCGTTTTTTAAATAGAGAAAATGCAAAAGAATTAATTAAATACATTATGGTCGACACAATAGAGTAGAGAGAAGCGCTAATAAAAGAGTGATGCGACAGTTTTCCTTTTTTTATTTAGATTTTATTTAAACCTGCAGGCTGCATGAAACATCATGTTAAGATGATGATGATAGATTACTATTTTTTAAATTTAATTTAAGATTTTATCGCTTCATCCTTATGTGTAGACCTTCAGGCTGTTCTGAGACCAAACGCTCAAACCCTCTTCATTGGTCATGAATCCATAGTTAATGCAGACTGCCTGTGTGAGTGGGAGTGCCTTGCCACAAGTTTTGCCGTCACTTGATTGCTGTCGGTGTCGTGGAGGGGGCTGTGCTACAGTCTGTCTGCCATGTGGACACTGCTGCTGCTGCTGAAGCAACACAAACCATCCGCGCACACCGTCAACTGAGAGAAGAGAGAGAGAGAGAGAAAGAGGGAGAGAGAGAGAGAGAGGCGGGGGAGCACAGTGAGCTGAAGGGAGGCGGCGCTGCACGGACAACTGCGTCCCACTCCTAACGCAAACATCTTTATATCCTCCAGCACAGACTAGATTTCTTATCGCTCAGACTTTCTCTTGATCACTGCTGTTTCATTCACGGCGGAGGGGAGCTGCGCGAGCATTAGAGGTGAGTTTTTGAAACTGATTTCGGCAGTGTGATATCGGCTGTGTTTGTCTCTTGACCTCAATACGTCTAATACAACGTTTTTGTGAGCTCAGTCCTTTAAAAATACAACAGGAAATTATTCTGAGTTTACAGCTGCAGACAGTCGCGTGTTGATAACAGTAGGCTGAAGATAAAGGCTGAAGTTAAATGCAGTTACAATTAATTTAAGTTAAGATTTAGAAAATAGAATCTGAACATCATAATAATGTCACAAAACACATTTCTTAATAAGGCTCTGAATCAATTCTCAAGGACTGCTCTCACAGAAAACGGGTTCGTGCAACTTTATTCAAATGTGGAGCTTTAATTATCTGTCCCCTTTCTATGTTTAGCGTGTTGAACTATAAAACAGTGACCTAAAAGCCCGTAATTAACTATATTTATAAAGCTCTACTTGAGGCTGTTATTTCTTTAACAAAAACGCACATATTCATGACAAACGTTGTCTCTGCAGCCTCCAGGCCTCCAAGAATGGACTCCTTATCTGCGGGGCGAGACTCCAGCTCCTCGCCAAGCTCCAAACAAGAACTTTCCTACCCAGGCACCAAGAACCTGAAGCCCAACCAGGTCGGAGAGACAGTGCTGTACGGAATACCGATCGTGTCTTTGGTGATAGATGGCCAGGAGAGACTTTGCCTTGCACAGATATCTAACACCCTGCTGAAGAATTACAGCTATAACGAGATACACAACCGGCGTGTGGCGCTGGGGATAACCTGCGTCCAGTGCACTCCTGTCCAGCTGGAGATCCTCCGCAGAGCCGGGGCGATGCCAATCTCCTCCAGGCGCTGCGGGATGATCACTAAACGTGAGGCCGAGAGACTTTGTAAGTCGTTTCTAGGAGCTCATTCGCCTCCCAAACTTCCTGAAAATTTTGCCTTCGATGTGTCCCATGAATGCGCCTGGGGGTGTCGTGGCAACTTCATCCCGGCCAGATACAACAGCTCCAGGGCCAAGTGCATCAAGTGCTCCTATTGCAACATGTATTTTTCTCCAAATAAATTCATATTTCATTCGCATCGCACGCCAGAGTCCAAGTACACGCAGCCAGATGCAGCTAATTTTAATTCTTGGAGGCGGCATCTCAAGTTAACAGATAAAGGCTCTCAGACAGATATATTACATGCATGGGAAGATGTGAAGGCCATGTTCAATGGTGGCAGTCGTAAGAGGACGCTGCCAGGATCAGGGTCCAGTTCTCCTTTAAAACCTCAAGGACCCAACTGTCCCCGAGACTCACCCGAGATACCTGCAAAAATCCTTAGCTGCGAGGACAACCGGGGCGCCATGGCGAGCACGCGCAGCTACCCGGTCATCCCTGTGCCCAGTAAAGGCTTTGGCATGTTGCAAAAAATCCCACCTCCGCTCTTCCCTCATCCATACGGGTTCCCAGCTTTCGGCCTGTGCCAGAAGAAGGAAGACAGTATGATGGGAGAGCAAAGTAAAGCCGGTCTTCCGGGTGTACTGTGGCCTGGTACCAAGGACAGCGCCTATCACTCCTTCCCCATGTTCTGGCCCGCAGCGGGCCCGCTGCCCATGCCTCCGTACTCCCAGACTCAGCACAAACCTCCACCAGAGCTGCTGTGTCCTCCCAGACAGACTGACGTGGACATATCTGAGCCCAGCGACCGAAGCACCAACACATCAAAAGACAGCATGGTGGAAAACGACCGGTGCTCCAGCACTCAGTCCACGCGTAATGAAGACGACAAGTCAGGGGACGAGGCGAGGCCGCTGGAGGGGATGACCCTTGCGCCCCGGAAAATCAGCTACGTCTCCGCGTTCAGACCTGTTATTAAAGACGCTGACTGCATCGCCAAGTTGTACGGCAACAGGGGCACTTACAACGGGTGTCGCACCGGCTATTTATCGCCCGATTTTTTAAGTGAAAGCTCAAGCTACCGGTCCATGTCTCCATGCGTGGACAGTGAGGGCGAGCCGGACGTGGACGTGGAGACGAATAAGACACCAGAGGAGGAGGAGGATTCCCGGCCTCTGTCCTCCGTGTGTCCTCGGACTCCTTCCAGCTTGGCTCACAGTGTTTCACCGAACAATTCAGACTCCAAGGCCATGCAGGAGAGCAACCTGGTCAATTCCCAGAAAATGAGCCTGCACGTGGGCCAGTCCTCTGAAAGAGAACTGCAGAACAAGCAGTTATCAGAAACCCACATAGCTGCGTCTTTTACTGAAGTGAGTGACTTATAACTGAGAAACGCTGGCGATAATTCAAGCTGTAATATGTCACTGACGTTTTCTGCAAATGGGTTTTCTTTCTTTGGCTTGTATGCATTTTTAAATTGAAAAAATCTCTGTGTTCTTGTTGGGAAATTTGTCCTTTATTTTAAAAGTGTAACAGCAGCAAGAAACAGCATGTCCACAACATTTAGAAAAACACAAAGCATTCTTTTAAATAAAAAAATATGTAAACTTCGACGTAGAGTATTTTTAATAATGTTAAATTTTATTGAAATTTATTATGAATATTTTTACAAAGCCTCTTGTGGTTTAAAGAGCTCAAAAAAGTGGTGATTCTTTCTCCTTTAGGTATACACACCGGAGAGGAGTGAGCTGCAACAAAGGAGCAGTCCGTATCATTTCAGACCTGCGAATTACCCGACTGGAGTACTTACAACAAATGGTTAGACTTTTTTCCTGCTTTGTTAAAACATTTAGCTGTAGAAAAAAAACGAAAAGAGGGTGAAAATTACATCGATTTATTTTCTCTTAAGATGAGAGTTCAAGTAAAGAAGAGCCGTCTTCCACAGTGGAGGAGATCGAAACGAAATCTTTTAATGAACAAAGCAGCGAGGAGATCCAGCGAGAGCGCGATGAGGGTAAGTCACACCGAGGTCAGAGAAAAGGATTCTTGAAGTGATGAAAGCTCTACCTTAAGAGATACGGTCTGCGTTCACTGTAGAAAGACGAATATAATTTATTTTCTTTGTATTCAGGCGAGGACGCAGCAGCCAGAGCTCTGCCAGCACAAAGAGCCATAGAAAATCTGGCAAAAGGTAAGGCGGTGCTTTACAGTCAAATAAAATAGTTGATAACAAGGTTTTTCAAATTATTATTATTATTATTATTATTATTATTATTATTATTATTATTATTTAGGTAAAATTAGACTATTGCCTAATTACGTTAGTACTGAATAATGCC
>JAPZDV010000023.1:15784716-15823876 GCA_029814665.1 Acanthurus lineatus
CCCACCCGATCTCTCTCTCTGTCTGTGACGTGCTGCCATGGCAACCCAAAAACTCCCAAACAGCGTCAGCTACACTCATCAAAGTTTAGATCAATGTGCGTCTTATATCTGCTGGTATGCGCCGCCACATCTTATTTCTTAGCCCGATTTCAACTGCCATTAGGATGTTCAAAGTTCCTGAAAGATTTAACTTTCGCGGGTCATCAATGAGCCGATCACCAACGAACAGATTGCCTTTATTGATGATCAAAGTGGGCTGCCAGTTACATTTTCATAATTGAAGTTTGTGTTAACATTGAGGTTTTTATTTGGGCAACAAGGCTCCTTGAAACACAGTTAAATACCAAGAGATAACGAAGGCCAAACATTTCTACATGCCTGCTGTATAATGCGGCACAATATATTGGCATAACGAGAAACACTACTTTTGTGGAGTGTAAGATGTCAAGTTGTTATTGTCTCTTTGTTCTAGACATGTTAATCCAGTTTGTGGTAGTAGATAAGGTTTATGGTGTTACCTTGTATGCATTACAAAGGACAGAGGTTTTTTGATTAGTTAAGAAAAACATTGTCCTTTGTTGTTGGATTAAATAATCTTATTTCCATTATTTTGACAATCTTCTACAACAAAAACAGGACCATCTTACAGTGTAACATATCTAAGGCATCATTAAATAATCTCTCTCAAAAAATTGTAAGATATGAATCAATGCTTTTTTTAACAGACATTATATTAAGAAAATGTTCCTGGTGTATTTTATTTCTCTATTTTGTCCAGATGCAGACGAGTTATTGTGTTCATACCCCTTATTATCACAGTATTTGGTGATGGATTAAAGCTTTGAAAAGTATTTTCAGTACACAACATGTGCAAGCTCTGCTTCTAGCCAAAAGGCTGCCTGGCCAAAGTCATCTTGTCGTCAGTGGCTGTGTTTGTTAAATATATACTGAAACGTTTACTGTTGGGCCTTTACTGCGATAATAGCCTGAGGGAAGGCCAAAGAAAACATGCTAATCTTCCTGATTCAAGCATATCTCAGAAATGAACATGTTACGGGTGTGAAGAATTTCACTATGATATAAAGAAGTAAATCAGACATTAATATTTTAATTAACAATGTCTGAAATCAAAATGAAACAATAAAACCTTTTTCTTAATAGTAAGAATAGACCATGTATTTCCCATGGTGTAATAGACAATTTTTCCCACTTTTTATTTTTCACCAGCAAATGGTAATGAGCCTTCGAGTTTCGGAGCTCCAAGTGTTGTTGGGGTATGCAGGACGGAATAAGCATGGGCGCAAACACGAACTTTTGACCAAAGCTCTCCATCTACTCAAGGCTGGTTGCAGTCCTGCGGTGCAGATGAAGATCAAAGAGCTCTATAGACGGCGCTTCCCAATCAAAATGGTTTCGCCAGTGGACCTGGCTCTACCTAGTGTTCATTCTGCCTCCAGTCTGCCTGCTGGCCTTGCCCAGTTGGGATTTGACAGCCACGGTTCCCCGTCGCCTCTGCTGCCTGTTTCTTTACTTGGGCCTAAGCATGAGCTGAGTCTGCCTCACCTCCCCTCTGCCCTGCACCCTGTACACCCTGATGTCAAGCTCCAGAGATTGCCATTTTATGATGTGCTGGATGAGCTTATTAAGCCAACCAGCCTGGGTAAGTTTACCACTTCCTGTTCAGCTGTGTAAGTGTATTGATAACACTTGTCCCCGAAACATATACTGATGAAATATTTTCAGCACAGATATCTGAACCATGACTTGCTTTCTTAGTTAACATGCTTAGTTGAAGTTCAGTATGAGTTGACACTGGTGCTTAGTGTTTTTTGTGGCATCCAATATGACTGTCAAGTTCTGTTCTGTTTTTATTTTTCCATAGCCTCAGACAACAGTCAACGGTTCCAGGAAGCATGCTATGCCTTCGCATTAACACCACTGCAAGTTCAACAGATCAGCAGCTCCATGTATGTGAGACACTCTTAGGTGCACACAGTTTTCAGGTGTCAGGGATATGAAGAAATAATACTGTAAAAGCACTGTAGCTACCAAACCACTTTCAAGTCACTGTTTATATTTCATATTTTAAACTGTTTTGACCAACCTGACTTGACTTCTCTTTTAATTCTTTAGGGACATATCTGGGACCAAATGTGACTTTGCTGTTCAAGTCCAGTTAAGGTATAACTAAAACACTTTTCTTCAGAGCATTAATAATTTGCTTTCTCTTTATAACAAAAAGTATATTTGCCTTAGTTGGCCAGTAGGTCTGTGTTTAGCTCCCTTTAGATCCGAGGGAACCAGAAACAACCATAACACTTGTATACATCTTGTCAGTCCAGTTTGTCTTTTGTCCTAAAACATATCTGCTTGTCCTAGAATTTCTTGAATGGTAGTGTTTGGGTTTCAAAGTCAGGCCTCAGAAAACCATTACCTAAGTTTTCAGTTATTTAAAATTATTTAAAGTTGAAGTAATTCGTTACTTTACAGTTAAAAGAGATGATAGGCCACAAAGATTGCAATCAAGGTAAACTGCCATGGGAACAGGTTCTGAACAGGTACTTATGGAATGAACAATGCAGCAAGGAAGTCTGCTGGATGCACAGGCTTATTCACAATGAACTAAAGCCATTTTTAAAAATATACAGTCTAAAGTGTGGACTTCTTTTAGGGCACCACAGGCTCAGTTGTCCTCTGAATTTTAAGTGTTTCACTTCAGTTATTAAATTCTTTATTTTCAGATTTTGTTTATCAGAGACAAGCTGTCCTCAGGAGGATCATTTTCCCCCTAATCTGTGTGTGAAGGTCAACGGCAAACCCTGTAATCTTCCAGTGAGTCCAGACAGTTGGTTATTACGTCTATCCTGTCATATTTTCTGTGCATCACACCAACAGTTACTGAGAATCAAAGTCACTGATGTTTGATGTGTTGACTGCAGGGATATCTTCCTCCAACCAAAAATGGAGTTGAACCAAAAAGACCCAGTCGCCCCATCAATATAACTTCTCTTGTCAGGCTGTCCACCACAGTTCCCAACACAATTGTGGTGTCATGGACTTCAGAAATTGGGAGGGTAAGAAGATCTATGTGACAGTTAAACAGTCAAGCGTTATAGCCCACTTAAACCTATTCTGTAGAAAGGACATCGGTCATTCAGTGTGACATGTTTTTCTCACTGTTTTATGTTTTGTTTTTTCAGAGTTTTTCCATGGCTGTTTATTTGGTAAGACAGCAGTCGTCTGCTGTGCTGTTACAAAGACTACGGGCCAAAGGAATTAGGAATCCTGATCACTCAAGAGCTCTAAGTAAGTTGCCACTCGGTTTTGATGTCAAAACATAAAGTCATGTTGCCACTTTATTTTTAAGTGAGTATCAAACAGACTATCACTCAAATTACCTTTATTCGTATGGTTACTACTATGCATTTTTTGTGGCTCTTTTGACCACTTAGTCACAGCACCCACGGAAGTCCCAGAAACTAAACATGGGACCTATAAAGGAACTAAGTTCTAAAAAGTAACTGAGTTCCTCAAAGTTGCATAGAAAAGTTCAGTGGATGTTCTAAAATGACCATTCGTTGTTTACTAGCATATTTTTGCGGAGCTTACATGTTCTTTATATATGTTTGTTTTGATTGTACAAAAGTATTTAGCGCTGCACAGTAATCCCAGAGCAATGTGAAATCTCTTTACATTGTTGTGTTCTGTGTGTGTTAATCAAGGATTAACTCTGAAAGACATTTTAATCTTGTTAAATAATGTACATTTATACACTACACTAGACCATTTCAAAGCTGTAATTCTTGTGTTCAATATTTGTTTTGCTTCTTCTTTCTCACAGTCAAGGAGAAATTAACAGCTGATCCAGAGAGTGAGATCGCCACAACCAGTCTACGAGTCTCTCTCCTGTGCCCTGTAAATATTCTGCTATTATGCTTAATTATAGAAAGCTTATGAAAATATAGCTAGTCAATTAGCCTATAAGCCAACTTCTAATAACAAAGTGATTTTTTTTTAAGTTGCCAGTAACTGTATTTTATAATCCTTAGACAAAAAGCACTTCTGTTTATACCACATAATTATTAAGAACATGTGACTTTATCCAAAATATATTTCATTGTTATAAAAACAAAGAAGTGCGGCAATGAATTCAGTACCAACAAGTGACATTTTTTTGTGTGTTTTTTATTGAAGCTTGGCAAGATGAGGCTGACAATCCCATGCAGAGCAATGACATGCTCTCACCTTCAGTGCTTTGATGCTACACTTTATATCCAAATGAATGAGAAGAAGCCGACCTGGGTGTGTCCAGTCTGCGACAAGAAGGCGCCGTATGAGCACCTTATTATTGATGGGTGAGCACAACACTGCTTTGGTCTTAGGTAGTATAAAATGATTCCAGTCTGGTGGCATGTAAAGTACAAAATGTTGTGCCAATGTTTTCCTTAAAGATGAAACATGCTAATGTGAGTGCTGGCAAGATAATGCAGAGGTTATCCACCTAAAAAAAAGTTTAACCTGTGTCATTAAAAGTGGCAAGGTCCTAGTAGATTACTTTCTGACAGGATTATTATGCAATTTACCCAATGATTTTTGAGGAGTAAGATCAAATAACTCATGCTGTGAAAATATTTTAGAACAAATACTATATTATATTATAAAGCACACTGCCTGTGTTTTTGCATCTCATAAACCTTACATCTTGTGGATCTATTGCTTAAATCAGCTGTTTTGTTTTATATGCCATAAGTTCATTTTTACCTTTAGTTCAACCAAAGCATCACCTTGTATATATATATATATATTTAAAAGTGTATTTGTTCTGAATGGACAGATAGGAATTAAAGCTGTTAAAAGTGCCACTAATATGATATTTACAAAATATAAGATTTAAGGGGTGATGAGTACCAATGCTTTTGTAATTCTGGTTCCAAATTGGTTTTGACATGCGGTTTTTACAGGTTGTTCATGGAAATCTTGAATAGCTGTTCAGACTGTGATGAAATCCAGTTCAAAGAAGATGGAAACTGGGCCCCCATGAGGTCAAAAAGAGAGGTGCAGGAAGTGTCTGCTTCTTACAATGGTGTAGACAGTGGTATGTATCTTGTACATTTCAGATCCTTTAAGTAAGCTCTGCATTGCAATCCAAGAGTGTAGTGTCAGTTAGCTGTTTCTTTGTAGATGCATCTCGGACTGAAACTCATGAGCAGAAACGGGGCTCATCTAATGACAACAGCAAGAAAGTTGATGTGATTGACCTGACACTGGATAGCTCCTCAGAAGATGAACTAGATGATGAGCCACCTCTTAAAAGAGCCTGTCCTTCGCTGTCACCTGTCTCTCCACCTCCAAACAAAGGGTGAGTCTCAAAAGCAAAAACAGTAAACTAAATTATATTTTGGGATCTTTGTGCTTAGCTCTGTCATGTTACATTTTTGCATAATGTGATGTGGCATGATTTTTTCTTAGAGTGCTGAACCTACACAACCAGGCCTCACCTGTGACCAGAACTCCCAGCATGCCCCCTGTGGAGACCAGTTACATTCCGCCTCCTCCACCTCTTATCCAGGACTATCGCCACTATTATCACACATCTAGTGACCTGCCAGGTAAACTTCTCACTTGCATCAAAGGATAGGTGTAGCTTTTAATGTTGAAGTCTGTCTCAATGCAATATTCACTTATCCTTAAGTTTGTACTGCAGACACAGTGGACATTATCCACCGTTCATGTTCTACTTGTTCTGCACGACAGGTTGTTGTTGAGTTTATTTTTGCTGTGTGACAGGTTGTGAGATCAATTGATATAAATCAAAAATCTCCAAAGCTTGTCATTGGGATAATTATCCCCTAACAAGATAATTTAACCACCCTTTGTATTGCCTTGTGCAAGAATGGTGCTATGTAAAAAAATTCTCGGCCCTACTTTAACCAAATGCAGTGCCATATTTCACAGTTTGAAATTTTTCATGGCACCTCAAATTTATATAAGACAGACTAAGTAAAATTTAAACAAACCTATCCTTGAACACATGTTTGGTACATCCGAAATGTCAGTATTGATGGTCTGTATTGAGATTACAGTAAATTGGCAGTCTTCTTCCTTTTCTTACAGATTTAAATTTCTTCTCCTTCCTCCCAGGCGACAATCAGGTATAACTGAAATACCCGAACACTAGCAGCAGCTTTAAGCAGTATGTTTGTGTTTTAGTTGTTGTGTTAATGGTCACTTTCTCTGTCCTGTTAGCATTACAACATGGTGATGGCCGCTGCAGCAGCTGCATCAGCCTCAGCTTCAGAGGACCACGACCTGCTACTCAACCGTTTCCTGCCCTATGGCTCCTCTCAGATGTTACGAGAACAGCCGGGCACACCTGGGAGCAGCACGCTGGCCGCCACCAACGGAGGCAGCAACAGTGGCAGCACCAGTAGTTTGGTGTCTTCCAGCAGTCTGCGGGACCGTGACAAAGACAGAGAGCGAGACAGAGACAGGGACAGCCACAGCATCTCAGGATTGTCAAGGTCCTACGTAGAGGCTGCAGCGGCCATTTATGGCTCCATATCTGACGTTATCTCTCTTGACTAGATCCACACAGAACTGAAAGACAAGGGAGACCTCAAGAACAGGAGTTCTTTGTAAATAAGGAAGAGGAAGATGAAAGAATACAATGCTATGTACAGAGAGGAAAATCTATTTTCAATTTTACTTATCATATGTATATAAACTTAGGACACTTCTTGTCCGGTGAGTTACTTCAGTTGATATTTTTCTGTGAATACTGAAGACTTTTTCACACCTCTTCACGTGGTCCTTTGATTATATTGTACCTTTTGTACCTGGTTTTTACAGTTTTGTTTCGATATTCCATGTCAATGGCATTATTTCAGTATAATTTTATGTGCACAGAACCCAATGAGGTGACACCTTATTGAACATGATATTTAGAATATAAAGAAAATGGGCATTGTTATAGATGTACAAAAGGCAAGTCACATCAAAACAGGACATTGTGTATCATGTTCTTTATTTTCTAAATGGCATCTTTTTTGTCAAAATGTTGTGACAGCAGAAAGATCTGGCCATTTTTGCCATCACTGTAGATTTTTCTGTAGGACATTCATGCTGTGGTCATATTATTTTTAAAGATTTATTTATGATGTAAGTTATGTTGGAGGTATGCTGTTGTTTAAGAAGCATTCCCTATGCCTCTAGGGATTGTTGCCACTAGAATTGCAATAGTAACTGCTAGATCCTTCTGTTGTCAGAACTGCAGTCTTCTGGCTTGTTTCAGTCAAATCGAACAGGAACAATATGGAATAGTTTAGACTGTACCTAAAATACATATAAATTGGGAGGAAGTCAGTATTGTGAGACCATGCTGTTTTAGTGTGTAAATGAATGACACTAGTCCAGCAATCAGTCTTCTGTTGTCACATGGCACAATTGGACCTTTATACACATCTAAGACTTGCAATGTTGTGTATTTTTCTTTCATCTATTTTATTATGCATATTACGCTTAAAAATATAGAAAGAAAACTATGTTGAAGTGGCCAGTTGCCGTATTTGTATTCCACTTTCAAGACAAGGCTAGTTTCTGGTCCACTTGAGGTGATTCTTCAATTAAAAGGCTCAAAAACTGTTAAATGAATCGAATGCAAGTGGATTAGTAAGATTTCACAACGTCGTTTTGTTTGATTCTAGCACTTGCATTTTTTCATAAAGGCTGTGTGGGGCAGTAAAACATTCACAGTTGCAGTAAACACCTGGAGAGTAGTTTTCAGCTTTGCATGTCTCTGCGAATTACCTGAAAGCTATTATGTTTGAGTGCTATGCTGTTCCATTGTGAGGCAACAGGATGCATAACCTTTTTTAATATTATTGCAGCAGCCTACAAGTCAGCTGTGATAGCTTAGTTTTTAAGTGTATCACAAAATGCATTTTGGCCAAGAAGTTAAAATAATCATTGAAGTTGCTATGGACAACTCCCCCCCCCTTTTTTTTTTGGACTTGTGCTTACAATTAGGATTATTTATTATCATATATATTTTCAGCATTTGTTTGATTTGTGGATATGCATTGCTGTCATTGTATGTGATATTTCTTTTGTAATTATATAATTAATGCTATTTAAAGATGTCATTGTTGCTTGAAATGCATTGTAACATTTTCTGTTTTTCAGTCCGTTTTACTATCAGATGATGTCAATAACTCAATAGAGGCTTTGATCATTTTGAACCGCTTCAAGGTCTACTGTGCTGTTTGATATTTGTAAGAATTAAACAGATATAAGAGAGTGCATATCTGTTGCTCTAGGGACAGTCCTGATTCACCTGCTTCCTTTCCTAAGACATATTTTAATTTATTTTGTTTCACAAAGACCAAACTCTTCAGCACCTGCAAATTTAATAGGGCATATATGTTGGTTTAATATCATACAGATGTGGCCATTAGGTAGCAAGAACTTGCTGTATATTAAACATCAGGTCGGGTCCAACATATGGAGCATAGAGCTAATTCGGGGAAATGGATAGAGTAAAATCCATCAAGAAGAGTTTGCTTATGCTATTGTGCTGACCGTTATTTAGTAAATTTAGGCTTAAAGATGAAAAATCCAAGTTCTCGACATTTTTTCAGTTTCTGAAGGGCGGCATACCAGAAGATATTTATTAATACCACTGTTGTAGGAAAATGTCATAATAAATATATATATATATCACTTTATAGGACAGGGTCAGATCTACATGCAATTCTTGAGTATAATGTTTAATTATGATCTGTTTAAAGTTAAAGAGAAATGCTATGTGCAATTGTCGCTCGAGAAACAAACGGGGAGCCATGAGAGTGCAGTGAGTGCTAAGATAAATATATTAATCTGAAAATTACATGATGAGCATTTTTCTGCTTGCTTGTGTCTCTTGCATTGTTTGCGTGCGTGTGTATGTATGTGCGTAGAATCCCTGGTTGCCGCGTTACCACCAATGAAAATCTGTGCGTGCACCTGCTGTCCGGAACGTTCGTCACAACGGTCAAGCTAACGGTTCCCCGAACAAGGGATGATTTGGTGGGATGAAAGTGGTAAAAAACATCAAAACTGTCGACATAAGGTAAATGAAAAAGATGGTAAATTTTATTACACACATGTTCAAGGTTCAGTATTTCATTTTAAGGCATAGTTTTTGCGATATATTGAAAAAATTAACCTTATGTTTTAAGAGAGCGCCAAAACTGAAATATGAGCTAAGGTTAAGGTTACCGATGTTTTTTTTTTTTTCAATATTCTCATTATGTAGCTAATAGGCTATATGAATGTCGACAAAACAAAACCAAAATCTAAATTTCAAGAAGGTAGTAGGCTATCTGTTTTAGTTTTTGACACTGATAACCTTTGCTGTCTTGGTGCTGGGGACCGCTAGCTAAATATACCTTAAACTTCTGTAGTTTCACAATGGAGGTCTTATTTAGTCGTCCTCTTGTTATAACCTATTAGTTACAACTTAATCGTATTACAAGTTCTCAACCCAAGGTCATTATCTATTTTTTAAAAATATATTTTAAAAAGAAGCACTAGTGCTTCACAATGCACCGGACTGCAGAACATTGAGAGTGCTACTGAAACCTAAAAAAACATACAGCGATGTTCTCTATTTTTTTAAGAAAACCAAGAGCCTAACTTCAATACATTGATTTTGTATTTTATAAGTTATTGAAGTTGTGTATTGTATTTCTTAATTTAGAGAACATTAAGGAGATGGGAGAATGAGAGGTGCTGCACAGAATAAGGAGACATCTTCTGCACTGCAGAAAGATCATGTGTAAGTGCAAGTTCCCAATTATTCTGCCTGTCACCACTGTCATGTCTGCCAAACTATTTCAGAAGTGCTATATCTGTTTGGTTATATCTGAATGGTTTTCTTATTATTTAATCAAAACTTCCTTTCTTTTTTCTTTTTTCTTTTTTTTTTTTTTAGAAAAGCCAAAAAATGCGAACAAGAGAGTAAGTATATTATGTTTTGTATTCATATGAACACACTGTTGGTTAAATGAGTAAATCCCCGAAATAATCATGCACAAGTTTTTGGGGGTTTTTTTACCTGTGAGCCTCTTCTGCATACTTACCTTATTGCCTTACAGCATTAAAACAAAATTTTGTTTCCTTAGATGTGCCCTCTGTTATAAGCCAATTCTTGCACAATTTCCCACCTCTACCATCTTCTGATCTCACTGACCCTCAAGATGACATCACCCTTCCCAGGCTGATTGAAGCTATGCAAAACAGACACAATATCAGACAGATGATGATTGGTGAATACAGCAAAACAGGTGCTCTTTCACATTCTACCTTAACCCTCACTCATCAGCTTTGACTGCGCAAGTCACATGGAAGTTGGGATCTTCTCTTGCTAGCATGTTTTTTGTCTGTTAATTTAGCTGACATGATGGGGTCCATGTTTGAGAAATTAGATAGCAGCCTCACTTCCACTGAAAATTTAATTGATGAACAAAATGGCAAACTGGCAGAGAAAGACAAAGTCATCCAGCACAACCAATCAGAGATTGAACGCTTGGAGAAGAAAACCAAGATACAAGAACACAAAGTAAGGGATGAAATCAATAATACCTCCCGGAGATTGCTGAGTTGAAGTTGTACCACTTAGTTAATTAAATGTCACACACGGTTCTCTTTCAGATTGACATCCTGGAGAAAACAACTAAAATCTATGAGGATGATAAGCGTTTACTGCAGCAGGAGCTGGAAACCAGAGAGCAGAGGCTGCAGAAGGAGCTCACAGACAAGAGACGCATGGAGCAGCGCATGCACAGCATGATCACAGAGACCCAGCTAAAGTGTGAGAGAGAATGTGTGAGTTACTCCTCATTTACTAGATGTTAATAGATGTGGCCTATTGTGTATATCATAGCCTGTTAAAGTAGTAGAGTTTTCATGACTTTTCCCAATGACCATTCGTGCATCAGTGGTGTTGGACCTAAACATTATACTACTTGCTGCACAGGACAGACGTGTTAATGCGATGCAGCTGGAGATGCTAAACAAGCTCTGGTTGAAAGATGAGAAGCTGAAACAGCTCAAAGCCATTGTGACTGAGACCAAGACTGGAGATCGTCCTGACCCTCCTCCATGTAAGGTGCAGCCTAGGCAACCAACTGGAGAGGAACGCCCTCCTTCAAAGACATCTGCCGTCCCCTCACCTGTCCCTGTATGTTGTCTTCACAGTTCACATCTGGAGCACCCTGCCTAGCTCCTGATTTATATACCTGTACAATTTTTTAGATTGCATTAGGGCTGGCAATTTAAATAGAATTTCATACCTTTGAAGTCAACTACAATACCAACTAATAACGATAACTAACTAATAATAGTAACTACAACACACTGTGCAGATGTTTGCTGCTGTGTTTCAACAGCCACTGTGACATTTATGTCATGTAATTTCATGTATGTAATTGAACACTCGTTTCACTCTGCCCTACAGCTCCCTGTTGATAATCCCCATCTCAGTTCAGAGCTGTCTGTCCATTCTACTAGAGCTGAAGAAGTTGAAATCAACCCAAGGCCCATCTGCCCTGTCCCCAGCACCAGTAGCCCTTTGTCTGTAAGCAGCAACTCTGCATTGGAGCAGCTGTCGGCAGAGGACAACAAGCCAGGCTACCATTCCCCTAGTACACCCACGAGAACCCAGTCTCCAGCAGGCACCTCAGCCAGTCGGTCCAGGAGGAGAGCTGGTTGTTGGAGGAGAAAGGAAGAGGAAGTCAACTTCCCTCAATTTGATCTGGACCTAACTGAGAGAAGCTACAGGGTCAGTAAGCTAACGGCAGGCAGCAGTATGAGGTTGCATAGTGAAAACTGCTGCATCTGATGAGGCTTTTAATTATCATGCAGATTGGTTTTCTTCAACTTATCAGGAGAATTTATGTTAGATAACCCCAGCCACTTACCAGTTTCATGACAGATAGCTGTGTTCAGATTTGATGAAGTCCTTTGATATTGTTCCATATGTCAATGTATGTATGTTTTTATTTTCTTCTTCTTCTAAATACAACCCTGCTCTGTAGACTGTGACACCAGTGCGGCCGCTGCATCGTCGCTCCTGTTCTGCTGGCGGAGAGATGTGGATGGACCACAAGCCCTGCTCCAGCATGGACTTGGGTACAGTTTTGCAGCCTGTCATCCCCAATGCCATCCAAATGTGTGCACCCAGTGAGAAGGTGCTGTCGAAGTGTGACAGATATGTGTTAACACACCAAGAGGTTGCCTCTGATGGTGAGATACAGACCAAACTTATTAAGGTAAATATGCTGCATCAGGGTTTTTGACAGGTTTTTGAAAATGTCCTCCTCTAACACCGACGGTTTGCCTGATAATAAGAAATGATTTGCTATTTGGTTTCATTGCATTAACATAACCGGTGGCTATGTTTTGAATTATGTTTTTATATTGAAAAAGAAATATGCTAATCTGGATCACTGATTTTAAATGTTTTGGGAAAATAAAACTTAATATGTATTTCAGATACCATGAGTAACAAAATACTTACAGAGTTTTCACTTTGGATGAACTACTTATTAAAGTTGACTATTCGCTCATACTTGTTCTTCATTTTTTAGGGTGAGGTGATTAAAACCAGAGGAGGAGGTCAGGCTGTCCAGTTCACTGACATTGAGACATTGAAACTGAAGCTTACCACAACCCCAAGGTAGCAGCCTACAGCCCGTTATTTGCTGCAAATTAGCCAGATTTCTGTAGTGACATATCAGCATTTTTCCATTTACATTGGTGTCTGAAGCCGCAAAAGAAAGTCTCCGGAAGGCAAACCTGCCAGTGGAGATCAAGCAGATGGTGCTTGGACTGATGTGGAGACAAGGGTAAGGTGATAATATTCATTAGTTTCCATAAACTTCCATTGCATGTGTGTTTGGTTGAGAAAGCAGCCAGATTGTGTAATGAACTTGACTTGGCATGTGTATGGATTCTAGGTTATCTTTTAGCTAGAAAATGTTAATTTGATAATTTTTTCAAAATTTAATTTACTTGGGACTAAAACATTTTTTTTTTTTTTTTTTTAATTTACATGCTATTTCTCCATTATTCACTGAAAAGGTTTGTCTATAAAATGTGATGTGGTCAATCCGCTTGTTTTGGATTGTTGGTCAGACCAGAGATTAAAATTCCAATGTTAATTAAAGCTGCAAGCAGCATTAAATGGTCTTTCAAACCCCTGTTCATATGCGGTTGAGTGGCACCTGCTGTCTCATCACTAGGTACAATTATCTCAACACAGCCAGGAATTTTTATGTTTTGTTCCCTTCCTGTGTCCAATATGTTACATATGCTTTCCGATGTTTATATACATTCAGGTAAAATGTATCATGGGACTACTTCTTAGAAATATTTTGTTAGGTGCTATCAAGTCATTTTGCCACAGTCATGCCAAAACACTCATCAGACACAAATTTTCACCACTTCTGATACATGTGCTAAGGGTTAGAGTTTTAAAGCATGTTTAGCCCATCAAAAGTGCTAATTCATTTGGAAAAAGGAGTAGAAGAAAAATTATTCCCTGAATTAAAAGTTGATGACAAATAAATCATCTAGACCTAGTTAACAAAAAGAAAAAAGAAAAAAAATCTGGTATCAAAACAGATGCTAATTCATTTTGTGTTGCATGATCAACCTTTTCAGCTCTAAATATACAACATCCGCAAACTATGGGTTTAGATTAACATGCAGTGATGTTGTATTTTATACAATATATGTTACATACTTGTATGCTTTTTTATATTTTTCCCTATACATACAATCATTTCTGTGTTTGAAGTATATATCTTTATTGTACTATTGCTAATGCATCTCTCAGCTGGCACAGTAATTTGAAGAAAAATAAATTTACAGACACATCAGAGTAGATTTGGGTCCCAAATTGTCTTTTGTTTACAGTGCTCATTGGCTGTGGGGATGGGGGCTGGATCAGATATTAGTCCTGGCTATGGGCATCATGGGAACACCAAGTGAGCTGTCATCATTTATAAATCAGATCTGAGAATAGAATTTTTCTATGTAGGACACAGTATGTGACTAACTCTGTTCTTTTTACAGGCACAGAAAACAATAAACACAGCCATCACCTGCTCTGGGAATCTCATCCCTCTGTCCTCAACTTGCTGTTGTGCGATAGTCTGAACTTTTCTTTATCATCTTTAGGGATAATGTTTTAACATTTTCCATATTAAATAAATATGGATTGTTAAAGCTTCAATCTAAAGTACTTTATGAGTTGTAATTGAACGAACAGAAAACAAGTGTAATTGGATTTAGTCAAAGATGGTGGCAAACGTTTAGTTACTGTGGCAAAAATTTTGTTTCTTTGCTGCTGAAAAAGTTTGTTTTCCCATTTGTGTTATAATGTAGTTGCATTTGTTACTTGAAACATGAAATGTTGTAAAGCTGCTACAATATTAATTCCTATCCATTTTTTACTGTTTCTGACTGCACTGCTTTTGTTGCTGTTTGACTCCTTAATAATATTTAGCTTCAAATAGACTTTAAATAATTCAATTCATCCATTTCTGTACAAATGTCTGTGTGTGTCTGTGTGTATGTTCTGATAAAAATGAGATCTGCTGCTTCACTGTGCACTCAGAAATAAAATTTATTTGCAGAACTAATTTCTTGTGGTCATATACTTAAAATATTACTATGGCAAGTACAGAGGATAATATTTCGAGCAAGCAGCACAAGGGTTATTTTTTAACACTGGGTGGCAGCACAGGACAGTAACAAATTAAATCTTGAAGCTAGGGATTCAAATGCAGTAACACTTTGGGTAATAATACAGCAATGAGATAGTCTTTTCTCATCTAGCAATATTTTTGCAGGTATTTTTATTCACAAAGAAAAAAACTATAAATCTCTGGAGATAATCGAAAATATTAAAAAAAATAAATAAATAAAGTCGACGATTTTACGATTTATTAATTGACTTTTTTTCTATAAACATCCGATTCCCCTCACATGCGACAAATTGGGTCACTTCTAAAAATGGTTGGGTTTTCACATTTTTTTTATCACATCTAACGATCACTTCAAGCCGCTGATTTATGAATGAGAGCAAGCACAGTTACAAGCACGAGCCTAACCTTTGTCGCGGTATTAATGCGTCACTCCATTGATTATGACGTTTTTAGAGAGCGGCGCCGTTTCAGACTGGAATGGGAGCTAGCGATTTTTCCCATATTTTGATAGTTTAATCCGTGAATGGCGCCGAAACAGGACCCGAAACCTAAATTTCAAGAAGGTATTAAGTCCTCTCCTTTTCTTTTTTCACTGAGCTTTTGTGTCGGTCAGCGCAGGAGTAGCTGATTGATTTGAACAACACTGCCGCCATCGAGGAGCTACAGTTTTGTTAGCCTTCATTGTTGTTCCACAAAAAATGTCTTGGCCATTTTTGTGCGCTGAATCAGTAACATATTCATTAATTTTTTGACAATGTAGTGTCACGATAAAAGTAGCATACTGGCAATATCAATGGTTGTAATTTTAAAGAGATACTACCCAACCAAATGTACTAGCTTAAGTCATGTAATGTTAGCTCCTCATTATCTTCACCGCCCACTTCCTAGCTGGCCTGCTGTAGTGCTAACTGATGTTGTCATGCCAGGTTTTTTATAGCTCTCACTAAGATTTGCCAAGTGCATTTTCTATTGTAAGTACCTTAGTGTGCTTTGTTTTTGTGATCAATAACTGTTATGAAGCAAAAATAATTAAATACATTATGGAGACAGTATTTTAATGGTTAATGTTTGTGTTTATAATGTATTGATTTAACACTCACTTTATTAATTGTAAAAAAAAGAAAAGTTACAGGTCAGTTTAAGTTATTTATTTAAAATAGCATGAAAATCTTACACTTAAAGGTTTTTTCTGTGTATATATTAGGATAAAAGTTATGACTGCCTCAGTTGAAACCTTCCTTAAATAACTTAATGCATATTGCAATAATGCTTATTGCAATGTCTCAACAACGGATAAGAAAGGGTTTTTTTCCATATCACAGGAAAATACTGTCACTTATTTATGGATTGTTCATTTAACAGAAAATTTGCAATTTCTCATTTTTAACTGAATTGCTCTTGTAATGATTTTTAATTGACAAATACTCTATTCAGGTGAAAGAGTGCTGTGTTTTCATGGGCCATTGCTCTACGAAGCTAAGGTAAGTTGCCTTAATTAACACTTTACTATAAAAATATAATCCTCTTTTTTTGTACCTGTAAGATTTTTTACTATAAATTATGCCTCTCTCTGCAGTGTGTTAAGATAAACATCAAAGACAAACAAATCAAGTACTTTATTCATTACAGTGGGTGGAACAAAAAGTAAGTTTCTGGTGCAAATTGATCAAATATTTAAGATTTGTATAGTGAGGAGTGACTAATACTAGGTGTTTGATTTCTTTCTTGGTATTTTTACTTCAGCTGGGACGAATGGGTTCCTGAAAGCAGAGTGCTTAAGTATGTGGACAGTAATCTGCAGAAACAGAAAGAGCTTCAGAGGGCCAATCAGTAAGTTCATTTTTTCATTGATTTCATCTTCAATTCAAGTTCATCAAGTTCATCTTTTTTTAATATGGAAGTTTTAATAAACTTTGTGTTTGTAAATGCTATTTTTTTTTCTTATACCAAAGTTTATTGAGAGAGAAATTAAGACAAAACATGGTCATCATCCAATTCTAATAGAACTTGGTGTACTAAATATTGAACTTAATAATTTTTTTTTAAATGAACCCTCTGCAGTTTGTGTCCTGAAATCTCATCTCATGAAACCTGAACTTATTAGAAATTATGTATTTTTAGGAAATTGAACTTGTTCTGTTTCTTTTATTTAGAGACCATTATGTAGAAGGAAGAATGAGGGGTGCTGCGCCGAATAAGAAGATACCTGCTGCACCGCAGAAAAATGATGTGTGAGTGCAAGTCATTAGATAATTATCTGTCACTTGCTGTGATGTTTTCTGCCAAACTGCTTCAGAGGTGGCTTACCTGTTCATGATTTTCTTTTAACACTTGTAATTTCTTCTTTAGGAAAGCCAAAAAGAACAAACAAAAGAGTAAGTATATCATATTTTGTGTTTACAGAATTGACATAGATTTTAAATGCTTAGAGTAATCATGTTTATTAAGTCTGTTACTGTTCATGCAGCTCCTGGTGCAGGAGAAGGGACTAGTTCAGGTGGAGACCCGACCCACCCTCCACGAAAGAAGAGGGCACGTGTTGACCCAACAGTCGAAAGTGTAAGTTCTTAAATCTTTTTCTTCTTGATATTCTCTGATGTGAGCTAATACTGAGCTGCATTGAAATAACTGAGTCAGATTTCAGAAATGTTATCTGACATGACATAAGATGTGTAAATTTTGTGTTAAAACACTTCATCTTTTGAATTATATCTGAAATCTGTTCCTGTCTGCTCAGGAGGAGACCTTCATAAATCGAGTGGAAGTTAAAGTCAAAATCCCTGAGGAGCTGAAACCGTGGCTTGTGGATGACTGGGACCTGATTACGAGGCAAAAACAGGTTTGTTAACAGTGACTTAAAAATTTAGGTTTAACCTTTTCTTGCAGCTTTGTATTCATTATCGTTTTTGTCACATGTTTTTACATTATATGGAGGGATGCATGATATTCATCAGTGCTGGCATATTATTGGCCAGATATGTGAAATTTGTAATATTGGCTTTTAATCCTTATTGGTCATAAATAGTGCTGATTAATGTCACCAAACTGCTTTCATTGGCTTAAAAAGGGCATCATCAACAAAACTGACACAATAGATGAAAATATGCACTTTAAAAAATGGTTTGCAATCCTCCAATAAAAACAAAGAAGAAGAAATAGAAAAAGAAAAATCACTGCATACATGTGGAACTGTGTTTCAGTTTGGGGGAAGACAACATAATTGCAATTTACAATTAATTTTTTCACAGGGGTTCTTAGTGGAGGGAGTAAAAGTGATGATGTCTGTAACGTGGTTAGTTCAGAGTTTTGAAATATTACTAATCCACTTTGCTTTTCTTAACCTCAGGTGTGCAAAACTACACATGATATCATTTATTTTTCTTAGATTTAAAAATCCAAAAGTATCAGTTATCAGGGTGGACTGTAAGTAGTGGGTTATTGTTAGTTTTTGGTATCTGCTAAAAAAAAATCCTTCTCTTGCATCACTAACTAACATTTCCAATGTTACTTATCTGTGCTCTCTTTTTGTTTGATGTCTAAAGCTTTTCCACCTACCTGCCAAAAAGAATGTTGACGCAGTCCTTGAAGATTATGCAAACTACAAGAAATCAAGAGGAAACTCTGACAGCAAGTAAAAATACAAATTGTTACTTGTCATTTTCTCTTTTTTTCACACTTACTAAGCTGTTGCAGATCACGCAAGCAGTGTAAAAACATGACTTGCTTGTTTATCAGTTTTGAAGCTCTGTCTGCCATGATTTTTAAGTTGTTTTTCTTCTGCTGCTCAGGGAGTTTGCTGTGAACGAGGTTGTTGCTGGTGTCCGGGAATATTTCAACGTCATGCTGGGGACACAACTTCTCTACAAATTTGAGAGGCCACAGTACGCAGACATCCTAGCCAACCATCCGGATACATCTATGTCTCAGATCTATGGCGCTCCTCATCTACTCAGACTCTTTGGTAAAAACACCTGTTTAACATAACTTAATGTGTAGGTCTTCTGATTTTTGAAAATTCTGTTTGTTGGAGTTCATTAATTCTAGAAATATTTTTAAATAAACATTTCAGCGCTATGAAAAGCTAACAGTCTCATTGAATTAAAGCACAAAAACATGCTATCATACTAGTTAGACACATTCTGTTCCGAGGCAATGTTAGAAACGTTGATGTGATTGAGAAAGGGGTTTTCTAATTTCAACAGTAAAGTATATTTACACTAGATACTAGATACCAGTTGGAAAATCTGGACTGCCAACAGTTGAAATTTTGTTTTAAACATATAAACAGAAATTCTATGCCTTGGTGTACAATTCAAGCCATCATAAGAGTCTCCTAACCTGTTTTTTTATTTCCCTCTTGTACATCAACAAATTAGTCTCTTAGAGCCCCAGAGAGGATCTGATCAGACACATAAGAGAGCTGATTATTTTTTGAGCTACCTTTTGTACAGATGTGTATTCTTGTGTATCTACCACCATGACCTGTGTTTTGAGCTTTTTTAACTCTTAATTACCTCCTTTTGGCAACCGGTAAAGTGGAAATATTCGCATACATGTTTTTATAAATGAAGAGGAGCTAAAGTTCATGTGGTGTGTAATATTCTGTCTTTGTTTGGGTTTCAAAGTGAGGATTGGAGCCATGCTAGCGTACACTCCGCTGGATGAGAAGAGCCTTGCACTGCTGCTCAGTTATCTACAAGACTTCCTCAAGTGAGTACAGAAACAAATCTGTTAACACGACTCATAAAAATTATCCGCAGTAGAAATGAGTAACTGTTGCTCCATTTCAGGTATCTTGTAAAAAACTCTGCATCACTCTTCAATGCGAGTGACTATGAAGTTGCTCCTCCAGAGTACCACCGTAAGGCAGTGTAAGGTTTTTCATTTTCGGATCTGAAGCCTTCACGTGTTGAAGTTTGGAGACGACATTCTTAACTGTCGAAAGGATGTGATTTCACAAAGAGCCTTTTGGAAATCGGATTGTGCGAGATCTGTTGATTACCGAGGGAGAATCAGAGCAAGATGTCACACTAATCCCTGGACAAATTCATTTTCTTTCATGTGGAAAGCTGCTGAGTACGCTCTTCCTGTACTGGTATGTTTTTGAGTACCACTTTTTAGTTTCTATACTTGTTTTGTCCGGTGTTTACCAAGATCTTTTGAAAAGGAATTTGATCATGACTATTTTTTTGTTTCCCTTTTTTGGTTCCGATGCTGGCTAAATTTGTCTTGTAGTCATCATTTTCTAATAAAAGTCCTTCATCTCAAATTGTTGGTCTGTCTTTTTTTTTTAAGGTTAATTTAGTATAATTAGGTCAAAGTAGAGTTTATCTTTTTTCTCCTCATCAGCAGGTAAATAAAATATCACCCTTTCTGTTGTTACTGTAAGTTATTGTTTGTCCTGTAAGTTATCCTGATGTAGCATGTCAGCATTTTCTTACCTCAAGCCTTTTGTTTTCTTTTGACAGATGTGTCAGATGTGGGTAGCAGTGTTTGGTTAGTACCTTTAAAGAAACTTTGTTAATTAGCAGTCAGACATTTAAATTGACAAAATTGATTAAGGCTGCAAATTGTGGCAGTGTTTTCAAAGGTATCAGTTTGAACCATACATACACTGCATGAAGTATTCTGCTTTTAGTGGAAGTTCTTGGTTTAGCAACACATATGTAACACATGTAAGTATTAGTAGGATTCAGCAGCCGATCTGTAGATAGTTATATATTTTAAGGCTCTGTGCACACAGGTGTTTCCGATCAGTTCTGCTTGATTAGGCCTCTGCTCAGGTGCAAGTTGGGTGGAGCTTGAATCAGAAAGATTTTAATGCATTTCATTTTGTCAGTGTTTTGACTGATGATACTCTGAGCAACTGTCCTACTAACGATGAAAATGTGACATCTGCTGTATGATGGAGCAAGACTAATTTTTTTCATAGATTTCTTAAAAATAATTTTTCTGGGCAGTGTTTGGAATATTTGGACTGGTCTCTGGTTTTAGGTCAGTTTTAATTTTTTCTTGTACTAGTTTAATGCAAGCAAGAGAGTTTCATAAAATTTAAGACTGACTTATTTTAAGCTAGAATCAAAACTAAGACCCATATTTCCATTATTACTGTCAGTAATGGGTGCTGACCAGTGAACAAAACAGATGAAAACATAACTCGTAATTTGCAGTCTGCTAACAATGTTGTGAAGCAAGTACTGAAAAGGAAAGAGTTTTTAAAGAATGCAGTAACTTGTTGGAAATATACTGCCATGAAGACATAATCAGTGGTTTCTCCAACTCCTAAGCGTCACTGGTGAGTTAGCAGAGGCACTGAGTCCTGCCACATGTGCTGCCCTTAACACCTTTTGCTGAATTTTCCCTGTAAAACTCTTATAACTGTTGAATTCTTCCAGATGACAAACGTTCTCAGCAGGAGTGAACAGATTTGAGCAATTTGATGTGTTTGCTTGATGGTCAGCCATGTTATTTTAATGTGAAATAAGTTTTAATTTTCCCAGAACTCAAATAAAATTGGTTCCACATAAGAGTTTTGAGAATTTAACAGCTTTGTGCAGCAGATGAATGTAGCCATCTGGCTGAAGACTGACTATTTGTAAGAAATAAGCCTTGGTCAAAGTTTAACTTTGTGAAAATGGACCCTGGGACTCCTCCATTGTGAAATGCTGCACACAGTCAGAAGATGTCCAATCAGAAAACTTAAGTGCAAACAGCTGTAGCAGTGAAAGGAGGTTTTAAAGCTAATATATTTACAAATAATTTAAAATCACTGTTTCAGTAATAGTTGAACAGTTTTCCTCTTTCCTGCTGTGGGCCGGATCATTCACTTCATCCTAACTCTGCTGGGATTACCAGGCATGAGATTAGTTACTCAAACTGTCTGCTCATGTCTGTCAGGTTTGTTTAGTTAACCTGCAGTGTTTGAGTAGCATCCACACATGGCCTCCAGTCAGCAGTCTGCTTAATTTCAGCTAATTTTTTGGCTCACTGATGCAGCTGAGACTCCTTTCTTTTCCAAAAAAATGACATGTAACTTATGGCTTACTTACTTTGAACATGTGGTCTTAATTTAAACACTTCAGCTGTCATTCTGCCTCAAAGCTGTTATTATTCCACTTAAAAAATAATTCAAGCAAAGTGGTGCATGTAATCAAGCTCTGGAATTACACAGATGGAGACACCTGTAAACTTTTTTCTCTCATACTAGCCAAGAGGATTTTCCCGCTCTGATTGGTGTGAATTCACCAAACCAGGGTCTCCTGTTGCCAGTGGGAGAAACAATATCCCAGGTGATGGAAAGCATGTGGTGCAGTCAGTGTATTTTGTTGGGGAAAAAAAATATAATAGTCCATTGAAACCAGGCCAGAGTCCTTGCCTCCTCTCAGCTCTCCACTCTCAAATGTGTTCAGCAGAATCCCCTCCGGCTGACTTCTTTTCCACTGTTGTGACTTGCTTGACATGAAAAAGAGAAGCTGAATATTAGTTTCAGACTGATTTGTGGTCTCATTGGTGTCAGCTGCTCGCAGTTGTTATGGCAAGAACAATTCAGACGGTTTCAAGAAGAATTTCTATAATCCAATTTCCCGCAGCTTTAACCAGGACCATGTGCGTTTTCACTAGACTGTGCTCTCAGATCACATCGCCTTGATGGCTTTCAACACCCGTCAGAAAGACTGACACGCACACAGGACAGCTCTGCTGATCCGTTCAGGGAGGCACCTCAGTGCCTGCTCCTTTCTTGGCTTCATTTACTGCTTTGACACTTAACAGTCTGTGTCAGAGGCAGGGTCGCCACAAGGCCTTCCTCTGGTGGGAGGACTTTCATATGACATGGACGGTGACACGGAGCTTTACTGCTGTCATTACTGATGAGAAACACATATGTGTGATACAGTTATGGCTAATGAGGCTGGTTCAAGTCTGAGTGATGGTTTCAGCAGGTCTCTTCTCCACGTGTCTGTTCCGGTCGGCCAACTAACAGACACACTTCAGGTCTCCAGGAAGTGCTTGGATCTCGGATCAGAGACGAGCTCATTGCCCTTTGGGGATGAATATAGACAGAGTTTAACAGAAAATTTAGCATCTTTGTGTGCTTCTCTTTTATGTATGAGGTCAAAAGAAGTCTTGCATTTTTAGGTGTATGAGTTTAAAAATTTGAGTGGCAGAGTATTTAAATAAGTACAGTAACTTAGTTCTTGAGTGGAGGTGCTCTGCTTGAGTTTTGGGACGTTTAACTTTTAAACGTATTTTATACTTGTACTCCAACAAATTTTAGAGATTTTTTTGCTGCACATTTTTTGATTATATATAGTAACAGACTGAAATTTTAAATGTGAAGAATGTGATCAGTTTGAAATCTTCGAAAACATCATAATTTGAAAATGTCAATGGGAACAGCACTCGGCTTATCATTTTAAAACTATTAGCCTGCATTAAATGAGACAATATTAAAATTAAATGAGCAAAACTGCCTATCTAGTTTATTGCCTTTGGAGTTTCAAGTCATCATGCTCTTAAAGGGAAAAAATTAAAACGAAAAGGCACATTTTTAACATTGTGAAAATTAAAATGAAAACAGAACTTGAAGTATCATTTTCAAAGGGTTAAACCGCTCGACTGTGGACAATATTCAAATGTTAATAACCTCCAATCTTTGACACTTAAATTTGCATGTTTATAACGCTCCTTTTGTCCGCCGGCACATCAAGGCCTGTCATGCAAATGGTCACACCCCACATACGACCATCATCAGTTGTTTTCCACTTCCAACACTTAAAACAGAAACGCTTAACAGACTCACCGATTCGCTTCAGGTTTCATGCCACCATTCAATTCACTTCCCAGAAGCTGTATTGCTACACACTGACTGATATAATGGTGCAGTTGCAGTAACAGATCCTCTTCTTATCCTGCAAAGAGTTTTAGCCTGTAAAGATTCCAGTGTCTTGCTTAATGAAACTCTGACTAAATTACAGCTCAATGGTCGGCTTATGCCCACAGCTCACATCCATTGATTCAGACTTTTCTCATGAGAACATAAATCTACATCTAGCTGTTGGCTAACTAAAGAACACGAGTTAACATAAAATATCTTCTGCTGACTTTTTTTTAAAAAAACAACAAAACACCATTTTACTAGCAGTTATTTTTTGGACATCGTGTCATGATCAGGATCTGTGTTTGTTTATTAGTTGTTGTTTTAGTGGGCAGCAGATCAGGTTTACACAGCAGGTGGAGCAACATGAGCATTTATCTGCAGTCACTTACACGATTGGCTTATTTGATTTTAATTATTTATTTATTTTAAGAAATGTCTTGCAACAGGATGAGACAGCCACTTTAATTAAAAGATTTTCATCCAATCCCTCTCGGTCTTCTTTGGTAAGCACAGACTGCTGGGAAACTCCCCCAACCCCCACCCCACGGCTACAATACTACAACAAATGTTATCAGTTAAGCGGACTGATTAAAGCCATTTGTGCTCTATATGATTCCTCCAAAGCAAATCCATCTGCTTCAAGCACTCGGAGGTGAAAAACCGTCAGTGTTTAATGTGGTTCTGAATGTTTCCCCAGACTAGGAGTTAGTGGTAGACTAATTACACAGTGGGCACGCAGCCTCGGTAGCACGCTGCTGCCAGAGCCTGGTGTGACTGTATGTCATTAGTATTGGAAAAGTGCGTTTGCCACAAAGGGCTGCGGTCACTCGGAGCCATTAAAACATGAAAGAACATACCCCGCTCTTCTGGAGAAGGAATTTGCGAGACATAAACAGCCTGTAAAATGGAAAACTACATCTGTGTCCATTTGTTTTCCTGAAAGGCGGCCAGATTTGGTCATTCATACTAAAATTCTTTCCAATAACAGAGAGCAGTCCAAATAAAGGGGAAGGACTGTTTGATCCATCTGTTTGCAATGCGGCGTAGTAGTGGTTTTGTGCACATGATCTTGACTCAGTGGGAAACTAAGAAATTGTGGAGGCTTCAGAGCATGAAGGGACCTTTACTGAATTTACACTCCGAGTTTATTGTGTGTGACAACTCTCAACTCTCAGCTAAAACGAGAACCACCCAAGAGCACTGGCAGAGAGTAAATAAGTACAGTTACTCAAGTACTGTACAGTTTTGACGCAGTTGAACTTTGTAAATATTGTACTTTTGCTTAAAAGTGTTTATGGTGTTTGGCAATGTATTTTCTTGTCTCACTGACCCTCTTATCTGACAAAGAAATGACTGAGTAACACTGTCATTCATGTGAATCAGTGACCTCATTATTGTGTCATGAGTTCATTTCCAAAAATAATTTGACAGCATTAAATCCTGTAATCTCTAAGTTAACCAATGCTGAGATTCAAATGATAAAAATTGCAACTTCAGAGCATGTTGGGACTGACTTGTAACAGAAAATTAACACTCTCCAATTACTGCTATCATTGCCCCATTATGTGGTCATATTTTTCTGATCAGTGTGGTTGAGGAGAGTCCTGTGTGAGTTTTATGATCTAACAAAAGATGGAATTAGTAAATCAACAACCATTACATAATTCAGGCTCTTAATGCAGAAATCTGTCTACATCAAATACAGCTGGAGTCTGCTGTTTTTCTCTGCAGTTTTTCTCTGCAGCTTTTTCAGTGATATTTAAAATCACCATCTAAAGCACTGGACCCCAGCCTGGTTTAGCTTGTGACCTCTTATACTGAAGCCATATTTATTACTCCTCTTCAGTGGGTGTCTAGTTATGTCCAGTTCAACCAAAACTAGTCTTTTTTTTACTTGCTTTTCTTGCAATATATCTCCCAGAGTCTTTAACTAGTTAAAAAATCTGGTCATTCATAAGATTAAGTCTGAAGACAATGTAGTAGCTCAATGATGTTGTGCTTGGATACAGAGATGCTTTGAATAAATGCTAATGTTCATTTGCTACAATGCTGATGTTTAGCAGGTAAATGATCACCTTAGTAAAGCATATTAACATAACAACATTTAGTACTTAGCTCTTACCACACAGGATGGCTAAGGCTGATTGAACTGACATTGGATTTGCATGTTTTTGGATATAAACTAAAGAGTAAGTTCATGATTTTGACCTGATGGTGGTGCTAGTTGAACCTTCAGGGTATCACCAAGGTTTAAAAATTCAGCCCGAAGGGAAAATACATGTTTGTACATTGTGTGGCAATTCATCCAAAATTTGCTTAGATACACTTTTGAAAATCACAAAGTTCAACCTCATGATGGCGATAGAGGAATTGTCAGAGGACCACCAAAGTCAATAGTATTCAACCTTAAGAGACACAAATGACTACTCATAGTTTCGTGTTTGTGTTGCAGATTTTTTCTACTGAACTAAGACCCCACAAATCTCTCTTGTGATCCCTTTTCAGGCCCTTGACCCCCAGGTTGGGAAACCAGACCTACCTTGCACATCACTTAGTGTGAAAGTGCTGAGACCTCATCTCACCTCTTTAGTGCTTAAGTACAAGTGAGCCTGTCACTGAAATAGTTAAATGTTAATTTAATCTACAGACCTCACTATTATTAGACATCACCTTGCTAGAAAATTAGGTTTTCTTTTGATGTCGAGCTGGGATGTAAAAGGCTGTGAACTGGCAGCTCTGAATATCTAATAAGATAACCCTCTCTCCCTCATTAGGCTGAATACTGAGCTAAAATACCTTTTCATGTCACCTTAGTAAACAGCTTAATGTGTTCCTCTTTCATCTGCGATTCCTCCGTGTCTCCCCACAGCTTTGATCCACGTCTGAGTGTCTGGGTATGATTGCACCTCTGGGCTGCAGGTTTGTCTCTATGTTAATTTAGATTCCTGATAAACCATTTCTGAGCCCCTGTCACAGAATAAATGCAGGGCAGAGGTGTCATTTGACCTGTTACACCTCTGCAGTCAGATGGATTCACTCAAGTTATAAAACATTTATTTCAGAATACATTTCAAATTTATCAGGAGGATCTTTTAACTTCAATTCTTTAATTTCACAATTTTACAACAAAAGAAAAACAAGAAAGGACCTAGAAGAATAATCTTACATCTACAACGCAGGTGGGCTTATCAAATTTAATATAACAAGGAGAAACAAAAGTAAATTAAAAAATAACAAGACATAGTCTAATAAGACCAAACACAACACTAGACACCGTATATCAAGCAGAACTGATCAGAAGTGCTGGAGGTGGTCCTGCATTTTATTGGTGTTGTGCTAAAAGTGGAAAAAAAAGTTTAGAAAATTAATATAAAATCACAGGAGGGATAAATCTATCACTTTTTCTCAATATTGTCTGTAACAATGGTGTAATTTTTCAAAATCTGAATTCAATTAAAGAACTTAATTTGTTCCCAATGGGATATTCATTGAGCAGGAATGGGGAGCATTTTAGAGATACATAAAACAAAATGTATTTGGGTGCAAAAACACATAAAAATACACAAAACACATAAAACATAGGTGAGAGACAAATGGGCCCCTTACTGCCGTCAGTCACTGTAGGCACATGTGCCCAACTTAAAAAATCATACATTATGTCTTGCTTTCCAGATGTGAATTTTTTTCTTCTTAGCTAAAGTATCGAGTTAAACCAAAAAAAGTTTAAGGAGGATTTGGTTACAAAAGGTGTCTTAAAGTTACAGTGCAACACAGGACTATTTAAGTGGAGAGTCTCACAGTATGATCATTACCTGAGGCTGTGGAGCATTTCTCTGTTTCTTAGTTCAATAATATCAACTGGATTAAGTGGCCTTCGCACTCCTCAATTTTATTTTTCTCTTATTATTTTCAGATTTTTTCTTTAATTACATTTATCTAGTGCAAAATAAATTAGAGTAGAACTTAACTGTAACAGATAATGAACCAAGTCACACAGTTGTAATGTTTCACCTGCAGAGGGCAGACTAAGCTGAGAAATAAGCCGCTGAACTGAGAGCGGATGAGAAGGAGCAACACTTGGCCACCAGTTTATTTGGTATATCTAGATTAATTCAGTCTAATACAACAGCCCCGCAATAAATTCTTCTTTCATGAAAATAGCAATAATTAATATTCAACTACTTTATATCTGAGAATAGACTAAATATTAAAAATATCTTAATGCTATATTAGACCAAAAAAATAAAAAACTCTTAAATGCCTTTAAAATTGAAAAAAAGGTTTTTCTTTAAATTGTTTGAATAAAACTCATCATTATCTTCATGATGGATGATTTATTTTAGGACTGTTGTATTGATCTGTGTTTGTTTTGGCTTAGTGTACCTAATAAACTGGCAACTGAGATCTAGATGTAGTCTGTTAAAACAGCTGAAACGCCCCCAAAAACTAGAGGAGAATTTGTGTTGTAAATTATTTTTCTACTCAACAAAGACCCAACAAATTATTCTTATAATCCCCCAGGCAGGGAAACTCAACTATCAATACACTAAACTGTAGATTAAGCTAAAAACAAGAATTAAAAGTCAATGAATAGAGCAAATAACACAGTAACAATAGGAGTCTAATAAAAAACTTGATTTTAAAAAATGAATTCCTCACTAGGACAGGCAGCAGCATGCTGGGGATGTGTAGGCCTGTATTGGTGATATCTCATTAGGAGGCCTGAACCATGACAGTTACATCTCCAACTGTGCTGTTGGTCAGTTCTTGGTTGAGTGATTCCTCCTGACCTCGGCATGCCACAGCGTTGCCCTCAGTGTTCAAACTATCCGTGTTGCTTGTTGACAGCAGCTCCCCTCTGGGGCTGCCGGGGATTGGCCCGATGCTGACCTCCTGCCAGTCTGCTGGAGGAGAGGAGGAGAGCGGTTTGGACTGGGAGGAGAGGGTGAAGAGGAGAAGAGGGGAGGAGAGTTTCTTGACAGCTTTTTGCCTCGCCTGATATACACGCACACAAACACACACATTTGGCAGAGTTAATCTGAGGTTTTTCTCAGCTTTCCTCCCACACATTTCCACTCTGTGAGTCAAAGGACAAAGTGTTTATTTATTAAATTACTACTTTCTTTTTACTTCCAGGTACTCTTTCTCTTTATAGGTTATAATTAGTTGTCAGGTGTAAAATGACAAAAATATTTTGACGGTTGTTGTTTAATTTGCAAGCTGATAAAATAGAGTATGAGGTGGTTTCATGTCCAGCAGGGCGTGTTGACTACAGGAACAGAGTGGAGTGTATTATTATAATTTTGGAGGAAAATGATAGGTTCCCACCAAGCTCATAAATAGTCTAGATATCATCACTGAGCAGCGGGTGCTAAATAAGCCCAGAATTTTGTGCTGTAGATCAAGCAGAAATGGCGGAGAATCAATTAATGATTAATATGCCATCTGTTGGTGGTGGCGTTTGAATACAATTCCCCTCTGAAGTTTAATCACCTGATACCATTGTGTTGGAACACAACAACAGAGCTTTTGGAAGTGCTGTAGTGTCAGCGAGCTCAAATGTTTTGATCCACCTCCACGATGCTCATAAGATATTTACCACTCCAGTGGAGAAACATGACTACAGGGCTCCAACAGCGAGGCGTGCATGCAGATATCTGCTCTGTGTCTGGGGCTGCTGTGGAGATCCCACCCAAGGCAAGGCTCCATTCATACTGCAGAACGGAGGATGTTATGGATATGGCCTTGACAGTGTGCTCCAACCCCGAGGCCCGAAGAGGGGCAGGAAACAGTTGGCTCTTGGTCAACTGAAGTGGTGCCTGGGACTTTCCCACACGCCTCAGGGTCCTCCTCATTCAGCTTGGTCGGTGGTTGGAGCGTGTGTCTGCACCACTTCACACTGGGGAGAGGAGGGGGGGGAGTGGGGAGACGCGCAGGCCCGCTGTAGAAGTTGGAGAAAACTTTTCAGAGGGGATTCATTGCCCCTTAACTAAAAGAACAGCATAAATTATTTGCACTGGCAGATGTTCACAGACCCAAATATGCATGAATTTGTAGAGCTGGCAGGCTTCCCTCAGCCAAACGCACTGGTTTTCACGATGCGTGCAGGAGCAGTTGTTATTCTGGCTGTTTTACAGAGAGCATTAATCTGAGCTGTCAGCACCACCAACCACTTTGGTGGAAATTATTTCACTCCTTAATAAGGGAACTCGGGTGCTGTATTACATATGGCGGTCAGGGCAACATTCTTGGTGGGTCTGTCATCATGTAGCTGTTCTTCAACAGTGGGCCTTCTGTGTTTGGCCTGTAGCACACTCTGTCACCCAGAGATGAAAAGACTACACTAACTAGACATTAAATGAAACCACTACCTCTCACATCCTCTGCTGCTGTAGATGAAGAGTACCTCTTGTCAGAAAGTAGAAGAAATCCACTTCTGTGTTGACTTTTCTCTGAATTTCTGCTTTTTTTTGACAACAGGGCAGTTTGTCTTGTCTCTGTGCTATTGAGACTTGGAAAACAGGTCAGATAAGAATTAAATGTCATGAAGTGCAGGAAGGCTGGAGACAAAACAACTTGAACGCCATTATAGCAAAACCACAAACTGCAACGGGTCCTATAGATTCTTGATATTCTAAATATGTTTGATGTCAGAGCGTGCACCGTTTTCTTCTTTGTTTGCATGAGGTGATCTAACTAACATTGCTGACAGGACTTTTTACATGTTTCCACATAAAGTGCAGTCACTCTTTTAATATACTGAGGAACAGAGGCGTCAGAATTCGCTACGTAAGTCACTTCATAATCCAACACCATCCCTGCTGCCAGCTTTGCACATTTTGGAGAAGAATCAGTCAAACAGTAGTTGCAGTTACCTTACTGGAAGTGCGTTGGGTTTTTTTTCCCCCCAGGCTTCCTAATGGCCAATATGGCTTTAGGGTTGTAGTTATATCACCGCCTGTTGGTTTGGCATGCTCATGACAATGATTCAGTTGTGTTTTTGTGTTTCCATTTGGACAAAGATTTACTTCAGACAGTTCTTGTGCGGATGGAAATGTTTTTTGAACAAAGGAGCAAAAAACCCTGATTTAAAATATACCTGTGTGAGTGTGAACTAGGCCTCTGACACACCTGCCTTTAATCAGCACCTGAATCACAGCCAGTGGCTCAATCACACCAAATCCCACTCTCAATCAGTGCAAGTTAGTGTGAAAAGTGGAGATACAGGTCTACCTTGTTACTTCTGCATAAACTGTTCATGTGTTTATGATTTAAAACCTCTGTATACGCGTGTATTGGAAAAAGTACTTGGAAAATATCTGTCATAGTGTCCTCTGTGGTCAGTCACGCTGGCTGTGCTAAGCAGTGGTCATTATTTCAGCCCTGGCGTGCAATTAGGCCAGTAGCAATTTGCAATACATACATAGCCAATGTTTGCGAAACATCTTGTTCCTATTTTTCAGTGCCTTTTTATAGGTATATAGTCATAATTATGTCACACCTGCATGTGAAGCACATAACATTAAGCATTGTATAATCAAGCTATCATCAGTACTCCTAGTTGCAAATAACAATAATAAAGGTAAAGTGAGACAACCTGTAACTGTCACGCCGTATCTAACTGTTGAGGGAGAAGTGACTTAGAGCCTTTCCTACAGGAGGGCTTTGGCAGACTGCCACTTAGTGTGGTCCCCCTGAGGGCTCTTACTCATGAATCAGAGAAAATGGGAATTACACATATTAAAGAGGGTAAACGTCAGTAATCACAGCACTGGGAGGATGCTTGAGGACTCATCAGGCCCACTGCTGCTTTTTTAGAGACACTTGTTTCAAGGAGCCACCTTGTTTAGCAGCTGACGGCAACACTGCGATGGGAAAAATGACACATTTTTGGAAGGCATCCACCTATGAGATTCACGGTCAGCACACCTGTATTTACTCTCCAACCGTCTCATATCCACACACTGACGCTGTTCACTGCAATGATAACAGTATTTGACCTCCCGATCCATGAGTCACCCAGCAGCCAGGTCGGGTTACAGCCTGTCCATTGATATTTCCAGCATGTTTGTCCTACGCTGACTGTCTTGTGGTCCCTGACAGAAGCGGGGCTTGGTAGTTTTGACACGGAAAGTTTGTTTGTTTGTCTGTCTGGTTTAGCAGAGGTCACGCTGCAGTGTGTTTGTTTGCTGGGTCAATTGAGTCCACTAACAGAGGAGACCGGCGAGGGGAAGTGATGGAGGGAGAAGGACTCATTAGTGGCCTTTCCTCCCTGTGTGTTCTTCTGCTGGTGGAGATGGCCAGACCACCAGGCCCTTTACCCTGACTCCCAGATAAGACGTCTGGAGTCACTCCACATGACTTAGTGCTATTGGTACTTTGACAGAAAACAACCCTCAAGGGAAACTCAGGCAACCATAAATATTTAGGCACCAAAGAGCTTTATGGCGTTTGTTGTAAAAGGATTTATAGCAGCCTGGGAGGCGATGCATCAGTGTCAGAGGGCTTGAAGCAGCCAGTGTTTACAGCATCGCATGTGAATCCTCCCACAACTCTCAGCCAAGCCTGAAGAACTGAACCAAATAAGCACTTCAGCTATAGGAATGCAAACACCACAAGTTTTCCAAACAGGTTTCAGAAAACAGGTGTGAGCTCAGCGTCCTCTCAGTTCAAAAATCCTAATCGCCTGCAGAGATGATTCACAAACAAGACAAGTCAGTGGCCTTATATGGGCCGATTTGGAAATGTGGATTCTGTGCCTCGAGAAGTTTTGATGCAATTATTTGCTCTATAAAACTGAAACTAACAGCTAGAAAAGACAATCAACAAACTTGTAATAGATGCATTTGGGTTGCAAATAGATTTGACATGAGCTAAATTACAAATGAAGTTGGTTCAGCAGTGCACTTTACACTTTACTTTGGAGGAAAATAAGCTTTTTCACTTTCTTGATGAAAGTTAAATGAGAAGATGAATCACACTCTTCTGCTGTCTATCACTGAAATACAAACAGCTGTCAATTAGCTTAGCGTAACATAGAGATTGGGCACAAAGGGAAACAGCTCACCTGTCTGTGCAAAGGTAAAAGAAAAATCCACCCAGTGGTTAGGTGTTTTTTGCTTGTTTGTTTGTTTTAATCTTTAGTCAGTCAGTCTAATTTCCCTGCTTTTTTTCTGTTTTTATAAAAATTTATTTAAATTGCAACGTCTTTTTTGCCTAACCACATCACTTTTAAGAGTGATCTGGTGATCTTCAAACAGCTGCTTGATGTGTAAAAACTCATCAAGCAGACTTAGAGCAAAATTAGAGTTTATTATTTTGTTCTGTTTATGGTTTCCACCAACTCTTAAGGAAACTATCTTAAGCACTTTAGCTGCTAAACACTCCACTATGTTCACTAGCTAGTCCTTAACTTTGTAGCACACACAGTGGGTCTTTAGAGCTACTTTGCTAGCTGATGAGAGCAGTGAGACTAAATCAAAACTGTTAAACTGTAAAACCAGAAACTCTGAAAGGTGCTGTACAGCTCATTAGAGCTCAGGGGGACTGCAGAGTTTGATGATAATTGTCCATGTCTTCATCATGAGCCACCTTTTTCACATATAAATGGAAATGTGTTCCAATATTAACATGGAAAAATAAATTTAATAGCTGCTTTAAACCTTGGACAGATGTTTAGAAGGATTTTTAAATGTTATTTCAGCATGTTAATCTGTTATGCAAACTTAATCAATTAATGGACATATGCTCCTGGAACACCAGCTCACATAAACAGGTGTAAACAATCTTCCTGTGCAGCTGATTAGTTATTATTCCTCAGTGACAATCTAATGTTGCATGGTAACATCTGCACTCTTGCATCCCTGCTACACAAATCACTTGTAGCACGAGGCTGGCTGCCTGTGCAGCCTCAAACACTACTCTTCCTTTACCTTCGGTCTCCTCATCAATGTTGCATGAAGTGTTATCTGCATCCCTCTCATCTCTGCCTTCCACCCCAGGTTTTATGCGCCCCGTCTCTTTCATCTCTATCCTCCAGGGCAGCTGGACAGATCGGTCCACCATCCACGCCACCACTGCCCCCGCTATCTGCTCTGCTCTCTACATCTTCCCCTGCTGCCCTACTTCTGCCCAGCGGGGTCACAGGCCTGCTTTGTCCCAGATTGCTGGAGGATCAGGATTCCTCATCATCCTGCTAACTGTACATTTATCTGACAAGACAGAGGAGAGAGAGCGACCCCCGGCATCATTAAGCTTTAATGGACAGCCTAGAAATGAGGGAGAAGCCATAAAAGCAGGAGCCGAACCAGAGTCTCTCTTTAATGTCTCTGATCGCCCTGACAGGATTATTAATCAGGAACTAAAGGAATTTAAAACCTTTGCTCTTGGCTTCCTCACTTAGAGTCTTTAGCTTGCACCATTACATAGCAACCCAGGGTCAGGAGGTCTGCAGCTAATTGGTTCTACAGGGTTTTGAATAACAATGAGCTGAGCCCAATTACTGAACTACAGAGAGGCGGAGATGAGAGGAAAGGGAGGGGGACCCAGTGGAACAGACACATGGAGGATGGAGAGAGGAGGAGGAGGAGGAGATGGGGGAGGCTGTTTCACGGCTGCTGTCTCTCTCCTCCTCAGAGTAGGGATATTAATGAGATCAGTAAATGAGTGCTGGCAGAGACGGGGATGTGCTGCTGTAGAAAAACAGCCGCCCTGCCCCTGCAGGACAGCAGCAGCAGCAGATCCTCATTCGCTATTCCTTTTTACTCCAGGATTCACACGAAACACGCGCGCCTCATTCTTTTTTTGTCCCAGATTTTTTTTCCTTTTTCTTTGTATCTCATGTTCATTTATTAGTGATGTATTTTCTTTTCCTTCTTGCCACACAGGGGATCTGTTTCTGTGGTCCTTTGATAGCTACACTGTATGCCAGTCTGTCTTGGTGAGCTTTTAATGCTGTCTTCAGGGGTTTGTAACCAGCGATGGCTAATATACCCTAGTTAGTCCCAGCACTTTAGGTAGTTCTGCTGTAAATTTGTGCTCAATCTGAGGCATAACGGCTACTGCTTCTGTCTTGTATTTGTGACCCCCGCTGCTTCATTGGACATTAAGGCTTGTTTTTCATCCTCTTACTCATCCATCATTACATGCTGCTGCTGTATATACAGCAGGGCAGATTAGGCAGCACAGTATCTGCACAGTATCTCTCCGCTCTAGTGTGTCATGTAGTGTCCCCCTTGCCCTGCTACTGCTGATGAAACTAGTTTGGATGGAAGCATTATCAGATTTAGAGAGCTAATTTGTTCCAGCAGCAAAAGGCTTTTTAGGCTGTTAAAAGGATCTTTTCTCTTTTTTTTTCTTCTTTTCACTCGGCCGTGCTCAGTATTTTTTTGCGCCCTTGAAACATTGCATCAACGTTGAGCTGTAGGACTTTCAAAAATTGATCTCTGCTTAAATAATCTCTCTCAAATTCATGAATTCACATCGAGCAATCCCCTCTTCTGAGGATTCATCACTTTCAATAAACCCCGGAGAAGCTGTCATTATGCCTCAACCTCCTCATCCCGCTCTAAACTGCTGTTCAAGGGCTGCAAATTGGAAATGTGATTTAAATATTGCTTGAAATAGATAGCTCATATTCACCTAAGCCCCCTGTACCAGGCTCTGTCATGCGATGAAAGCCGAGGATTCAGCTGGTGATCACTGTACTTCCTGCACTATGAGTCGGAGACATTAATTGCTGCTAGCAGAGGGTTTAGCCCTGACCTTTCCAGATCACAAGGCAAACAAAATTCTCTGTAGGCCTGCTACTCTGCATGCTTTTGTCACTTGTTCTTCATGGTTGGATTTCTCGGAGATGAGAAGGATTCTCTTTGCTTACACTTTTAATCGGCTATAGAGCAGTGAAATACTCCAGCTGGAATGAGAAGGAGATAAATGCCTTAACTCTAGACTGCAAATGAACTACAAATCCTTGAGCTGGATTGCTGTTCATTCTTCACTTATGTAAGCCCCCATCTGTTTTTTTTTCTCCCTCCTCAACGGTGTCAGTGTGCATATACAAATATATTTTTTCGCCAGAGAAGATTTATAATCTCTTTCAACTTTCAAATACAAGCATTAATAGGAGCACGAGTCCATTTTACCCAGGGGGTTTTAAGAAACACAAACATCAAGTAAGCAATACGTTCTCTGCTGATGATCTCCTGGAAAAACCTTTGAATATTCATCACCATTGATTGATTGGCTTCCTATAGATTTGTGCAAGGCCGTCTTGCAAATACACTTTTGAAATTCCTCCTCAGCAGTGTGCTTGGATGTGGATTATGTGTTGAATCTCATCATTTTAAAAATGCTTGCCAATGCCATTCATTCCAAACAATCCTCTGAGCCCATAATGTATTCTGAACTCTTGAATCTGCATATTTGCATACTGTAACAGAGTTGCAGCTGTGGTCTCAGAAGAGTTTATCATTATTTCACATTTATTTTGTCTCCCTAATTACCTAATTAATTCTGTTGTTTTGATTGTGGTGTTTACCGTTTGCTTTGTGGAGGCGTAATCCTGTTCTATTTGTCTGTTTGAAGAAGGAGCAGTCTCACTGAATTATTCATGCTGCGCTCCAGCGACAGCACAGCCGTTTAAATGATGAAGGCATTCGTGAAATCCTCTCTCTTTCACACAGACTAACACACACACACACACACACGCACACACACACACACTCTTTCTCTTCCTCTTTCTCACTCTCGCCTCTCTTTCTCTGTGAGTGCCTGAGGCAGTGGAAGTGGGATGTAAGGAGGCAGGAGGATTTCACGAGGCTCACAAATGCACCTCAAATGAGGCGATGGGAAAACATGTCCCTCTAATGTGTCTGACCGCGCTCTGAGAGGGACATGTCCAATCTGACACCATAATGTGACCTTTCATCTCCGCTTCTCACAAGAAACATTGCTCCACCCTGCACACTGTTACACGCCTGCGTCAGTATATGCGTGAGTTTGTGTGTGTGTGTGTGTATGTGTGTGCCTCTCCAGGCCGAGCGCCCACTGATCAGGAATGTGGACACTTGAGTCGACACAGGCCCTCCTGAGTGCTGCTGAGGTGTCAAAACGTTGTTCACTGATTGGATATCGCTGTGTCATGTGGTGGCTGGGTGTCCACTTCACACCTTCAGCTGTGACTTTTTTCCAGCGTTGACGACACTTGATCGAGCGCAAGTCAGCAGAACCGGCGGATCTATTCGAGGGTTCCTGGCATCTGGTTAGACTTTTTCAAAGACGTGCTGTGTCCTCCCCCTCAGTGTGATCTTAAAGGTGTTCTCTTTCAAAGAACACTTCCTCAGAGACACAGAAAGACGGGAGGAGAAAGAGGAGGAGGAGGAGGAGAAGGAGGAGGAGGAGGTGGAGGGAGGTGATGGGGCTCTCTGGGGATTGTCTGTTTGTAGTGTTTACTGCCAAACCCTTAAGGACTTCAGGCACTTTCATCAGTACTAAGCAGTACATAGTACATACTTCCTTTCCTGTGTTCCTCAGCTTTTAATGTCTTATTTTCCTCTCACACTTTATATTTTAAAAAAGAAAAGATAAATGACACCTTTGAGTCCCAGGCGTCACTTATGTGTGTCTGTACGGACTGATTGGCATCTCTTGGTGGCAATGCACTGCCATTATACACTCATTTTCATGAAGAGCGTCCTACACCAGCCGTCATTTGTTCACAGCTTCTTTCATGATTCCCCCTTAGGACGGCATTGTCCTTAAAAACACACAAATCACAACCAGTAGCTCTGGTTCTCCATATGCCTGTTTCTTTTGATGATTGCAGTCTTGATGGACGTTATCAACCGCCCCGACTCCAGGCTCAGACAAAGCCTAGAGCATACACTATGTATGGTTTTATTTAAAATCTCTTTTAATGTGTTGTTTTCTCTCTGTGGGCCTGTGGATTCAGCATTCTATTTGATGTGCCCTAAACATACATCTTTAATCTTTGCTGCAGGCTGTGTGAGAGGGAGTGTGTCACTGCCTCCCTACTGAGGCTTCAGGTCTGACTTTCACAGCATTGCAACCCCAGTGGGAGGCCTGCAGAGGGCAGCATACTAAACACGGCATCACCTCTTACGGCAGCAGCTCCTTTTACACCTGCACCACCGCAACCACCACCACTGCTTTCTTTATTAACATACATCTTCATTAACTCACTAGAGGAAGTAAGAGAAAAAAAAGAGGGAAAAAAAACACAACAGGCTGAGAATGAAACCATCATGGGCCCGCAGGGTGTTCTGCTGTTTGTACTGACACAGAGGACGAGTTATGCTAATTGAGAGTTCTTTGCATAATTAGGGAGAAAAAACTTTATCATTATTATTAGTGGAGAATAGCCAGACAGAGGGTAATTTCAAGTTTCCCAGCAGGGTGCTGCCAGAGAATAGAAGAGAAAAGGACACACTCTCAATGTTATTCCTGCTGTCTTTTGATGCAGGGAGCATAATTCATCTAAGATACTTAGCCTGAGTACGCTTTAATGATGATGACTTTTCCCAATGTGATTTTTCAAAGTGTTTTAATGTATTGTCTTCATAGCGAATGTGTTTGCCGCGGTAAATTCGAGGACTGCATATTAAGTTATCCACCTAAATGAGTTTCTTTTTTTATGTTTAATGAGCCTTCTCTTTCTGCCGATGTCTTCATGCTGCTCCACATGCACCGTGGTTGTGGCTACTGTACAGTTATGTGTAGAGAGCATGGAGTGCTGGTGTTGTGGGTGTAGTGAGATCATGTGAGTGTGATACCGCTGAGAGATGGCTGAGAGGTGATGCGGCTGGCTGACTGTCCAGCCGCTCAGCCACACAGAGCTGTGAGTAAGTGGGCCGTGGTTATAACGGGCACACACAGTCACAACAGAGTGCTGAATCCATTAGTCGCCCAGCAGGGTTCCAGCAGGTCATTAAGGTTCAGTAAGATCCTGTGATATCTTTTTATACACTTTTCCTCTGCACCCAAAATCTGATGATGCCACAGCCAGTGGATGCAGCTTGCAGGAAGTTGTCTTCCCCTCAGAGTGCATAACCTCGTGTGCTTGCTTTAAGACTGTGAATGATAGTTTATGCCGCAGTAAGTATTCCTTTCAAAGGCTTTACAAGGCACTGGGGATTAAGAGACTGTACCACACTCATCTCATTTGTGTCAGGGCTGGGAAAAGGGAGCACTCTAAATACACGCTGCACCAATAAGCCGTGCGGGGCGTAGCGGAGACGAGGGCTCTCAGATGTGAGGGAGAATCATTGCACCTGCCCCAGTTGTTCTCCACCAACATGGCCGTCTGTGCGGCGCTTGCTTCACGAATGCAGGGAACATTCGCTCGCTTCAAAGGTTCCCCCTTTTTTTTTTCATCTCTGCGCTCCAGCCCACGGCCAGAACCACGGATTAATATTTCAAAACATGTTTCTTGCTTGCAAAGGGGGGGGGGGGGGGGGGGGGGGGGGGGGGGGGGGGGGGGGGGGGGGGGGGGGGGGGGGGGGGGGGGGGGGGG
>JAPZDV010000023.1:15823882-15876811 GCA_029814665.1 Acanthurus lineatus
CCCCCCCCAACATCATCTCACACACACAGCCCATTCCCTGTTCACCACTTATTCTCTCCCCCACTTCCAGCCAGCCCCCCCCAAAACCTGCCTGCCTGCTCGCCGAAATGTGTGATGTTTTTCCATATCTCATGTTTTGCTGCTCCAGTGCTCCCTTCAATCCAATCACCAGTGTGGTATGTTTTATGGATTAATAAGAAATGATCCTGGAAGGTCCAGCCAGGCAGTTGAGGAGCCAAAAGCAGAAGGATGAAGCAATGAAACGGAGGGGGAGAAGGGTAGGGTGCCGTCTGCAGTCGAATTTTAATGAGCACCAAGGGGAATATCCTATTTTTTTTTCTTGGGGTATCCTTCTGGTGCATCGCTCTAAATCACTGTCACACAAACAAGGTATTTCCCATCATGCCTCTGGTTTGGCTTGGTAACTGTGTCATCCTGTGGCACAGGCGCCGTACCGGCACACCTGCTCTGCTATCCTAATTGAACAGATGATCTGCCAATTTGTCATGTTTATCTTCAGAGGCGTTCTGGCGTCAATGCCCTGCTCTGCTCAGCCCCCTCAGAACACAGTGCAGATGTTAGCAGAGCTTTTTTTTTATGACAGATCTTGTAGTCATTACTGAATAATTCATTGCCGCATTCATGTCTTTAGATAGCATCTCCAGCATCTTGCTCTGCTTTTTTTCGGCTCCCTCTCTTTTTCTTCCATCTCGAGCTCCTCACAAGGGAAAACTTTATTATTCTCTCCTCTGACAGCAAAGTATATGGATGAAAGATAATTGCCTGGCTTGACTCAGCCATTGATATGAAAATAGGATTGAAATTATTCACTGTGGTTTAAAGGTTAGTTGAAGGTTATTATTCAGGGAAAGGCGTGGAGGAGAAGAGGCTCTCCGTGCAGCCTGGTGGCGGGCCTGACAAGACATTTCTAAAAGGCTAATATGCTGCGCATGCTGCAAAGGCCATTCAATGAATAAACTGAAAGAGTCTCCTGAGATCTTAACATTGGAGAAGTCAATTATTTAGCAGCAAATTATAGCTCACTCTGCGCATAAACATGATGCTCCAAAATGAGATTGTGAACTTGATTTTCAGCACACTCCAGTATCTTTTATTCAGATTATTATTTGTCCTTTCATTCAGCCTTTCATGCATGGTGGAATGTAATATGAACACTATAATGAAGAGGGAGAGAGCTTTCTCAACCACTTTAATGTATTCGATCCGTTGCATGCTTATAGGCTTGTTATGGTTCAGATGGACTTTGAACACGAGCTTAATGAATCACCTCCACCAGCAGTCGTCTGATGTTTCTGCTTAAGAGCCGCTCTGATGTCTGTGGTTGGCCCGTCACTACTTACGCCAGTCTCTATTACCATGGCAACTGTGGGGATGTATGCAGGTAGCGTGCTGTAAGCTGGGAGAAGTCATGGTGTGCTGTTTGATAGCAGCCACACAGAGGCAGACAGCTCTGTCTGTCTGCCTGTCTGTCTGCAGGCAGACGGTCCTCTGCATATCTGCTTCTGCACCACTTTGTTGAGGCAGCAATGCAAATATTCACTCAGATTCATAATTTAAATGTTTCTGCACAAAGATTTACAGGCTTCCCTTGTTTTTCTACATACTCAGTTTAATATAACACATGCACTACCTTTGGATTTAAATTAAAAGTGATATTTTTCATTTTTCACCCTCTAAAATATTCCTGTTATTCCTTTTTTTTAAATTTTTAATTGAAAAAACTCAAGATAGATGTCTTATTAAATATGTGTTTAATAACAGCAACAACAGTAAAAAAAAAATGTGCATAACAGTAAGTTCTCTAATCAGTTTTTCGGAACTTAAACACTCATTTGGAGATTCTGAGTCTGAGCTGGTGATACTTTCATGCGAACACATCAAAGAGAAGTGAGATGAGAGGCAGAAATGATCACACTCCTCCAGGGAGAACGCTATAGTTCACACCTCCTCTTCACCTGTTTCCTGGCTGATCACTCACACTATCCCTTTTCTGTGTGTCTGAGTTTGGTGTCTTCTTCCAAAGACGCAGGTGTGATCATTCACCCGTTTGTTCTAAGTCAAAACCACCTCTGCTGCTCTCAAAATAGATAATTATTCAAATTTCCATCACCAAAAAAGCAAAGTAATTTTTTTTTCCACTTTCCACAGAAATTCACAATTTGTCAAAGCCTTTTTGGCTCCACTGATTATTTTTTAATAGAAATGCATGAGTGCATATTCAGAAATAATTCTGTCTTTTTGAAAACAGGAGGCTCCAAATTTCAGGAATGTGGCATCTTTATTCCTTCCAGTTGGTTTATAGCATCGATGATTTCCCATCTCTCTTTTGCATCTTTTGAAAACACTGAAATATTTTGGCATCAGATACCATCATCAGTTTCTGTACCTAACTGATCAAACCCAACTGATTTGGCAGCAGACATTTGTAAGGTTTGGCTATTGGACTCTGTGCTGAAAGATTCAGTGGTGATGAGGTGTCACACAAGTGTTTCCACTGGGTCATACAGAGGCAGAATCAGGCCTCCGGTGCTGATGACAGGCAGCATGCTGTCGATATCTGTCTGCTCTTCTGTTTTAGGTCTGTGGTAAAGATCACTGACTCTGTGGCCCCTTCCCTCCTTCCTTCAGTCTTCTCCTGCTCTGTGCAAAGAAATTGAATCCTGTCCTTAAAGCTAAGCACTTCAGGATGAAGTTTTTCTGAAGCCAAAACTGCTCGTGTGATTACAGACAGATCGATACCTTCTGGTGTCCCCAGCCAGCTCACCCTGCTGGCACAGGAAATGATGCGATCCATGCGGCTCTGACATTGACAGGCCCCAGAGAGACGACAGCTTCACTTACTAGAAAAATGCTCTCCATTAGTGCAGCTGGGTGGCTCTGCCCTGTCATTGTTATTCTAGCAAGGCTGTGACATTTGTGTTATGTGGATGGCAAATGCCTTTCTAATCATCCGCTTGCAGCGCTATTTGAATTTTCATCAACTTTGATGGACAGCTCCTGAAGAATTATCATCAAGAAAATGAAATCTTCCCTGACCTTAAATGCCACGGCTTCTTCCACTCCCTGACGGAGTCCCACAGTGCTGGTGACAAAGGCTGTAGACAGCGGCACAGCATCTCCCTCCGGGCTGCTGCCCTTTAGCCGTTGTGCTGCAGCTCAGAGGTTAAACCTCATGACTTTTCTCATAGTTGTGGAGAAAGGACTGTTGATAGGCCACGTCCTTTCTCAGACCTCACAGACCCCCTGCCCAGGAAGTGGTGCTTATATCCATGTCAGAGAACAGCAACACTTTAGGGCACGTGTTTTTTTATGGCTGAGCCAGCGTCTCTTAAACCCCAGCACTTGTATTGACCCACCTCCCATCCCTCTCCTCTCTCTCCATCTCATCCCCCACTGTTTCCTTGTTTGAAACAATATAGCCTGCCTGTTGTTATTGATTCCAGAAGATTGGGCCTCGGTAAGTGCTCCTTTGAGTCTGGTGTTATATTAAGCAATTGTTCCAACAGCAGATGACAGGGCTGGGAAGGTTTTGGCTGGCACTAATAGGCCTGGTATTACCCGTGTGTTAATTGATTGGGCAGCAGAGGGAGGGAGAAACTGGCTGCACTGAATACAAGACTAGGCAGCCGATAAATAAACACTAACTCGGAACATTCAATTACATAATATGACCAAAAATGCTGTGGTCCAAGCAGAAAAATGTTCTCCTTTCATACGAAAAATATGCCTCACCCTTTGAAAATCATGAAAGTACAAAATTACAGCAAGTAAGACTACAAACAGTCATGCAAATAACACAAATCTGAAAGTTTTCTTGTCTTGTTATTGAGGCAGATCCATTCATACTGCGAATTTTTCTGGCATTAGTGAAGCCTAACGTTATCCGGTTGGCCCTGCAGAGCGTATTTGTGTCTGAGCTGCACAGTCAGTAGCCAGACATTGTCAACAGTACGAGGGCAGTATAGCATGCAGGGCTGTTTTTTATGGGAGCAACCCGAAGTAAATGCTCCATTCATCCTGTCTGTCTGCACTGGCTTCCATTTCCTCCTCTGTCACACGCATGATTAAGACCAGCTTGAAGCATTTATCACAGGGCCAGAGCACAGGGGGCAGGTGGTGGAGTGGTGGAGTTCAAGCAAAAAGGAAACCAAGCCCACCTTGCATCTTGTTTCTCGAACATTCAAACATCTCTCACATCTCGGATGTGTCAGTAAAATGTCAACAGTGAAATCTCCCCTCAGCTCCTCTGTCTGCGCTGCACAATGATTCAGGATCAGCTCGATGTGGTGACATTATTGTGACAACCATAATGCATTATGCATCTAATTCCATTAGCAGTGAGTGGTCATCAGTTTTTTTCAATGAATTCAGTGTGTATTTGTGTGCATGTGTTTTTTTTATGTTGTTGTTGTTGTTTTGGTCAAGTGAATCCCATTAGATTCCATTTCCAATAACAGCATGTTTAGCTGCGGTTGCATTTCAGTAGAGAGGTAATTTGCTAATGGCATGGCCCTTATTAGAAAGCAATTATTATTAATTACCAGTGGGTGATACAAGAGCTGATTTAGTCCTTAAAGCCCGCTGTTTTTGTGCCTCTCTGTGTGTGTGCATGTGTGTGTCCGTGCTGTCTTTCCCTGAGATGATTGCCAGCCCCACACCATCGCCCTCACCTCCCACTGGCCTGCTGCCAAGCAGCGACATTGTCATTATCAGTGTGCCAGAGGGCTGGGTAAATGTCATTATTGTAGCTCGTGGATTCCTCCAGGGAATCAGCAGCTACCCGATTAATTTCTCTAACAGCCCGGGAAATATTTGTTGCATCACCAGCCTGGTTCATGGCAAACATCTATTGCTGCTATGCAATTAACGACATAGATCATTTACATAGTCACAGAGCTAATTTTCATAATGTTCCCTTTATTATCAGAGGAAGAAATTAACCCAGGAATTTATTTACACACCCACCGCAAATGGTAACAGTGTGCTAATTGGCTGTTAGATGATTAATAAGCTTATAGCACATGCTAATGAATGGTGCACTCACTGTTTCAGAGGTGCTCCAGCACTGTGCTTGTGTTTTGGCAGCTTAATAAGACAGATAATTATGTACTTGTTGCTTTCGCTTTCAAGCAAATACCATCAAACATTAAAAAAGATTAAACTGGCTTGTATCGCTATGAGCTTATGTTGGTTCTCTATTTTCTGTTCTGCTATAAACGGCCACATTATGTCAGGGCTCTGATTTGTCAGCCGACAATTATGCCTTTAAAGCATATAGGCAAGTATTTGAAATACAGATACAGTTTGATGAATTAATCAATGGTAAATAATGATGAAACAAGTAAATACATCCATCAAATAAAACAGGTGTTCTTGCATTATTTGTATGTAAAAAAGTAAAATCACCAAAACACAAAAATACATTTTTAGCCTTAACTGCTTCTAATGTTGGTTGATAGCACTTGAAAGATCGACAAGAGACATCTACCGCTCTAATCCTTAAAACTTTTTCTTCTAATACAGAGATCATTTATTATTCATTGTGCTGCTGCACTTAAAAGACTATGTTCACTCTTAAATTATGTCTCAGTTCTTTAGAGAGAATCATGAAGCGAAGCCCAAACACTATCTGACGACAAGGCTGAGTTTGTCTCAAGAGACTGCTTTCATTGACTGCGTTATACTGTTGCGTAACCATGTTTAACATGTTGTTGGCCCACTATCCTGACACTAGTAGCAGGGAGTGGATGGTAAAAAAAAGCACAATTTTCTCCTGTTTAAAGTTCTTTTTTTCTAATCATAAGGCAGCACTTTGTAGATAATTATTGCAGTTTTTAACTTTCCTTACATAAGACCCAATTTAAAGCAGCTCAGTCTTTACTGGGAATTCACTTAGTGGTTTTGTTTTCCATCTGCTCTGTATAGAAAAGTCAGTGATTGTCTGTAGTAGTGAATCCTCTGGGAAAGCTAGCTATGAATATTTGATGTAAATCCTCCTTTTTATCACTGACACGGCTCAGAGCAGGAATCCTCATTGATCTGGTGTTATAATCACAGATTAAAAGAACTCTTCCCAAACAATTCCCTGATTAAAGCCCTTTTTATACGCTCCGTTCATGACCAAGTGAGATTCACACACAGGCATTGAAGAAAGCCCCCGTAGGATGAGCAGAGCTGCGAACACACAGTCTTTAATGTGGCTCCCAGCGGCTATTGTGAACACCAAGTCTCTGGATCTGTTTCAACTCATTAGCTCCAAAACTTGGCCTGAATCTAACATGTCATGCTTATGAATCGAACCCACAGAGAGATGAGGAGATACAACAGAAAGAGAAACTAAAAAAAGACACATTTTTCAGGGTTAAACAGATTTGTTTCCTGTGAGTCTTTTGAGTTTTTTACACAGCAAACTGTTCAACAGATGATACAAGATATGGTCTGTAAATTAGCTTGTCTTTCACATGTCAACTGCAGGAAGATAAGTTTCATCTAACATACATTTAAAACTGCACAAACTGGGTTAATTTGTGATATCCTTCTAATTTCAAATTCAATTATATCGTACATGTTTTCAGCTTTCTCTGATATATTAGCGTTTGACCTTAACTCAGAGGTTTACTGGAATCCAAATCCTGAATGCTGATTGAACAAAACTTAAATAAATACGGGTTCTTCCGTTCTGCAGAGACAGATAAATACCTAAACTGCAAGCCAATGGTATTTCAATGGGCTCTTGGCCTCCTGTCAAACCTCCATTTGTGAGTTTAAATGATTGGTGAATTTCATCTTAATTACACCAAAGACGAGCCAAGCCCAGAGTTCATTCTCATCTTGTTCGGTTTGCCAATTATGGATGTGGCTGGCAATGCAGTGGCTTCCACCTCTCATTTCTCAAACCCATATTGTCCCCGGAGCAGAGAAGATTGGTACGTGCCCGGCTTCCCACTGCTGTGCTCAAAATGAAGCAGATGAGATTACTCTGTGTGCATGAAGATGGTTTCACCTAATATCAACTACGAGCCCGCCCCATGCATACTAATCATACGGATGTTCTTTCACATGAACCAGCTCTCACCTTCATTAGTGTCTAAAATGAAACCGTTTTTTTTACGTGATTGATATTCCAGACAAGTTTAACAAGTAAGAGACTTCTGAGGCTGATAACGGTGACAAAGCTAGACTCACTAGCTTCTCCCTCGCAGGTCTGTCTGGACTAGAGAATAAGCTCGTTATGGAGCACATTAACATATGAGAAATCAAGACAAAGAGGGATATTTGTCCCTCTACGAATTTCTGTTAGAGGGACTGGTAATTCATGTTTTCCCATATCAGATTAAATTTGCTTTCTTCATGCATGTGCTGAAGATAATCTGTTCCAGTGCTCAGAGTTATGATTATCCTGGTGCCAAGGACAGAAAGATAGAGAGGCTATAGCAGCCCCAAGTAATTAAATTAGCCCTGAGTGGCTAATTGGATCAATTTGGAAGGCAGACACTGTCAAGGATAAGAGTAATCATCTATGCAGTAGCAATCTTTTATTGCTCAGACACGTCTTGTAAAAAGACAAGGTGTGATCCCGAAGGTTAATGTAATTACTGTCCAATTCTCTCACTCACTGTGCACAATAATGCTAATTAATCTAAGATTTCTGGACTATAATGAAGCGCGACAAGCCAGGTAATGCTGATTATAGTATTTAGGACATGACTGAATATTTCCTCATCCCAGGCTCGCTGATGATGCTGCAATTAGCTCACTCATTTCTCACACTTTTACAAGACTATTGACTTCAAAAGCATTCGATCTGCTACAAAGTGAGTGTATTTTGTTCTCATCTGCATGGAGTTTACGTGCGACAGTCATGCATTTTACTCCAATAAAGCAGTGATTTACATTTCATCCAAGGCGAGCTCTCCAGGCCCAGCGAGGTGTTAAGCAATGTAATGAGAGAGAGACTTGGCTTATGAACAGCGCATTCATATTCATTAGCAGCAGGCATTAACATATGATGCCTGTGACAGATCTCTGATGCATGTTTTATGAATGCAGTTAATGGCACGCTGACAGCACGGCAGGCCATAAAGGACTAGAGCAATCCACCAAATGAAAGCCACAGAGTAGTGGGACGATTATTGATTCTCCCCTGTGTCCTATTGATCTCTGACGTTTTCATCTGGCACAGAGTTGCTAATCTGCTGTGTATCAGAGAGACACCCACAGTGCAGCCCATTGACTCTGCTATCAATAGCCACAAAGCTGGATATCATTAAATCCTCATCACTTTGTTTCCCCCGGCCAGCCGCCACAGACCACTGAGCACTCTGCGTGACCTCTGAATAACCACTGTCCACTGGTTTGTTTATGGCCCTGGCTCCTGCTGTGTGACATTTACTGCCTCTTTTTTAATAGGCCAGTGTAACAGCTCTGCTGTACACAGAACTGGTATTGACCACTGCCTCAAAGTGTGGGACTGTGCATGAGCACATATAGTGGGTCACCGACCATAAATGGAAAATACACTCAAGCTTGGTCAGCACACACATTTTTATAGGTCCATGTGTCATCAGAGCAATTGTTAGAAATAGATTAATGAAAACTAGTCCGCACATTCTACAGAGTTTGGGTAATTTAAAGGGTTAGTCCCCTGAGTTTACACATCAACATGAGGTTATAGGTTGTAGTCTTTTGCTGTGTTAGATAAAACCTTCTGTGGATCTGGAAGAGGGCGCACCAGCATGAGAAAGTAACCCTGATGATGTCATAATGGGGTCATGAGTTTCCTGGAGACAAATTTATGACAAAAACTCTGTTTTCTTTAAAGTCACAATTTTGGAAATTTAGGATCTTAGTAAAAAAAAATGAGGAAGAAATTTTGACCTTTTTTTAAACTCTCTTTGATCCTTCTAACTTTATAGAAGTGACACATTAAATAGCTGGAGTAGTAACATGATGAGTAACCTTTTAGATATAAAAAGTAAAGAAATGACTCCATCTCGCTGGCTTACTTGAGAATGCTAAGCATGACTATGTCAGAGGTCAGAGTATGAGGATACGCTTATAATAGTTTCCAAACTGCAGTTACCAGGGCAGCGGTGGTTTCTGAAAGGAGAGAGAAGAGGCACGGATGAAAAACACATTTCGGTGCTGACGGTGCAGGAGGAGCCTCCCTCCCCCCAGAGAGTGTGGCACCAGGGAACAAGGACGGGTGATGTGGGGATCGATGGTGCTTAAGGTGTGGGGGTGGCAAGGACAGGTGCAGGGGAGCGCCGTACCATGGTCCATTAGAGACGGAGGCTCCCTGCTGAGAGCAGACAGCATGATAAACAGCTCCAGCTCTGATAATAGTCCGACTGATCAATAGCCTGTCCGCCCGCTGTCCCTAAGGGACGAGCAGGAGCAGCAGCCACGACAGCTAACCCCCAGGTCATGTGTCTATGTGTGTGTGTGTGTGTCTGTGTGTGAGAGAGAGAGAAAACTATCACTGAATCAGATGAAGCATCACATTGCCCTCTTGACCTTTCTGCCTAACCTTATCTTCATAGTGTAATAGAATCAACCAAGCATATCCAATTAGTATCTGCATGTCCTTCACTTAAGCTCTAATGGTTTATTCATAGTAGTACATAGGAGACATTTTCACATCCTCCCCTATCATTCTTACTGAGACTGCTTTCTTCCAGCTGCCTTAAATGCACTATTATTCCCTTTAGAGTATTAATCCCAATGAGTCCAGGCTGTACGGATGGCTGATTGTTACTCTTATTCATTAGAACCAGAGTCGAAATGATCAGTCAATCAATAGACACAAAATTAATCTGCAACTATATTGATTTATTGTTTTGATGATTTTTTCAAAGCAACAATGCCAAACATTCTGTGGTTACAGCCTCTCAAATGTGAAAATCTTGGAGCTTAAGGATGCTATTTGTAAAATTATAATTGTTTTTTTTTAACATTTTATGAACAAAAAGAAAATCATCAGATGAAATGAAATTGAAAACTAGTTGCAGTCCTTAATGAGACAGCAAAACATGGCATGTAGAGGCACTGGTGACAATATTAAGGAAAAAATCAATCACACTGCTGTGTTATCTTTCCTTCATGCATGTCCACAGTAAAAAACATGCCTACCTTAGACGACTGTAGCTGCCAAATTCTGTCGAAGCTTTTCTCATATAGATGTTGTGGTTACTTTATCTGTACAGGAATAATAGTATAGTTTGTTTATTTGTATTGGAATTGCTGCTTCTTAAAGTAAAACCTGAATGCTTCTCCCACTTCTGATTTTCATTGTACTTTTCACGAAATGTTTTCTCTCATACTGTCCGATAACAGTGCTCTGGACCGGAGGCTGTTAAGCAGTCCTTGTTTGTTTGATCACAGATAGTCTTTGAGGGTCTTGTGACTGTGAGGGAATCTGGGGGATTAGTCCCACAGTGCAACAATCAGGGATTACAGATACAATATCACAGGCTGCAGCAACAACTTTTAACCTTTTTTTAGTTGCAACCCAACCACTCTAATCACTGAAATGCTGATCTGAGCCAAGATTTTTGAGACATTATTGAATTTCAGAAGTCAAATGAGCTACAAGGCTTAGTGGCCTTGTAGTGGGAAATGAAAATGTTCCTGTCAGCTGTGCAGAAACTCAATGCCTTATCCATTTTTTTTAATTCATTATTCATTTGGTTTGTCTGAGTACAAATAGATTACTTTTGCTAGTTTGTCAGGACTGTCTAATTCATTATTGTCACGATGAAAGGAAACATGAAAAGGTTCTGTCATGCAGGGGCCTGGCAATTGTAGAAACTCATACAAAACGGCATGTTTTTGGATAAAAGCAAAGTGTTTGAGAGTAGAAGAGGAAGTGATAGTGTTTCAGCAAGTGGTTGCAGCACTGTATCCGTAGGCAACTGTGGAAAAACAACATGAACCGAGGCATATGCGCACACTCATACACACACACACGCACACACACGCACTCACACACACACACACACACTGCAGTGTTGTCACTCACTGAGTCAAGACCACATGTCGGCTCTGAAGTCCTTTCTTCTCAACGTGCCTGCGTTATCTCACAGCTACAGTTGTGGCTTCAATGGCGGTGAGACATCCTGACTTGGAAAGTGAGACTCCATATCTTGAGCAACCCCACAAGCCATAAACCACAGGCAGCAGCTTCTGCAGCCCAGCTTGCTGTGACTTCAAACACTAACAAGCTGGAATAACATTTTGCTTGGGGTGGCTTCCCTTGACGGCTCCCAGCTGCTGGCAAGCTGATGGAAGGAAGACAAGATTTATTACAGGCCTTGTCGCATTTGGATAAAACCTAACCACATCGTATAGAAACTGTAGGATCACAGAAGGTGTCATCATTCTTTCTGTGTAGATCAGCTCAAGATCCAGGGTGGAATCAGTCCAATGGAAAATCAATTTCCATGTCTGAGCTTGCGTCCCGCTGTCAGTGGTTCTTGAAAGCTGTGTGGAATTAAATTGACATCTGAGGTTGAGAGTGAATTGCCTTAAAACCTGCTTCAATTTAAATGGAACTATAAAGAAAGAATAAAAAGCTTTAGCGTCAGTGTAGAAAATTGGGGGGAAAAAAATGCAGCAGAGTCGAATCTTCACACTGCAAGATAAACTTCCATCCTACGTGGTTTTTGCCCTCATGGTTTGTTAAGATCTGTTTCACACTGTGTTGGGTGTCATGCTATTTCATAACAGGAAACAAGAGGTGAAGATGAACCAACGATGTGACCCAAAAACACCCTCTCTGTGAGACTACAGGAGTACAGATGGGATGACAAAGTGGAGATATGTGGGCGTCTGGATTCGAAAAATTTATACATTTTGGCCCAAGGACAGCTTAACCTAATTGTCTGATCTGAGTCACCATCTACAGGAGTGAATGTTAAATACACGAAATGGATACTTACCTTAAGCCAACAAGTCTGAACAGATATTGCTGCCACAGTTCAGAGTTACTTCATACCTGTAAGACAAGGAAGTGAAAACAAGTCAGCAACACAGTTGCACCACAGAAAAACAAGAAGTGGGCGGAAAGTATATGAGGAGATTTTCAGTTACTCAGCTGTCATCGCTGCTGTTGAAAGGTCAAGTAGTTTGTATCTGTGTGTATGTGTGTGCGTGCATTTGCAAGTGTGTGTGTTTATGAGTGTGCTGTGTCTGCACATGGTAAGATATCTGCTCTGCTCGGCTGCAAACACACCAACATAGCACATCTATCAGAGATCCACCAACAGGCAAGCAGCTCAGGCTGGGAGATGATATGATGACACTCTCACCCTGCCACCATATTGTTTTTTTTACATGTAATCTGCTTTACCTTCTCTCACTCTGACTTGAATGTGTAATTCAATACAGCAGTGGATCAGGTTACATTAGGCTATAGCGACACATGTCTAGTTTAATCAGCACAAAACACTGCCTTGTTTTGATTTTAATGGAATTGTAATTGGGCGGTTGTTTAAAGCATAACACCAAGAGATGATTGTTGCAGGATACGTGCTGTTTATCCTGCTGAGAAATGGGGATGAGAAGACGCTAAGACCACCCACTTTGACTCTTATATGAGGGAGGCAGACTGTGGCCGCAAAGCAGCGAGCCCTCTCTATCCAGATAAATCTCTGCTTTCATGAACCACATGAGAGGGCTGTACATCTGCAGAACATTTGAGACGACATTTGGACTTAGTGCAACTTACAATTTAAACATCAGAGAGCTGTGAGAAGTGGAAATTAGGGATTTGGGTCTGTATGATGGAAAGTTGTGCGGTTACGAAAACAGGATGAGTGCAGAGCAGTTATTCATCTGAGCTGGGTGGATTAAACAGGACACCTGCCTGCCTCGGCATCCTGTCTTTCTTCTGCTTGTGTCACTGTAAAACAGTCCTTACAGCTCTTGCAGTGTATGATTTTTAGTTTTGAGCTTGTCTTTGTCATCAATAACACACACACCTACAGTATGCACAGAGCGTTGGGGATGAATCACCTTCTCAGACGGGCTAAATGAAGTTAAGAAATGGAAGTTGATGTTGGGCCTTTTTTTCCTTTCCACATTAGTTTGATTTATAACTGCAAGTCAGGCAGCGTTGCACTAAAAATAACAAAGGAGCAGAAGCAGCACTCGCGGTTCTGTGATTGTATTGATTTTGATAGCCGGCCCTAGTGTTTGTGTGGCTTGGGGCGTATTTTATCGAGAGCAGTAAAAAAAACCAAAGGAGATGGGCTGGAAGTTCTCTATGTATACCAATCAGGATTTATAAATTGCTCCATTACCTTTATTTCCCTTGGTTACTCTGGGAACATTAGCAATTATTCTCTCATGGGCTTGGCTCATAAAACTAATAATCTGGTGATTTAGTGCCTCGTGGCACGGTGCACCCAGTCTAGCCCAATGTAATCCATTCATCTTGCCACCTATTAGTTTTATTTTGGAGGGACAAATTGCTTTCCAAGAGAAAATGGGTCAATAGGTGTCCTCTATTAGAAATTGCTAACAATGTAACTGTTTTTTTTTTCTTTCTGTGCATATGTGTTTGGTACAGTGGTGCACGCTGATTATCATTCTATTTGCATACTGGGAGGTTGCTTCAATTATCTTTCTTGGTCTGCATGACAAATTGCAAATATCCAAGGTTATATATGCAATGCTTAATTTACTCTGTATTTGCATCTGTGCAAGTGTGTGTGTGTATGTGTTTGCACTGCTCTGCATGACTGCTTGAATGCTTGTATGTGTATGTATACATCTGCATGTTCTGCAAATGAAGTCAGCATTGTTCTCTCCCTTTTTTTTTCTTTTCCTGTGTGATCATGGAGATGGATGTAAGGGCCTGTGAGCTGAAAGGACTTCTGCTGCATGGTGGCTCCATCCCACTGTACCATTAGCAGCTCCCTGGGGAGAGGGAGACTCAGAATCTGGAAAGACAGACCCAGATTAGCTCATAAATCACTGCCCCGGGGACCGAAGCAAAACAGTGACATCATCACTCTGAGACCTTCTGTCCTGTGATCCAGCTGACGGTGCAGTCCAGCAACAGTCGCTTTAAGCTGATATGAGCTGGCAGCAGACTCTAGGACAACACATTCCTCCCAAAACTGCCAGTGTTATTTAACATCTGTATCACCTTAGTAAGCTTGTCATTTAAGTGACTTAATTGGTTTATTCTGATGATGAAATAGCAAAGTTGAAGTTTACTTTTCCTTTCTGATGTAAAAATACTCCGGCCATATGTTTAAATGTACATTAAAAACATTAGACACTAGATGTGCTCGCTTGTGATTGATAGCAGCACACAAGCATACATTCTCATGCTGTCACAGTACAAACCGTGCAGTGTTTCTGCTGCTCCTCAGTGGCTGCTGCTGGCTGTGAAGTTGCTGTTTGTGAGGCCCAGTGTGCAGTCGGGTCTGTAATAAGGCCTGTGGATCCCTCCCTCTCTCTCCCACATACACACACTCAGAGGTCTGTGGTCACACAGCTGGCCCCGTCTGGCCAACCACTCCAACCTCACCACTTCCCCTCTCTGGGTGGGATGACAGACGCAAGAAGCAGGGAAGAAAGAAGAAAAAGGGGGAAGGCCTTAACATTGGTCGCTCTCCAGATGTGGCCTGTCTGGCTGGCTGGCTGAAATGTGCTGTACATACACAGTAGACCGATAGAGAGACATTTAGGCAAACAGGGAGGATGTGTTTATGTATCCTAAAATGAACCTCTCACAGTCACATGGCACCTTGTGGCCTCTGGACCACAGAGGGCCTGTCCCACGTCAGCTGGTCAGTTCTTCTCCCATCAGGACACACACACACACACACACACACACACACACACACACACACACACACACACACACATACCGTCCCACAGCTGTAATACAGACGTTCATCCAAAGTGAGGCACGCTGTCCACTAATATCAGTATCACTGCTCACAGTGTGTAGCTGACAGTGAAAACAAATGCTATGGGGTGAACATTTTGGACTAAATGGAAGGTGACAGTTTTAATTCCTGTTCCTTTGGGGACTCACTTTAACTGGCTGAGAGGAGCCGTCTCCCACAGTACACTGCGGTCCTGCTTTGTTAGATTATGAAGGGTGGAGGGGATGCATTTGTCACATGATGGGAGTCATCATGGTCCCCCGGCGGCCAGCTCCTGTCCCCAACAGGCTCTGCTGATGTAATCTGCCAGACTAAAACTTACATTTACACAGGATCCACAGATGAGATAAGAGGCCCCAAGGCCGGCTTATCTGCAGCTATCAGAGGAGAGGAGCCAAGCCAACTTTCCTTCTCCTTCTCCCCCTGTGTCCTACAGCCCTGTTGCTCTGTCAGACTACAGCAGATTTGTGTAATGACATCAGAGGGAGACTGAGGCCTGGCGACAGTGGCCCAAAGGCGCCCGAATCGTAAACCTAATTGGTGGCTGTCGCAAGTTAACTACATAGCAAATTTCCACATTCTCCCTGCGCTGCTTTACTATTTGAATGGCAGTGAGCTGGGAATAGCTATTTTAAACAGCTTGCATCATTTGTAAGCAGCTACTTTTTGTGGGGAGGTTGCATGTTGTGCAAAGGTATTTATACAGAAAGCTGAACTATTTCAGTACAAGAATGTTTCTACACCTTCATGTCTTCACAGCTTTTTGCATGTTTAACTCTGCCTTGTAGTTAGGTTGGGAAACAGGAGAAAAGGTAACTAGGACATAATAAGGAAAATGATGTGAACATTTATGAAGGATCTTTGGCTTCATTGCCTGAGGAGCCATTATAATGATGTGTAGGCTGCCTCGGTTACACAGCCATAGTCATTGCATGCAACCACAGTACCTCAGCCGGAGGCACCCACTACGCCACCACATTCAAAAATACTGCATTTGTCCCAGCCAATCGGCTGGCTCCACTGCCCAGGGTTAAGCGGCTTCCCGACCTCAAAGCAAGGGGTCATTGTGGAGGAAAAACATCACACAAGAGCCACAATTGCAGCCCTCAAACATGAAAAGTCTCTTTTTATTTTTGACAGGCTTCCCACTTTTAATGGCCGGGTCTACGTGCTGCATAAACAAACAGTGAGGCTTGGTCTGCACAGGCAGCCAACAGCGGTGGCTTTGGTGGTGAGTTGGATTACAGGCTACGATGGAGCTGTGGTTGAGATGGCACACACTGAGCTCCACTCAGACTCTGTGACAGTCAATCGAGCTCTCTCCCACTTTCTAACAGCTCAGTGGTGACTGTAACATTTCCAGATGTCAGAGCTGTGGCTTCTGCAGGAGTCAATCCACACTGTAGGCTCATTTAGGTGTAAAATATTTTCCTGCATCTGCTGTTTAATATAAACAGTTGACTTTACTTCTTAAGGCACTTGATAGGCTGTTGTATATATGTTCAAATTCTACCTCTCATGTAACATTTTTTTCCTTTTAGAGTAGATTATGTATTTTTAATCTTTTTCTTTGAAAAAAAATAGCCTCTGTTTTCAAGTAAGCCAGCTTTTAAGAGGATTTGTATCATTGTGTTAAACTAAAATGCAAAGTCAGGAGTTCCCCATTTACAAAAAAGGTTATTCTTGATCCCCTCGTCCCCTCCAGTGTGTGTGTATTAATGTTTGTGTGTTTGTGCTGTTACTCTGATGGATCTGACTGTTCTCTCCTCCCTTTCCTGCTGCAGCGCCTCCTCTTTCCAACACTGCTAATGACAGTAAGTTTAATTAGTGCCAGCAGGTCCCCCCACTAACTGTAACTTCATTAACCGCTGTCAACAGGCCAAGCAACACTACACATAAACACAACTCATTATGACTCTGCCCTGTCTTTTGTATCCCTCCTTGCACCAGAATCCCACGCCATTTATCTCTATCTATCTCTCCTTATATATACATATATAAATCTCACACCATAATGAGGGTGCTCCATTTGGGATAGACGTGAAGCTATAAGGTCATTTTTCATTCGCTGTGCAGACTGTGAGGCAGTAAAAGCATGCAGAGCCCCTAATTTTGTTTAAGTTTCTTATTAAAAGGTGGAAACAACTGTAATGTGGGGTGTTTTTTATGCAAAAAAAAATCCTACATTCTGCGGTTATTATCCAAGCAATAAATGTGATGGTTCATATCAAATGAGTCTTAATCACAAGACGGTTAATTGGAGTCAATCAGGCTATTGAATACACAGTGAAACCCATGTGAAATCCATCTCTTATTGATTTGTTCTCTGACCCATAAATCTTGAGCATATCACTATTAAGTTTACAGCTCACATTAAAATGCATTGATTGACCCTTGCACAATCTTAAGCAATATGATCCATTTTCCCTAATAAGGATCTGTGATGTTCAGTGTGTAGGTTTATGCATCTCTAACAGCGGTTCTGGCAGCGTGTTCCTAACACTGTGCCAGTAAATCCAATCTTAGCCCACAGAGGAGTGATTTATGAGACTGCAGAGGGTAAGCTTTCATGACTTCACTTTCTTTTCTGGAGAGTTGTGTTATATGACATGTAAGTGTGATCATTTGCCTGGTCAATTATCCTTCATCCTTACTCTATTTGGCTGGCATTGTGCAGTGTTTCAGCACTGTTTGGCTGCTGATAGAGAGATAACTCCAAGCCTTGTTAGATTCCTGACAGGCGCAGCTTGTCAGTCTGTGGTTCTGAAACCTCCCTAATCAAAAAATCTCTTGGAGCGAGCCAGTGGATTCTGCAGGGGTGAGCGTCATCAAAGCCTTTCATGTTCTCTGGCTAAAAGGAGAGAGAGAGAAAGAGAGGGAGGGAGAGAGAAAGGGAGAAAGCTTTATCAGGTACACTGTGCTCTTTGTTTACCCTTTCTCTTACCAATCTGGAGCACAGATGGCCAACAATTATTTCTCTGTATGCGCATTGCCGCTGGCGAGCCACCAGCTTTTCAGAGATTGGTGTAATCCTTTATTATTTATGATTGTCTAGGATTTTTGGATCAAGATTGAACACAATCTGTTGAATAACTGAGAGGAGTGGGAGGCAGCGGAGTGGAATGAAATGCATACAAGGAGAGTGTAAATGGTGAAGTCGGGGCATCCATAATGAAGATGTGATGCTCACTGTTAGTAGAGCTGCTCCTGAATCCAGCACACTTTAATCCCATTAACACTGACTAAATATACCATTTGTTTTAAGCCTGCCAGTGGTGGTGTTTATGCTAATAGCCTGGACGCTCCGGGCGATTTCAGGAGACTTTTGGAGGGCACCGGCTAATAATTAGATTTAATAAGGAAGTCATTTTCTATCCTCATTTGAAATAAAAATAAGAGGCTTAGCCTCTCATAGGACAGGCATTAATTTGTTGATTTGGTCTCGCTTTCTCTCTCAGGGCTTCTGTCTCCATAATTCTTTAACCCTTTTGTGTCCTTGTTTGTGGAGCAAAAATAGTAATGTTCTGGGGACCAATCACACCTTTAACAGCAATCACTCTGATGATATGTAAACAAGCTGCTGACGATTGATATGAAGATTACTGAATGATGAATAGTGATATAACAGACCTCAGTAGATTAACTCAAGGGCTGTACTTGATTACAAAAGAGAGGTACTTGTACTTAACTCATGTAGTTCTGCTTTCTGCTACTTTGTAGTTTTTAGGATATGATTTTAAGATATGATTAGGGGGACAAAATGGGACTCTTGCTAGCAAAGAACAGAAAATCAGAGACTGTTGTGTCTATACCTTTACAGAAACACGTTTCCACCAAAGCATCCTGGATTAAGTTTCCTCTCGATGGGTTGACTTTTAAGTCAGTGAAGTGCAGGACGAGGGCAGGATGAGAGGAGAAGGACTCTGTGTTTTACATCGGTGATACTTGACGCTCAAAAGCAGTCAAAATTGATGGACAGTGTTTCCTTTTAAGGGGAAGATATCAACCATTTTATAATCACTAGCTTGTTGCTGCTGTAACATCTTGTTCCATGTTGAATTTAATTATCCATGGGGCCTATCTGTTCTGTGCTGGTAGCATGAAGGACTACAGTTTTTATTTCATTGTGCAAGTCTGTGTTGTACAAGCACACATGAATCACTTTGATATTTTTATACCATAAATAAACTATCCAACAGTATTTTAAATTGACCAACTGCAGCATCATATGCTGCTTAAACATTAATACATCACTAATGATAATCCACTAATATTATATACTGTATTAGAATAACACTCAAAGGGGCAATTAATCTTCATTGCTTTTTTTTGAGCAATCACATACCAGATAGGTTAGGAGCCTTTTATCTTTAGCCTGAATTACACTTTAAAATATCAAATATTTTTTATTTTAACTTAATCTGAAGAATAAAAAGTAATTAAAGCTATCTGATAAATGTAGTGAAGAAAAAAGCACAGCATTTTCATATGAAATGTAGTGGACTATTAGTATGAAGTAGCATAAAAAGCTACTTTAATTTGTATTTATGGTACTTGAGTAGTTGCACTTAATTGCTATTCATCACTGCTTAAGTAAAGGCTATGAATACTTCCTCTGCCACTGATGGTGAAGTGTTATGGTGTAGATGTGGAGTGAAAAATATGCTATAGTGTTCGGTACGTAGGTGCTGCTGCTCATCATCCTGGTGGACTGCTGGGCTCTGCTCTGCCGAGCTCATGAGCAGGAGTTCCAGCTGGAGGAGCTCTCTGATCTGCTGTCAGACGGCACGCTCACTCTCCCCTGCCCTGATAACTTCCTCAGCTCACTATTATTCTTCTCTACCCAGTCAAGCCTTTTTTTTTTCTCCCCATCCCCTCGCTCTGTCTCTCTTTTTCAACTTAATAATGGAATCAAGTACCCCTCCAGAGCAAGCAGCAATGCTGGCTGCTGGTGTAGGAATCATTTTCAGTGAGCATGTGTCAGTCAGCAGGTATAGGAGCACTTGTGGAGTCAATTTGGCATGGAGGAGTGGAGCTTTATTACTGTGTGCCAGGGAATATAAAATGCTCCTCGGTGAGGCAGAAGTGGTGAAATGTGGTATATGAGCACAAAAGCTTGCGGCCTCATAAGGAGATTTCTGAGATACAGCTCACATTATCATTATGGAGCCATAAAGGGATCTGCTTATCATTCATTACATTCATCTCTGCACTGACTCTACAAAGCTTCTTCACCACATCTCCCCGTCGAGGTTTTGCCCTGCCGTACACTGGTTGCATCTCTGCTTGATACAAATGATTATAATGTTCACCCTGCTTAGCTGAAAAAATTCACAGACTCTGACCTCAGTAGCAGTTGCTCTTTTCTTGCATGGGCTGTTACCTTGACAACATATTTTCTTTTCGAGGCAGTCATGTGAAGTCATTCCCATGCCATGTGAATGTAATCACGAACCATAACTGAATTTAGGCCTAAAGAATCTTTTTAATCACATTAGCCATTTAGCAAACTGGATTAGAGGAACAAAATCGTTGTTGAGCAGCTCAAGGTCTTCTCAATCAACTGGTACCGCTTGATCCTCTGATCAGTTTAATGCTGAATCTTTTCTTAGTAATTCTGTCCTGCGTAATAGAGCACTTCCATGAGGAGACTGTTAACAGGGAATAATTCAATAGACAGACTAGCTGTAAGCCTCTAACCTTTAACTAGCTGTAATCTGTAGTTTGTTGTCAAACAGAAATGATGCAGACATGCATTTCCTGAGCTGAGGGTTGGTTGAACAAGCTCTCGCTACAGCAATTCTCATTTATGATTATGCGGTGTGAAGGATGTGAGTAAAACTGAAGTTTAGGAGGGCTACCGCTGCGCCACCATCACCCCTCTAAAAGTAGACTGCTGAATTTAAGTGGATAAGAATAAAACTGGCTGCCCTCCAGCTATGCTGCGTGTGGTCGACACAGAACAATAACAACATAGCAAGGCAACGACTTTGCATGCAAGAATGAGGCAGCATGAGGATCAAAGTGTTCATGTATCAGCTGCATGAGTCCTGCTGGTTCAGTACTGAGACATGTTACAGACTGAAACTTCTAGGGCCTTCTGTGTTTGGCTGCACTGTGTTATCAGTACATTTTCACTGTATGGATTCACAGAAATAAACATCATGAACCATGTGCTGGATTACAACAGCTCTATGATTTATGTGACTAATCTCTAAGGAAAGGAAGAGAATATACACACTGTCTGACAAGTGTTGGAGGGAGTCTGAGAATGAAGTATTTTATTGCTCATGACTGTTTCACTGTTGTTGTGCATATAACAGTAAAGTACTTGAAACTTGAGGGCATCATCGTTAACAGGGACAGGATAACAAACAGTCAATAAATGCTCAAGACGGTTTTATATGTACCCTGCGCCTTTTTGTCTTTTTTTCCTTTCTTTTTTTTGTCATGTCTACATTCTGGATGCTAATGCTTGATGTTTTCTCACAGTTGTGTCAAATAAATATACAAAAGTTATGGTTTGATATCACTTTTTCACTTTGTTTTGCATATTTGTTAGCATAATGTTTTCTTTGAATAAATTCTGAGCAGGGCATAATTCACTCCCATACTCAAGTCTGTATCATGGGGAAGAGTGTTGCAAATATTAACACACAGTAACCTTGGCAGATGAACAAAGAGTGCATACAGGTTTTAGTAATAATTTGCAAAAAACCATACAAAGTATCAGATTTTATTGTGCTATAATCTAAATGGCAGATGGAATTACTTTGAACTTTAACAGTGGAACATGGAATATGTTGTGTAAAGGAAAAGCCCCTCTTACAGTGGCACATTCTTGAGACATAAGACCATGGCAATAATGGCAAGCTGATCCTCCAGGAAAAGAGCGATGGCTTAATGTTGTTTAGAAAATGTATGTAAGGGAAAACTCTGTTGAGAATAAAAGGAAATATCTCTGAGAAACCTATGAGAAAGTGGAAATTTTGTGTGAAACAAGATGTCCAACAAGTTGTTATTTCCAGAATAGGAAACATTATAACATACATAAAAAATATAGTTCTCTGTGCGAATGTTCTGCACATGCATAAGGAAACCTTTTCATACACAGTTATGTATGTACTGTCATTAATGCCTGTATTTATTTGTATCAACATGGGACTGTTGATAGCAGAGATTATTCATTTCAGGGAAGCTCTTGGCTCTGTGTCCTCATCAGCCAAGTGTACAACTACAAACTTCTGCCAAAGTCTGAATCTTTTTGTTTAGAGACACTCTTCATGTCTGCATTTTTCTCCTTTGATAAGAGCTTTCATCCTGTTTTCATTGATTACTGTCTGATGAGTCATCCTGATTATACAGTACAGGCAATTCATCTTTCCACCCCACACTGTAGGCCCTTTGTTGCACAGTATGCGTGTGTGAATGTGTGTGTGTGTGAGTTTCTGCCTCCTGCCTGTGAATGACACGACTACGATACACAGCATGCGTGTGTGTTTGTGTGTTTATTTGTGAATGTGCAGTATGTGTGCATCTCCTTACAAACCGCATGCCAGTACTCCGAAGTGTAAGTAACTGCAGTGAAGAGCCGAAGCCTTCGCAGTAACAGGGCCCTCATTTTTTGCTTCACAAACAGGAGAGTAAGTCTGCATGAGAGAGAAAAATGGCCAAGTCATTTATTAACTGGAAGTCACATTAATGAGCTAATACTGTGTAATCTCCAAACACATCCAATATGGGTCCATGATGAATGGTTCTACCACATCATTGATCTTTGCCTTGTTTGGCGGCTGCAAACCATGATTTTGAACAGTAGCTTAGTGGAGTAATAGCAGTTTTTTTTCTCTGAAGTACATTCATAGTGTGACAGTGAGCTACCCTCAGATAATAAGCCGTACAGTAATTATTCTGTGGAAAAAGCAAATTATTCCTCACTAGCTGTATCTCAGCCATGTGGAGAGTGACTTGCTACCCGGTTCAAAGTGGCAGGAGTGAGGACAATCCCTGCTCTGTCAAGAATTAGAGCCACCTCCGCAAATAGGCCAGTGTGTAATGCTTGAGGGTGGGAGTTTCACTGAGGCTGGGGTTTCCGTGTAAATAAACAGTGTGGGGGTCTCAGTGGGCGGAGGGCCCCCTCTCCCTGGGGTTTGGCCCAGCCTTTTGTTGCCTTTAATCCAAGCACTCTCTATTGAAAAGCATGAGGGGGTGCCTGGCTGAGATTAGCCCGCCAGTTCTTGTGTGTGCTTGAGTTTCTCACAGACTGCCTCCATACTTTTGGAAATAACACAGTTATCCCACATCCTCAAGGTGGCTGACAAGAATGACAAGTAAGACGACTGCTGGGCAAGCTCAGACCTTAACATGACAAAATGACCTTGGTGTTCCCAAAAAGCTTTGGCTATACTCAGCGTGAAATTTGGTTGTTTCGCAATTTAGTCACTTTATATGGGCCTAACACAAGACCCACTTATTTAAATTTTCTTTACAACCTAAATTAAATTCAGTATTGTGTAAGATTGCATGTTTTCAATTCATAAAGGATACACATGTCTTGTTTTTCTCTGACTTAGCAGCGTTAAATATATGTTATACATTAAAAAAGATTGGAAAAAGTTAAATTTGTCTCCCATTCTTCTGCATCTGTTGTTTTTTTTCTTCATTTCACAGGCTTGTTATCACAGTCAAGTCAAGAAATAACATACAATTGATTTATGTAGCTTTGTTTATATCTATAATGAAAAAATAAAATGACAAATGTTCTTTTTTTTGTTGTTGTTTTTGTGAATGAGGAAGCAGCACTTCCATCCATACAGCATAACATTAATATTAGCTTGTCACTCATGGTTAATGTAAGAACAGGTCGATTGGTCTTTGTGATAAAGGTAAATAAAACCTCTTTGACTGCTCGTTACATAGGCCCATATGTAAAGGAAAACTACAGGTTGTAATGTTACAACTGTTTGCATGCTTCCTTTCTTCCTTTGTTTAATGTAGGCTCTCATTACCACGTGGTGGTAACAGATTGTTTGAACTGGAGAGAAAAGCCATTCGAAGCTAATTAAGCAGCCATTCCAGGCTCTATTCACAGGCAGAGGACCGAGGAGCACAGGCATTTGTCAGCGCTTGACCCCGCGTGGTATTGATTGACAACCCTGCTCCTTGAATGACAGGATCGACGCCGCTGGGCCAATGGGAAGCCGGCGAGTAAGTGCACCGCGCATCCATTGGTTGAGAGGCCTTAAAGCCGCAGAGGAGTCCCACGTGGGGATGAGTTGAACCTTCAAAACAAGGCGTAGAGGCTGCGCTCAGACATGGCTGATGTTCATATCAGACAAAGGCAATCATCTCTTTCTCCCCGCAGTGCAACTATTACACAAATGCTGATAGGTAGGCGCGCGGGTGTGTGTGAGAATCACGAGATATTTAAGGCCAAAAATGGATGTCGAGCTTCAATTTGGAGGACATCGTCGATCGATTGGTCATTATTGTGTCCTTCACGATGTACGTGTGTTGGGGGGAGTTTAACCCGCACATTTCTGATTTCGGTCGTTACTTTTGATATTTCACAACAACATCTCTTCACATTTTATAACCGTGTCACTCTAACAAGCTCCCATCCCCCCACCCCTTCCTTGTATGGGGAAAAAAACATCAAGAGTGCTTGTTGCACCTCACACCTCCCTCCCTACCCGTCCCGCCGGTGGTGGTCTCACCCAAAATATTCATTAATTTATTTGGGCGGTTAAAAAAAAAGAGAGAGAAAGAAAAAAAAAAGAAACACTCTAACGAAGCGCGGATGTGGAATTTGTGCTGTCGCTGTCAAATTTGGATATCATCGTCGGCACATCAATGCCTGCTGCTGTTGTTGTTGTACATGGTGGGACGGACGGATGATGCCTTGTGGATCCGCGGGATGATGTCATGTATCGTTGCACCCCACGTGGGGGCCGTCGCTCTCCGATAGGCAGATGTGGCCGTATTCCTTCCGAGTAATCCGATTGGACAGATAGGCGCTTTCACGGCAGTTCAGCCCTGCTGCCTGTGTGTGGCAACCGGGGTAAGCTGGACAACTGGGGGAAATGCGAGATTGTGGAGAGTACCATGTTACGCTTTTAAAGAATCTCCAGCCTCTTCGAGTCGGAAGACAGATTTTGGAAGCGTATTTATTTTTTTCTTTTTTTGGGATTAACTAGCCACAAAAGGCGCACATTCATCGGAGGTTCGCGGCTGAGAATAAAGTAGTTTAATCGAGCCCGACCGCACCAAATTTTCTCCCAACTGCTGCCCCAGTCTGGCTGGGTGCGCTCCGGAGGGAGAGAGGATGCTTGTCGAGATCTGCGTCCACCGCGCTTACATTAGGAAGGATTAAACGCATGAATTATAGCCCACTCTGTTTTTTCTTCAGGAACAAAAGTCGGACGGACGGCCAGGACGCACGCACGGGTATGTATTCACCAGAGCTGATGTATTTCTTTTTTAGTTTTTTTTTTTTGGGCGTACGCTCAACAGCGCACCGTTTCTATCGCTTTTCGCGGAGTCCAGCAGTAGGTGGAAGCCAGCTGCTGTCGGCTGTGGCCTGCGTGGAGACGTCCTAGAGCAAGGTTCAGGGTTTTTTTTTTTTTTTTTTTTTTTTGACGAACATCAGTCAAGATTAGAGTTGAAAACAATAGAATCTACAACAAGAATTTAAATTTTGCGCCGAGAAAGTAGACTCGTTTTTTTAGTCTATGCTGTGTTTGCATCAGTTTAAATTGCAAATAGTGATTTTGTTTGTATAACTCGTTTATCACTGACCACTGACCGAATAAGGTCACCCAGAAGACAGAAGCGCGCGACCAGTGGTGTTTTTTGACTCACACTCTTAACTGCCAGCAATAATTGAAACTACTTTGGTGTTCTGGCTACTTATTAGCGAAGAGCGTGCGCTTTATAGTGTGTTGTTTGTCGTCTCTTATATTAAAAAACCGCTTCGTTTTTTTTCGACACAGGGTTTTCACGACCTCCCCCGCCCCCCACCCGTCTTCTGAGACTGGTGTGGCTGTGAGCACATTTCAACCATTTTGCCAAAGGACCTGTACACTGGAGAGATAAACAAAGGATACATTTCAAGATGTATCCACAGGGCCGACATCCGGTAAGGAGCGCTTCCTCTGCACTAAGTACAGCTTACATATTTATATGATAACACTGATGTTGACATGGTTCCTGACTATGCTGATTACCTCTGAAATCTGCCATACAAAGCGTTTTCCACACTTAATGCAGCTCCTCAAATTTCTATATGGTTACGGTGTATTACAATGCATTTAGGCTTTAGACCGGAGTGTGCACTTAGTGGTAAATGGATGCAGATTGTTTGCATGCCTGAAGATGTTTACTCAGCCATACACTAACATATGACTCTGCTGAACATGAGGACAGGTGGTGGTTTTAATTCATTTCTGAAATTAGATTTTATTTTGAGTGTGAAAACCTATTCATGTGGTGCTATTAGCTTCTGGAGGTGTGAAGCAGACCCGTGTCTTTGGTGTGGTAATGTCTTACTTACTGCAGAGGTGATATTATCTTGAAAGTGGTCTAATGTGAGAACTACTCAGCTCCCTTCAGCAGCATGGGACACAATCCAGAAAATGATGAATAAAACTTTCTACTGTGACTGAACTGACTGAACTGATGTGATTTTTTTTTTTTTTTGACCACCTTCTTTTAGGCTCCACATCAGCCGGGCCAACCTGGCTTCAAATTCACTGTAGCAGAATCTTGTGACAGGATTAAAGATGAATTTCAGTTCCTGCAGGCCCAGTATCACAGGTAATGGTTGCAAAGTATACCACCGATGTGTAACAGTCAACATTTATTCTGTGTTGATTCGTTTAAGTCAAGACTAATATTTTGTTATTTACTTGTGCACAAATGAAAAAAGACACTGCTGTCAATAAGTTGAGAGTAAGTGAGTGAGTTATTCAAGTGATAGAGATGCCTGAAATTGACACCTTGTCTTCTATTTTAGTCTTAAGGTGGAGTACGACAAACTGGCCAATGAGAAGACAGAGATGCAGCGCCACTATGTCATGGTAAGATTATGTTACAATAGGGCGCAATTATGGTTCCAAATTGCAAGGCTTGTTGAAGATCTAGTTGGGGTGGAGTGAGACAGGCTATTGTGATCACCTGTGTCGTGGTTAGGGCGGTTTGAGTGTCAGGTACAGGCCTGCGAACACCCCCAGGGGGGTTGGATGCAGCTGGTTGTTATGGAGGAGCTCTTCCTGACAGGCAGGCGGCATGGGGCTGTGGCTCCATTATAGCGCGCCCCTGATCTCTAAGGGTCGATTGCAGCGTTGCCCTCTGTGTGTGCTGATCTGATTATTCTCCTAGGAGACTCCACGCTCAGACATATGCATGGCCATAAATTAGGTGTGAGCTGATGGTGGAGGGCCAGAGCAGCGTGTGAGAAAAATGCACTACGGCAAACAAAATGGAGGATGTGGAACATGCTGCAGTTTATTTTTTAGCAAGCAGACTTCAATTTCTGTTAAAACCAAAATTATTAGTTTTTTTTTTTTTTTTTTTTTTTAGAAGCCCTTTAGAAAAACATAGGTATGCTTATGACGCAGGAATTTAGTTCAGACATGATGCAATCAGAGGGTTCTTCTGAGGTAGTGTACTCTGTTGTCCCAGGTAAACACACCAGGGATGACTTAAACCAATACATGCAGGCTTAAGTTAAACATTCTTTTCACAGGAAAACAACATGTCAGCCTGACAGGGAGGAGGTTAGGTAAACATGTAGGGAAGTATCCCACAGCCAGCACTGGGTGTCGGGTTACGCTACGGCTGTGGGGCTCTGATCTCAGACAGAATGGCTCTCTTGTTTGAGAGTAATTTTCGAAGAAGCTAATGGACTGAATAATGCATTGGCCTCATCAAATAGACGCTGACTGGAAAGCCATTTCTGCCCTGGCTGCCACTTGTGGGCTCCACGGATTACATTTCAGCCAGGCAGACTGACCTGGCTTGAATTATCAAGAGTGTTGAGCAATCACGTTACGCTAAGTAAATAGACATCCTGGAGATCTGAGGGTTTAAGATGGTGATCAATAAATCTAACCCCTTTCTTCTCTGTGCCCACACGATAAAAGACAAAATATCGATTTATTGGCTATTCTCTGTCAGCTGCTCAAAGACTCCTTTTTTGTTCGATCATAGTTTATCACACTCTTGCTGCAAAGAAGCAGGTTTGTGTTTACGTTTCAGCCGTGATGTAATTAGTTCAGTGATCAACCAAAATATTGATTTGTGACATGCACAGTGTGCTAGGTATATTAAAATCAGGATTTTGAGTATAGAAATGATAATAAGACACATCTATGCATTCTTAAAGTACCTGCATACATATAGTAAATGTTAGCACGACTCGATTGTAAATGTGGCGTTTTTCTCCACATTATTCATTATTGAATCTTTGCTTTCATTTCAGTATTACGAGATGTCCTACGGGCTGAACATAGAGATGCACAAACAGGTTGGTACCATCATGTTCCTCATATTTTTCAGCTCAGTGGTTTTCCACCGTGTCAGGGGATGTGAGACCCAGGAGGAGCTGCTCTTAGGCTGTAAACTGAACTGAGCATTGGTAATAGGCTGTAAACAGACGGATCTACTGCACACAAACAAGCCAATACAGTTGCCAGCTCATACAACCGCTTGTACAATTGCTCTGACCCTTTTTTTTTTAAGTTGTGTAAAGCCTGGATTTGTCTCAGCCTTTTGATAAGATTAAAGGTAGACTTTGGCAGGCTTGGCCTTTGACTTAATGATTAAAAGAAGAGGATTGCTGATGGGCCAGTATTTCTTTTTAAGATTAACAGTAATTACAAGAGGGGGGTAAAAGTCCTTTAGTCAGTTATTGTGCCCTTATCTCATATTGCTCCACAGATCAATCACACTGATGCTTGAAGAGATAAAGATCGTATCAATGAGTAACCCTGAGATTCCCATGCATGCAGCTCTTAAGCGAGTGAGCTTGTACCCTTTCCTGTGACAGCCTAGCCTGGTTAATGACAGTGTTGGAAGCATGGTGGATTGGTGTGGTAGGGTGATCCATCAGTGTCTGGGCCGTGTGTCACACTGCCACATGTCTGTCAGGGCTCGAGGCACTCTGATAGCTTCTGTCAGGCACTTATTGCCAACCAGAGGAAAGAGGAGGGGGATGGGAGCCAGAGACACGTTTGAGGATAGTGCTGGGGGAGGAGCAACAGCCCAGCTCTGTGTAAACAGGTTAATCGACTGATCCATTTTAGCTCCTGACTTTTATCAGGAACCTCAACAGAGCTGATGGAAGCGTTTGAATAATTCATCAGTGGGGCCCTAACCTGCTGAACGGCGTGTTTGTGAGCAAACAGTGTGGGCCCTGTCCATGCAGCTCCCTCAGCTTACAGCTCAGGCAGGGGAGGAGGAGAAGATGGGGAGTGGTTAACAGGCAGAGTTGGGATGGATTATTGGATGCACATAGGCATATTATTTTCCTGCCAGGAGATTTATTCCATAGTGAGGAAATCCATTCCTCTAACTGTGCCTTTTTCATTACAGTGCAGGGGCATAATTCAGATTTCAGCATGCACACACCGGCACAGCTCAGATGGAGTGATGTAGCAGTGCTATCTGATCCTTCTTTATCAGCCGTGACAGTATGTAGATACAAACGGCTAATTTCTGCTTCGTGATGTCAGCCAGTAATTACCATCATCTGGTGCTTGTTTCCAAGAGCTGCACGGGGTTTGGGGCTTGGGTGTTAGGCTCAATCAGATTTGGCTGTTACCTGTAGTCGTAATGCAGACATGAGACCCGTGGCTGCAGGAATCATTTGCTAAGTAGCACACTAACAGCCATATGCAGGGCCAAAACAAACTTGGTCAGCCAGCTTACTGTGTGCTGTGTTCATACAAAGGAGGCGTGCAGTGAAAAGTGGTTGGAGAAACTGTGGCTTTCCAAGCCGTCAATGCTCCCATAACCAAAATCTGTCATGTGTGACTGGAGTGTAATAATTACAGGGTGTGAACTGTAGGGTGTGAAGTCCACATATAAAAAACAGACAGCTATTGTATTTTTAACATATAAAAGAAAGTTATGGTTTTATGCTGTTTTTTATTTTCTTGTGAGAGTAAGTTAATCTTTTTAGGATTGCAATAAAATCACCTGACTTACTGCTGTGGCTGACAAGGTTAATCATAGTAATGACTCATGCATTCATTTAGGCAGGCTTTAGGCCTTAGCTAGATCAATACAGATAACTTCAAATGCCAATTAGAATTGTGTCCTGGCCTTGTTTCACATTAACAAAGACTCTGAGGTTTTGTGCGACCTCTCACTTTACTTAAAAAATGCATAATTTTCTGGCTTTGACAGAGCTGCTGGTGAAGTGCTACTCTAATTTTCTTCCTACTAGAAAAATCAGGAAGGGGGCAATGCTGTCATCTTGGACAATTTAGAGGCCCTTTAAATCTGACTAGTCAAGCATTGTTTATATATGGATCATGTGACTAGAGCCAGCAGTGTTTTTTCTCTCTGTATTTAATACTCATCAGTGTCTTGACTCCATTTTCCCACTGCTGATAGCAACAGGCGAATACTTTTCTGCACGCCATTGACAAGCCAGCCTGAGAGTGCTCTTAAAGTGGTGCTACACAGGTCCGAGTACCTGTAATTGTGTAGCAGCAGCGCAAAGCTGGCCTCTCAAGGGCCAAGCTGTCATCTACTTAAAGTGACAACAGCCCCATTTTTATCTGCCAGCAGAGCAAAAAAAAAAAAACTCCCAGCACTGGACTGTATCTATTTTGACAGCAGTGGCGAGCTGGGTTGATGCCTTTTCCATGTATTTGCATGTTGTGTTGTGAGAGTGTAGAAGCTGCCAGTTGTTTAGGGCACAGTGGATCAGCCACCTCCTGACCTCTCCCAGCCAGCTGTCACCATGACACTAAGCTACAGAGGAATGGACTGTGCGCTCAAGGCCTTTCCACAAATCCTGTCAAATGTTCGACTGCTATTGACATGGCTTATCTCAACAAACATGGATTATACAGGCTCTGTAGCTTTTCAACCATTTCTGAGGGCGTTCTTGAGCTCTTGCTAGAGCACTTACTGCTTTGTATTAATACTAATGCTCAAAAAACCCTTTTCTAACCCTTTCATTGCTTTATTGGTTGTAGGCTGCAGCTATTGCATGTCAAGAGTTCAGTGTTTTTCTTGTCTGCAGACAGTAATCAAGTTACAATCAGTGTTATCCTATGGACTGTTGTACTTTCCGTAACACAAGCTACCATATATTTGTTTTACATTATTGCCTCTGATCCCGGGCTTTACTTTGTTTCATCCAATATTTCATCTTCTGCTTGTTGTTTGTGCTGCTGGCTTGCCCGGCTAAGTGGCTATCCATGTTGCAGCTTGGGTCAGCAGGTCTCGTTCTGTTGGACATTACTCTCCAATCTCTCTGGCTCTGCTCAGAGGTAATATGTCTGGCTGCCAAAACTGCCTGGCATTTCTGCCATGTGTAATAAATAAGCTGGCGGTCTGCAAAGTACATTGTGTGTGCTGCTTGAAATGAAAAATCGGAGAAAATCCCTGTGATGTGTTTGTGTTCCGCAGTGGCCTTGGGTTGAACTGCAGCTCATAAATTCCATAGATGATGTAGCTTTGGCACTGTTATTTTTCTGCTCCCAGCGCAGAGCTTCAACCTGAGAGTTTCATCTCCCATCCCTGGAAGAAGAAGGAGGCAGAACAAGCCGGCTGTGCAGTGTTTTTACAGGGGAAGGGGGGTGTTTCACACCTCCTCCCATTGCTCTTTTTATCCACCATTCATTTGCTACGTTCATGTGATCGACAGGCTGAAAATTCAATTTAATGACCTGCCTCCAAGCACGTAATATGATTTTAAAGCCTGTTACGGTCAAGCAGAGGTGCCATTTGCATAATGATCCCTGCAAGATAGGGCTGCAGTCGTTGCCATGGCAGTTGGTAGACAAGCAGAAGAATGGAGGCAGGGCTTTGTGGATGGGTGGGGGGTTGGGAGGGTGGTGGGGTGGGCAGCTCATGGCAGTGAGAAATGGCCCAGGCTTTGGTCTCGGAAAGGCAGAGCCCTAGCACGCTGCACTCTTAATGTTTACAAGCTGGCAGTTGTCTTCTAATGGTATTGATCATAGATTTGAGGTGTGTTACCCTCGAGGTCTTTACGGTTTGTAAACTTTGTTCAAACTGCAGTTATAACCCATAATGTAAATTGCCTACACTGTCACATGTAAGTAAACAGAGCAGTCTGGTTAGTGGGCCTCTCTTCCTGGGGTGTGGTTGTGTGGTTTAACTCTGAGGTTAACTGCAGGACACCACAGTTGCAGATGAGGGGAAGGAGGGCAGAGGGAGAGAGGATCCTCTCAACACAGCAGCACTCTGCCTGCTCATATCCGTTTAGCATGGAGTGCACTCTCAGCACAGCTGTGCTCCATCCCCCTGGGCTCTCCTAATGTTTTAAATATTTCAAATGTCAATATCACGCTGTTTAGAGGATGTTGAGTCAAGCAGCTCTGATTGCCGCAGTAATTGACTTAATCGGTGTAAACATTAAAGGCGGGGTTATATGAAGTCGCTTTCTGTTTCATACTTCACCATCTCATTTTGCTCCTCTTTTGTTTTTCCAGACGGAGATTGCCAAACGGCTCAACGCAATTTTAGCTCAAATTATGCCTTTCCTGTCACAAGAGGTGAGTTTTCAATGTGGCTCTGAAACAGTGTCACGATTTAGTGCTTAAGATAAAGTCACTTATTGTACATTGTACACCATGTGGCATTTGCCCTCACTTTTAAAAAAAAATGCAGCAACACTATGAGTTATAAGTTTGAGATTGACAGGGAAGTGAGTGGGTGTGTGATGGATGCCGGCATGCCTTAATCATCTTTTGTAAATGTCTTCCCACAGCACCAACAGCAGGTTGCTCAGGCAGTGGAGCGAGCTAAGCAGGTGACTATGACTGAGCTGAATGCTATCATCGGGGTACGTGGACTTCCCAATCTGCCTCTCACCGTGTGTATACCCCCTTTTATTCCTTCCTTTGACCTTTGTAGGGACAAAACTGCGCATAAGATAATGAGATGTCTTCTTTATGCAAGTTGTATCTGTTCAGTTAATATAATAAGACACATCGTACACTATAGTTAAGTTTCAGGCTTGTCTTTTCTTGAATCAAATGTGTTTAATATTTCTCTCAAATTAGCGATATGTTCTTCACCAGTACATTCAAACTATAAACACAACAAGTGTAGCTCTTGAGAGCTGGTCTGTTGTTCTAGATTTGGTCTCTGTGGCATCTTCACTGCCTTGTTGTGTGTTTATAAATGCGAGCCTGAGAGCTCTTGAGATGCCCTTCGCAGCCTGTATTGCTTTAATTGGCTAAGGTTTTAACGAGGAGCCTCATCCCTCACTGCTAACCTGGAGAGCTGTGGGAATTAAAAGACTGAGGGTGAGCAGAACACAGCCAGCGCTGCAAGCTAGCTGAGACAGTACAGACAGCAGTCAGCCATCACAGCTCCGCAGCGCAGTTCTCTTTGCTCACCGCAGCACCGAGCAGTAATGTAGAGCGTTCATCACTGCTCCCAAACACCATCTGCTCCTCATTGATCACCTGTACTCACCCTGCTTCCCTAAAGCAGAAGTGATTGGTGTCACTCTCAATACAAAGCTCAGGCTATCAATGATCTTTTTACTACAGTTGAATCTTGCAGAGTCTTTAGCATGCATAAGAGGCTGGCCCAAAAGGCTGACTCGAAGGCCGGAGGCACATATTGGAATTCAATTAATGCCCCTTTGGTGACCTTTTGTTCCAGGATAATTGCTCCCTAGAATTTACCTGAGTTGGTGTCTTATAGGTGATGAAGAGTGGTTTGTTTTTTATCTGTTGGGCTCAAGCAGATTGTTTTAGTATCTTTTCATCCAAGCTGAGCAGCTGCAAGCAGAAATTGTTCCTCGGAAAAGCAACTTTGATTTGTGGCTCTTTCCTGTTTATGTGTTTTTTTTCCATTTGGAGCAATACAATACTGAGTTATTGCTGTTCTTTAACATGTAGCAGTCTTTGGCTATATTTAAAATTAGTAGCATTAAATATCTATATTTTACAAAACACTGGATGAGCCCATTCATGGTTTTTGTATATGGTTGTGTTTGGCACCCTGTTTGTTTTATGAAACGCTCCGACCTCCACCTGAGCCACGCTGGTTGCTCTTGTCAGATGGGGTGGTAATGTAGCTACTGTATGTTTTACGAATACTTCTCCATTAGTTATTCATTGAGGAGAAGCTCTGTAGGCATGCCAAAATCCTCATGAATATTGTAAAGCAAGGTGGGGTGAAAGAGCGTGCCAAGCAGACAGGCAGCATCCAGGAACCAGCTGCATGCCTTATTGATGGGGCTGAGGGCCATTAATAGGATGCAACTAGGGCAGCTGCTTGCGTCGTAATGAACCTGACAGGTGGTGCTTCCTGTTTGATTAGAAAACACAGAAAATATTGAAGGCAGCCAAGGAGTAGCTCAGATAAGTCCACCTTTCTTCAAATAAGCGGTCACCCGGATAAACCCCACTCAGTGGCTTTGTGTATAATGGTTTTTAAGATAGAACAGATTTCTTTTGTCTGTAAAATTGTCATTTGCAGTACAAAAGAATAGATAGAGGACATCTAGAGCAGCTGTAGCCCTGACTGATTTGTGTGCTCCTTTTCAGCAGCAGCAAGCTGCCTACCCTGCTTTCATGGTCAGTGGCATCCACAAATATCTGTATGAGCCATGCTGTTCTTAGTGCACTTGGTGTGCGTACACATCTTGGCTTGAAGGGCTTGTGCATGTTGCATGGACACTTTTCTGTGCAAGTGCTAAGCATTTCCAAATGGTTAGCGTAGGTAGTTCACTGGAGACTGATATAATACATTCGCTCAATTTTGCCTGTGTGTGGAGTTTTTTTCTGTAGCGATGCTCGGAGAAAAAAGGGGCAAGAATGGGTCTTTATCTTTGAATATTAAATTAGAGGAAATGGGCCAGACTCCTTTCTTTATTTATTATTGTCTTCATTTATGGCCCTCTAATGAGGGCTCTTGCTGATCAACCATGCATATTACCCATCAGTGCCTCATTAAACACAATGAGCAAGGATGGCTCTCCCCTGCCAATGAACTGGCTCCTTAATTTCCCTCATGGACACAATATTATAACACTCTTGCTCTCTCTCTCTTTTTTTCTCTCTCACTTTCTTTCTCTCCCTCCGTGTCCCGGGTACATTTTGTAATTGGATTGACATCTGCCCCATGGAGCATGCTGACAAGGTTGCAAAAGTTAAAAGCCTCACTATTTTCAAACCTGATCTTCTTGACCTTGAGGGCAGGTACAGTATGGTGCAATAAGCATTTAGAAAGCCCCTCAAGAAATGACTTTTTCAGGGACATATTTTGGTGGGGTGTGTCCCTTGTAAGAGCTGTAACTGAATATCTTTTTTATTCGAAGAGATAAGTAAGAATATGAGAGCAAGTTCTCTCTGAGTGTTGTGTGTTAGGCAGGTAGACCATATTGCCCTATGAGTCACACCATCCCCCAGTCATTACAAAGCACCTTATATTCCTGAAATGGCCATAAATGGTCAGTGATTGAAGTCTGTCTTGTAAAAGAGAGAAGGTGCATGCTGTAACAGCAGCTGAATTATTCAGCTGGCTAGCAGACGGGTAATAAATTGCTGATGTTTTTATTGGTGTCTCAGCTAAGTATTATTTAACCTTGCTTTAAACTGCTTACTTCCATGCTGAGTGCCTTTTAACTCCCATCCATTTCCCTGTGCCTTTCAAATATTGATGGTGAATATTGGAGGGTTGACTGAGTGCCAGCATGGGACCCCTGGCCCTGGCTCCCCGAGCAGCCTTCCAGACGTACACACAAACACACTTTCAAGTGCTCAGAGTGTGAGGGAAGGAGTGCCAGCTTCTGGCACTTAGTGTTCCCTCGGTTTCTTTAAGTTTGGGTGCGCAAATGATTCATGTTCTGTTAATCCAGGAACATGAATATGAGAGGAGTAAATATACACTGGTTGTGTTCTGGAAGTGTTTAAAAAGCAGGTAGTTGTTTAGCCCACAGGCTGACAGATTCCTACACAACTTCATGTTCCTTAAGAGGATTGCTTAACTCGCAGATGGCATAGAAGCGCTGTGGTGCTGCAGTATGAAATATGCTAGTTTACCTGATGTGACATGCTTTTTCTCTGTGTTAAATGGGGGTTGAATCAAACTGTGCTTTGCTTTTTGTTGCTGATGAGGAATAAAAAAATTTCCCATTTTATTTTCAACTCATCATGCACTACTAATGCTGTGTGATTGTGCATCTAATGTGTTAGACGTGTCGAGCAGTTAGTTAGTCATACTGTCTCCTCTCCTCAGCACAGATCTAGGGCTTATGCCACCCTGGCCTGGTATTGAAATAGCTCTGAGGGGGATTGCTGTCTGATCCTGACAGTAATAGATGTGTGAATGCGCTAATATCATCCAGGGTTTAACTGATCAGCTTCACGTTTAGTGTGTGGTTTCTCCTCGCCTTTTCCCTCCGACCCACTTGGTGTCTGTCTGTCTGTCTCCCTGTCTGCCTACAGCAGCAGCAGCTCCAGGCGCAGCATCTCTCCCATGCTGCTCACGGACCTCCAGTCCAGCTGCCACCTCACCCCTCGGGCCTGCAGCCGCCTGGCATCCCTCCTGTGACAGGCTCTGGATCAGGCCTGCTGGCACTCGGTGCCCTGGGCAGCCAAGCCCACCTCCCAGTGAAGGATGAGAAGAACCACCACGATCTCGAACACAGAGGTGAGGAGTAAAGCTCAGGCATATTGCTGTCCAGTTGGGGATTAGCTGCTTAGCCAGTTTGTTTAGTAGAATTGAAAACTACTTTCATTTTGACATCGTTGCATGTATGTAGAACAGGGAAAAAAACAATTTAGTGCAGAGTTCCTCTCACTCTCAAGAGCAGAGTCGGAGGGCCCTTAGGTGAGCAGCACATCCTGTCTGTTCACATTCTGTCTGGGTAATGAGCCGGTACATTCCCAGCCCATGACTGCATAAGCTATTCAACAGCTCCAACACACGGTGATAAGAGAGGCCATGTGCCCTGCAGTTGATTCTCACACGTTCAGCCAGAAGCATCTGTTATGATATGCTAACTGACATTTTTTTCCCCTCTTTGCTCCACTTGGTTTCATCATCACCTCGGCCGCCATTGTGATGTCTGCGATACAGAGAACGCGGTGAGTGTCCAAACCCGCAACTATTGTTTGTTGCAGAGCTTGTTGGTTTCATAATTTATCACATTTTCATCTTAGCTGCTAATGTCAAGTGAAAATTCCTGTTAACATGCCACCCCTGATTTCATGCACTGCTGTAATCTGCTTTCAATAAAATCATTAATTGGAAATGAGGTTTGGAATATAAGTCATGTGCTTTTAATCCTGAAGGGAAATGACTGGTATCATGCCGGAGAGATTAGAAGCCTTGTAATTTCATGACAATAAAAGAAAGACTTGGACTTCCCCTTCTTAAGGGATTTATTTGATCCCCTCTACTGTTACTGTCTCCCTTGTTTACCAGCTCACTCTCTCTCCTCCTTGGCATGTGATGAATATTTATGAACACAAATGGAGAATTGTTTTGTTTTCTTTTTCTCCACCCCGTCTGGCTGGACCTGCTAAAGCGTTTTATTTGAATGGCTGCGATCTCTGATGGCTTGTGATGGGCCTGTGAGATTGTGTTTCTGCAGGCTGGGCCAGCTGAATGGGTGCAGTCATGTCTGAAGAAATGGAACTCCTGGGGCGATTAGCAGGCCTGTTTTGTTTCTGTGCTCTTGTCGCAGGTCATCTGATAGCAGAGTGGTGACTTTGGTTAATGAGTCACGCTAAGCATCTCTTTAAAGGTCAGCCATTATGCAGACAATGGCCCTTTGCCCAGACTGCTAGTCCATCAGCCACTGCTCACTTTTTTTGGGCTGCCACTGACTTAGTCCATGTTTGTGCTTTGGTCTTCAGAGGAAAGGACAGGGGGAATCAGGAGAACTTGGCAGTTAATAGGCAAATGGCAAACTCCTGTGAAAGCCTCTGGACACCTGCCTAGTTCCTCCCATTCTGTTGGTGTTTGGAGTGAGCTGTCCCAGCTTGTGTGGGCAGGCAGGCTCCATGAAGAAGCACCAGTCAGTCCCACGCTGCCATGCCCACTGGCAGGATATAGATTCTCTTTCTTTATCAGAGCTCAAAGCCTGAGCTGACATGGTGCCCAAGCACGCTGCGGCAATCAATGCCCGATGCCCACAACATACAGTCTCTCTCTCTCTCTCTCTCTCTCTCTCAGCCTGACTGCCTCCAGAGAAAAGGCCCTCTGTTCAACCACAACACACTGCTCATGTCCCTGTGAGGCTGTTTGTTGTCCAGTTATGAGGAGGAGGGAGCCCAGCTCGGAAAACAAGCCCTCCTCCTTTCAGTTCAGATAACGGCCCATTCTGTTGTTTGTCCAGGGACAGGCTTGTGTGAGAGATTGGGCTTGGCTGGTGTCATGGTACTGCTTGGAGCAGGCCTACAGCTGCATTTAAGTGTCTGCAGCATCAGTAGTTGTGTGAATGAGGCATTTTTAGTGTTTGGATTGGCACAGCGTGTTTGCTGCGAATTTGTTGCTGATAAATAACTCACTGCTCTCTTTTATGGTGGAAGATGCAAAAGTAATAAAGCATTTATGGTTTTTCTCTTTGCAGAATAACTCTATATCCCCATCAGAAAGCTTACGCACATCCAGTGAGAAGCACCGCAGCTCCTCTGACTACAGTTTGGACTCAAAGAAACGCAAAGTGGAGGAGAAGGACAGCATGAGCAGATATGTAAGTCCTGTAAATATGAGGCTACGTCTACTGAATTTGGTGGCTTCGTTAAGCTTAAAGCTTGGAAACACAAGCAAGAGTTATCCTATGTCTATAAACTCTAAATCTCACTATTTAACATGTGGTTGCCTGGCAACTTCAGTGTGACAAAGCTCTCCAAAGCAAAATATATAAGCATATTTTTCTCAACTTTAAACACGTTTCTCATCTGTTTTTAGAAGTGTTATTTAAAGGTTTCATTGAAAAAGTAAGTGATGCTTAAGGTGACTAATATTCCAATTGTCTTTACAGGACAGTGATGGAGAGAAAAGTGATGACCTGGTGGTGGATGTGTCTAATGAGGTGAGCAGTGCAGCATGTAGCTGTTAATAGCATATTGACATATACTGAGACGAAGCCATTACATAAATGTCAAAATCTATTGCTGTGTTTCTCCAGGACCCTGCCACTCCGCGAGCGAGCCCAGCCCACTCACCACCTGAAAATGGCATAGATAAGCCCCGCCCTCCAAAGAAGGACACACCCAACAGCCCTGCATCAGTGGCCTCCTCTGGAAGCACCCCATCCTCCAAGGCCAAGGAGCTCAGTCATGTAAGAAACTAAGAGTTACAAACTAGGACAGAAAGGGTTTAAATGAGAATTGCACAGAGAGCAAAGGGACATGTGCAAATAAATCTAGGACGTTTTCTGTAGTGGATTAGAAATGGCTGTCGGTGCTTTAAGTGCATGACTAAACGTCAGGGATAATATTGTCCCGCATCAGGATCAGTCAGGTCTTCTCTGTTAATAGCTCAATGTATTTAACTATTCCAGGATTTTTTCCCTCTGCCTCACTAAAAGATTAAAGTCAAAGCAGTAAGGGGATAAAAACTGGCCTATCTCCATTGTGGCCATAATAGGTTTTAGAATAAATAGCAGTTTATAGCTCTGCAGGACTATGAGGGTTGTCAGAATTAGATTGGATTAAGTTCAGTTTGCTCTCAAATTGTCAGTCTGCACAGTGCCTGGTTTCCGGGATTGTGAATTTGCTTGCTCTCTCGTTCCCTCGACAGAATGACAAATCCTCCACGCCTGGCCTCAAGTCCAACACTCCCACCCCCCGCAACGACGCCCCCACCCCTGGCACTAGCTCCACTCCCGGGCTCAGACCCATCCTGGGCAAACCACCAGGCATGGAGGCTCTTGGTTGGTACCACTCTCTTTCCTCTCTAGCAACTGAGATAATCTTTTTTTTTTTTTTATCCTTCACAATGCACTGTTAAGTCACATACCAATGTCCTTCTCCTGTCTTTGTCCATAGCAGCCCCAGCTTTGCGTACCCCACTGTCCATCGCAGGCTCCTACCCCACCCCCTTCGCCATGATGGGTCATCATGAAATGAATGGAGGCCTGACTAGTCCCGGTGTGTATGCTGGTCTTCACATCTCCCCTCAGATGAGTGCCGCAGCAGCTGCAGCCTATGGACGCTCCCCCATGGTAACACCCTTTTTTTTCCCTATTATTTAGCTGGGATCATTAGTTTGTGAAACACACAATTTTAAAGGATATAATTGTATAGTATCTAAAATGTGCACAGGAACACTATGTAAAACCATTTTAATGAACACAGTCTGTTTGCAAATTATTTTATTCTCTTTTTACTTACACTTTACACAGCCTCTTAACTCTTTTGGAAATGGCTCTGACAGATAGTAGTTTGACATTTTGGAAAATACATTCAAACATTTTCTTACAGAGAGTTAGATTAAAAAAGATTTATAGCTCTCTCATATCTGTTGGTAAAAGGGATAGTTCAGGCTTTTTTGAAGTGTGATTTTATGATGTGCTTAAGCATAGTCGGAGTATTACTCACTAAAGATAGCAGCCTGCTGGCCCCCAGTTTGAAGAAGCAGCAGAAGTAGTGGTGAACTGCAAAAAAATATTTTAAACAACTTAAAGTCCCACCAAAACAAAAAAAAACAAACAATACCAGTTTAAGTGTTTGCTGTATTTAGAGTATATTCATCTGTTTATCTTGCCGTCAAACTGCTCTTATCACAGAAAACTTAAATCCATCATTGCTCTCTTCAAAGTCTTTAGATTCCTTTGAATATAGTAGATTTAGTTTCCTGTCTGAAAGTGCAAAAGGATTCCCTGTAGACTTTTAGACCTTCAGTAGTGCTGTGGAGCTGTATTTGATTTTACTATTATTTGATTTTAGAATGACACCATATGGATTTGATCATGAGTCAGTAGCAGACCTTTTATTAAAAGTTTTCCCTTTTCTTCATTTTTCAGGGGTTTGATCCTCACACACATATGAGAGCTCCAGGCCTTCCAGCCAGCCTCACATCCATTTCCGGTGGCAAACCGTGAGTCACTCGCAAAGCGTGTTTTTTAACATTTCTGAAACACCAGTGATGTAAAACATTAACGTGTGTCTGTCTTTTCCATCAGGGCTTACTCCTTCCACGTCAGCGCAGATGGTCAGATGCAGCCCGTGCCCTTTCCGCCTGACGCCCTGATCGGCCCCGGTATCCCACGCCACGCCCGTCAGATCAACACGCTGAGCCACGGCGAGGTGGTGTGTGCTGTTACCATTAGCAACCCCACACGTCATGTCTACACTGGTGGCAAAGGCTGTGTCAAAATCTGGGACATCAGCCAACCTGGCAGCAAGAGCCCCGTGTCCCAACTGGACTGTCTGGTGAGGACCGCTGCTTATACACAATTTGCTTGTCAGCAACTTTTTTACACCTTATTCTTTTTGTGCAGTTGTTTTTAAAGTAATTGATTTGTAGACACACTCTCATCTCATTTCATTGATAATGCTTTGTTAATCATGAGGTGAACAACGAGCAAATGTCCATCTGACAGTTATACAGTAAATGAAAAGGAACACTAAAGCAGCTGATGCTTTGACTTAGTTTGAGTGTATAATAGAAGAAAATGTGTTTGGCAAGACCAGAGTAGAAAATGAGAAAACCTCACATGACAATTTCAGATTAATTAGAGTTGGCTTGAAATGTGAACATCACTTAATAAATATGTAAATGCAACAAGCTAAAAACCTGTTCACTGGCTGTGAGAATACCCTTAGGTTGGTTTATTATAACAGAGGGATTTTCCTCCTCTTTCTCTGACTTGTTCCTAAATCTCTCTCTAGCTCCACTGCCCTGAACATGTATTGATTCACTTTGTCCTCTGTGCAACAGAACAGGGATAACTACATCCGCTCCTGTAAGCTGCTGCCTGATGGCCGCACATTGATTGTCGGAGGTGAGGCCAGCACATTGACCATCTGGGATCTGGCTTCTCAGACGCCCCGTATCAAGGCCGAGCTCACCTCCTCCGCCCCGGCATGCTACGCCTTGGCCATCAGCCCCGATGCCAAAGTCTGCTTCTCCTGCTGCAGTGATGGAAACATTGCTGTTTGGGACCTGCACAACCAGACTCTCGTTAGGTTGGAAGAAAACACTTTCTATGTGGGCTCTTTGCCCCATAACAGGATTACTGCTGTGTGAGTTATTTGAAAAGGAGAAGTCAATAAATGTTTGTATGCCTTGTGACTTTGATTGTAGGCAGTTCCAGGGTCACACTGATGGTGCTAGTTGTATTGACATATCCCATGATGGCACTAAGCTTTGGACAGGTGGTCTTGACAACACTGTTCGCTCCTGGGATCTGAGGGAGGGTCGACAGTTACAGCAGCATGACTTCACTTCACAGGTACAGTCCAGAGGCAAAGAAGCGACGGCTAACACACATTCATAGACCAACTGTGGAGGACATTTTCCTTTTAGCCGCAGAACTGTCAGTATTTACTGTCCCGTCTTGTTTCCAGATCTTCTCCTTGGGCTACTGTCCGACTGGAGAGTGGCTTGCTGTGGGCATGGAGAGCAGCAATGTGGAGGTGCTCCACCACTCAAAGCCTGACAAGTATCAGCTCCACCTGCACGAGAGCTGTGTCCTCTCCCTCAAGTTCGCCTACTGTGGTATGAACACTTGTCTGTAAAATAAGCCAGAGATAACGCTGAGTGTTCAGTCTTGGCCTGTCCTATTTTGTTTCACTGTAACACCACAGTGTCCCTTTTTACAGTCTGAATGCCCATTGTATTGTCAAGGTTACAGACCCAATTTCTCTTTATTTGTTACTATTTTTCCACCTTTTCTTAGTCCAAGGAGGCCTGATTGCAGTGATGCTTTCTTTGCAGGTAAATGGTTCGTAAGCACTGGGAAGGACAATCTGTTGAATGCTTGGAGGACTCCTTATGGCGCCAGCATATTCCAGGTATGCAGATCAATACACTCTGTCTGCAGGCAGTCCAAAAGTATGCACAGTTGTCTCTGAGAGGAAGGGCACAGCGACCGCTGTCTGACAAGACTCTCCTATCAGTGAAAACTGAACCTGAATTATTGACCTGACAAAGAAGTCTTTTGAGGGGCATCAGGCCAGAACTTAATGTCACTGCAATCCAATCTTGCCCTGTAGTCAGCTAATCCTCTCCACTTAACTTCAAATGTCGAAAATATTAACTGCCTCCAAGACTAAAATGTTTTTGTTTTGTTTTTTTTTATCTTCCTCAGTCCAAGGAATCCTCATCTGTCCTGAGCTGTGACATCTCAACAGATGACAAGTATATTGTGACAGGCTCTGGTGACAAGAAGGCCACTGTATATGAAGTGATCTACTAGAACACAGACTGCTTTGGATCGGAGCATACTCATGCTCAGGAACAGTAGACTCTTCCTCCATCTACCTTCCCTCACACAGACAGCATGGATGTTGCCTGCAGCCCCGGGGTGGATGGGCAGGAAGTTTGGCAGCGCCAGACTGAAATGAACATTGGCACTGTTGTTGCCCTGGATGCAGTGACCTTCGGCTCTGCCCTTCCTCAATCATACAACTAACACTTGTACAGCAAGTGCAGCTCCCCAAGGCACTAAGAAGAAAATAATGTCTTGCTGTTTTTCTGTTTGTTGGATATTTCTTTTTTTATTCGTCCTTATTAATGTGGAGATAAAGTTCCATGACACAACTAGAAGCGGCGCTTCGCTCTGGAGCTTCTCCTTGGAGGTCCTGTGAAAAGTGTACATAATGGAGTAATAAAAGGCCTTTTATAGATTTATATTTTGGTGTCCAGTTACGCTTGTGATGGTTCTTTCTTGTTCTCTCCGTGATTTTCTGTCCCCTCTGGGGATGGAAATTAGATTAGGACTTTGTAAGAGGATATTCTATTTCGTTTTTTTCCCTTCCTCCGCTTTTTTCAATGTTCGTTGTCCAGAATGACCTTTTTGGAAATCTAATTTGGATTTTTTTTTTTCTTCCTGACCATGGCTTTTTTTTTTTCAGTACTTGCTGTATCACAGAACACAGATGTTTGTCCCATGGATTTTAGCAGTGGAGAATTCTGGAGAGGCCCTTTTTTTCAAAACTGGAAGAAGAGGAAAATCATGGTTTACATTAACTCCTGATTGGCCCCACTTAGCAGAAATTCAACTTTAAAATTAAGACCTATCCCTGACACTGGCTGCTTTCAGTGACATTCTGGATAACTATCAGCTGGAGGACTGATGGATTTAATGGAAAAGCAACTGTGACTTGAGTTCAGTCTGTTGACTCGACTGTAGTTTGAATCTTTTTTCTTCACTGAAAAAAGTTTAGTCATAAGACAGGAGTTAATTATTGCCTCACTTGTTCGGCTCTCTGTGACTGATATGCAAGACTTACATAGTTACTCATAAAGGTGGCAGGCAAAACCATTACCACATTTGACATTTTGGGTATGCTCTGTTTGGTCTCCTTGGTATTTCATAGCTAAAATTCGACCACAATCTTCTCATTGACAGGAATGGTCTTTGCATAAACTCAAGTTAGACTGTGTAGCATACACTTGTCATCATCCCCAAGGATTGTACAGTTGGCAGTTGTTGATAAATCAATAAACTGTTTTTATATAAAAATCATCTTGGCTGAATTTCTATAGTGCTGGTGCCTTGCTACTGTTACTATTACTGTTACTGCTACTCTTTAAAAAAAATAACTCAATATTTTGGGAAACACACTTTATCACATTCTTGCCTAGAGTAAGGTTAGAAGATTGACACTAATCTCCTGGCTCATGCACAGCAAACATTAAGCTACAGCCAACAGCCAGTTAGCTTAGCATAAAGATAAAGTCACAGTCCCAGGCCAAGAAGTAATCCTGCACATAACCTGTCTTAAAATCACAATGTCTCATTTTTACACTTCAATTTTTGGAGGAAACAAACAAAATATAATCTGTTACTGAGCTTTAAATGTGCTGGTTGGCAGACTTTGTTTCCTTTGGACAGAATCGGGCTAGTTTTTTCCTCCTGTTTCCACTCTTAAAGCTAAGCTAAGCTAACTAGCTGTTGGCTGTAGCTTCAATATTTACTACACGCAAGCCTTGGAAGGACTGTAAATCTAATTATTCAACTCCCAGCAAGAAAATGAAACAAGTTAGTTCCCAAAATGTCAAACTATTCCTTTATGTAAGACAATTTTAGATTAATAAGTGCAGGTTAACACTTGCTTTTGTGCTGTGGCCAGCAGCAGGACAGGGAGCGTAAACCAACTAAAGCAGCATCCACTGATGATTGCATCAGTAACTAAGGAAAATACACCACATGTATTGACATGCTGAATGTCTCTTGACTCTATTGTAAATTGGGAATGTCTCCCTAAAGTGTTCATTGCAACGTACACCTCTAGTTCGGACTCTCCCTTGCTTTGGTCTGCATCTACAATACATACAGACTTACTCACAGGCTCTCCCTGACAGCAAATGGGAGTACATCAGTAAATGGCTGTAAATGCATCCAGATAAGAGCTGACAACTGTCTCAGGAGAACCACAGGCATAAGAGGAAGACATTCTGGGTGCTGTTAAGGCAGCTGTGAGGGACCTCTGGCAATGGCTTTAACTCAGGAAAATACTGAGCCTGCATTAAAATTTGAAGGATGAACTTTTAAATCACAGTGCACTGTAACAAACGGAGGTCCCTGTCAGCTATCACTCTTTTGGGGTTGTATCCAAGTATTGTGGCAGCACTGAAACCACACAGCCATCTCAAACTGATACAATAAGGAAGAGTTTTTTATGCAGTACCACTTCAGAAATATGACGCAAACACTGCTCTTGAGTTCTCTTGAGTGGACTTATGGTAGTTGAGTACTTTTGGGCAGGATGAGGTGAATGGCCCAGTCCTTCCACTCCAGAGTAAGGCTCTTCTAGGACTCTGCGGGAAGCTGTGAGCCCTTCATATGGCTGCCTCTTCAGAGATGTTTTTGTTAGATTATAAAAGCAGGGCCGGATGCTTTCAGCATGGAGCCAGCCGCCATGCCCTGCTCTCACGGGCTCATTTGTTAAAGGCCATAGTCTTTCTGTTCCCACATTGCTGAAGTGTGTACTTCCTGTGTGCATTTGTAGCTTAAGCTCCTTGCTCAAGTAGAATTTTCTTCCTCACTTAATCAAACAGTGGAATATCTGCAGATGAAAGGTTGTACCTCCTGAGTGCCTATTGCTGGACACTGAGGGGGTCATTGTCTCGCCTTCCGCTGATCTACCTCTCAAAGGAGGGCTTTCAGTAGGTTCTCATGCAAAAGCCCACCCTGCCCTGTTCTATTTGGAGGGCTACAGTGCAGAATGGCCTAAGTGTTTTACAGCAGCTCTAACCATAAGAACATAGTCCAATTCTCTCATTCTGCTTGGGCTGTTAGAGCCAAGACTCAAAGACCCTACAGAAAATCAAGGGGGAGTCTGCAATGCCAATAAGTGGGCTTGCACATGGAACCACTGTGTGAATGTTTCTTTCTTTTTTTCTTTTCTTTTTTTTTTTTTTTAAGGTTTAGTAGCCAGGCATTGATCACAGTCCGCCAGAATTCTGGCTGGATCTGTTGGCTGGCATTCTGTTTTCCGCCCTCCCCCATCCATCACACAGAGAATCAGCGTTTTTTTATTTTTTTTCCAACAGCAAGGGACTGGCACCGTGCTGAAATGCAGAATAATAATCCCCTAATCACCTGAGTATTGCCAGTCCTAGGTTTTATCTGCAATGGATGTGAAAGCCCCCGGTGCCTAGTGATTACAGCATTTGATCTGGGTAATAATGTCTTCACTGTTGCCCTGCTTAGGGCCCGAAGGCAGTGCAGCTTTAATCCACAGTGCATTCTAGTGGAATCGCATTACACAAAGACCACCAGGGTTCTCTTCTAGAGGGGAGGGGTGTGGTGGTGGTGTTGGTAGTGGAGGTGGTGGTGGGGGTTGAGGGGGGTGGGGGTGAAAGGAGGAGGTTGCCATGGAAACAAGCTTCTCTCTCTCTCTCTCTCTCTCTCTCTCTCTCTCTGCATCTCTCCCTCACACAGACACACATGCACACACACATAATACACACTCTCTCCTGGGATAGATAAGCATAGGACAGGTTCTATGTTTACTTTCCACGGGCCCTCCAATCCCTGAGCAGGCTGAGCCCTGATAACACGAGGCCTGTACAGCCACCGACCACTGACAGCAGATAAGCACCCCAGCAGAGCAGAGCAGTCATCACCCTCCAACCAGGATGAACAAACCTGGAAGACCCGGATTCATTTGGATTATGCCGGATTGCTGCTACTGCGGTCGCCGCTGCTGCTTTTTGCTGCTGTGTTCAGACTACTGATGTTCACAGGACTTTCTACATGAGAACTTGATGTTGCACTTCACCCTCTGGAGTCTTACAGCTTAGTGAGAAGATACAGACACAGTAATGGACTGGATGCTATTTTAGATATTGAGGTCAAAGGACTGTCTGCACTGGGCAGGTTTGTGCCACTGCAGCTGTAGAGCCGCAAAGGTAGAAAAACTAAATCCCTCATGATGTGTCTCGAGGAGCATATGACCACACATTATTAGCAATGCTGTTTCACCATGTTCTCACGTCTGCGCTTTTTGTTTTGGTGGTTTTTTACTGGAAGGCTACTGTGAAGAGATTGCTTTGTACTTGTTCCAAGTATCTAGTAATTCAATACCCAGAGTAATTAGATTTGTATGATACCAATGCCCCAAGAAGGAACCATCATGCCTTTTGATGTTAAGCTTAAGAAAGCTACAAGTACTTCTTTATAATGTGCATTATGCTAACATGCTCATTATATTTCCACACACACATTCCTTGATTAAGGCACAGCTGGAGGTGTATAAGCAACATGACTAATTACAAAGGAAATGGTGGTATTGAGCTAAAGTGTTAGGAGCAAGGCTTCCCTTTGGCCCTTTCTTTTGCATGAGTTAAAGGAATCTTAAATATAAATTTTATTAACAGCTTAATCCCGTACTTAGAACTAAGAAAGTGGATTTATAGTTATTAATTTCACTTTGGCAGTTAATGTAAACAAATATTGCTTGAGTTGATTTTAATGTGTTTGAACACCATGTACAATAGATAATGTCTAAATGATGACCAAAATATCACTTACCAACCGAACTGTACAGGGCAATCCATCTGTCATTCTTTCTGAGAATGTTGAATAAGATAGGAGAGCCATGTTTTATCTATATCCTAAGTGAGCACTATGCTTTTGGCCAAGTAATGCTGTAAAACTTGTAAAACTATAAGTTTACATGTAAAACTTTTTACAACTTGAACTTTTGTGCGGCTAGTATATATTACAACTACAGCAAAACTATCTGCAACACCCCACATCGTTACATGTATTCTCCCCTAATGTTTAAAGAGAAAATACCTTTATTCTAATTTTAAAAAACTGGGTTTTTTTGTTTGATAGTCCTTAATCTGATGAGTATATTAAATTAATGCTATAATGTTACAAAAGCCATGCAGTTGAATTTAAACTTCCTGCAACTAAAACTAAAGAAACACTAACATAACAATATACTTCAGTTTCATTTCTGCAGAATGACTCATTTCAGAATATGTATGTTTTATTTTTGGATTATAATCGCTGATGCATTAATGTGCAAGCATCACTTCAATGTCGCACCTGGTTGAGGCTTATTTACATTACTTCATTCACCGATGGGTAACTTGTGAACTTCCCCCTGGGAATAAAGTTTTACCTTAATTAATAATTATACATCCTAAATTATTTCTGGTTTTGTTGATCATGTTTGACATAGGCTTCTGTAAATGCAGTTACAATCTCACCAGAACTGTAACCCATTAATGAAAAAACTACCTATCATATTGTATATCAGCAACTCAGTTTAATAGCCTAAAATCACTTGGACACTGATGCACTAATCACAACATCCAGATACCTGTCAACTTGTTCTGCTGGTTTTCTCTCATCTGCTCTTTTCAATTTAAATCAGTTTCAAACCAAGTGACCAAACAATTCAGTTTCCATTAAACAGGCAGGTCAGTTAGCTATGGCTGGTTGCTACGTTTTTAGCAATTTGACACATTCACCTGACAAGGCCTAACAAAACTAATTCTACCGGCTACATGTTAGCATGTCGCGTGAACCGTTAAAATGAGCATGTCGCGCGAACCATTGACGATTAGCATATTATGCGAACCGTCAACGTTAGTTGATCTCTGACAGATGTGGTGAGTTTAAGTTAGCCATATTTTTGCTCAGCTATCGCCGTTAGCAACATATTTTATGTACAAATGACTAGAAGAGAAGTGGATGGTTTTTGATGACTGATTTGATAGCCGACGTTTCTACGGGCATGCTGACTGTTTTTTTTTTATTCGGTGGTGAAGAGATCTAATCATTTGGATCAACTACAACCTACATGAACTCAACAGCTCTTAGGACACTCAGAAGTAAACACCCACCTTTGACATTAGCTGGTGAGTGTTGGTTAATGTGACAACAGCTTTATTTTTAACTGACTTAGAAGACCTAAAAGTATATTTTTATGACAGTAAAATCAACAAACAAATCAGTATAGTCATCTGTTTCAGCTGCATGTGATTGGAAGAACAGGACTCTAAAGGCAAATCCTCAGGACAGATTATTTTGAATAAAACAGAGATTGTTGATATTGTCCAGATTGATATTTTAAAAAGAAACCTTAATCACCCTTAATGAACCTAAATATCTTTACATGGTAGATGTTGGCAGATTTTTAAAAGCAAGTAAACTGTTACATAATATGTGCACAACTGTAACATGATATTAGTAAATAAATCAGAAGACCTCAGAAAGCTTAGAGTATTGAGAGTCCCTTTGTGTTGAAAAATAATGTATTTAAATTTTTTTACAGATTTACACAGAAAAAAATCAGAATTGTTCCAAACTGTGTTTCACTTATACTCACAAAATCACCATAATTTGTTCAAAGTATGTTTTTCTGTAGAAAAGTAGATTGTTAACTGCACTTTACTGTAAACAGCATGTCCTGATGTTTCTGGTCATAGAAATTAATTGAGGGGGAAAAAAAGAAGCATAAAAAATTGCAGATTTTGCAGACCAGAGTTCCTCAAGCTAATTATTTTTTAAAAAAGGTTAAAAACAGAAAAAAATAAGTGAAATCTAGATGTTTATGTTACACATTGTGCTTCACCACGCAAATGCTTATATGTTACTAAATATAAATAATTAGTATAGGTCTTCTTTAGACATACTCCAAATTAAATTTCACAGGAATTACTTAGGTTAAATTTCTGCCATGTCCTTTTATAACAGCACAGTAGATTACTATAGTGTGATGAAATGGTCACATTTTTATCCATTATCTAAGCATAACTGTCTCACATACCACATACTCTATCAGGAAACACTGGACCTTTTGCTTTCCTTCCAGCAAATGCTCTCATTTAAGTATCGCTGAAGTGTGCTATAGTCATCACTGGAGAGGTGCAGAGAGCAGCCTACACTCTAAAAGGCATATACTTTGACCACAAGATTGCATACCCTTGTCTCTTGGCTTTTTGGAAAGCCCTCACACATATAAGTAAAAGTGAAGTGGTTGCATGATCTTTGTGCTGGAGAGCTCAGCCTGTCCAAATTCTCTGTTGTGAACCCCAAGTGTTATTCTCAGCTCCGAAGTGATATGTTTGCTTTCATTCAGTGGAGTGGACGGACACACCTTTTGGACCTCAAGAATGAAACATTGCTCCAGATAGGTTAAGGCCAGACCACTGTTTTAAAAAAAATACAATGACTGGTAATATATAGATAATATATATTATGTCTATTGTTTATTAATCTGCAAATTATTTTCTAGTTAATGGATAAATAATGAAAAATGTTGGCATTTATTTCCCACAATCCAAAAAGATTCAATCAGGTTTTTTGTGTTATTCAATTTAACTATCATACATAACACAGAAAAAAAAAACATTTGTAGAGCTGGAACAAGACAATGAAATGACAAGAATGATGAAATGATTATCGCAAAAAATTGCCAGTTAATTTTCTGAAAATATTTCTATTTCTATAATCAACTAATGAACTTGTTTTTATGTACTGTGACACTACATGTTAGTAATGAGTAAATCTAAATCTTTTAAAAAAACAATATTCAATATTCAAAACAATGAAAACAAAAGATGTACTTTGATGACATTGTTTTGTAATGTGGAATTATTCGTTTCAATTATTTCATTGCAAAATAGTCACCATTGCAAATGAAAATATATCTAACAGACTTTTTTATGTTTATGGACAAGGTAAGTCACTAAGTGAGTTTTATTCATGTTACGTTTGGTCACGTTTCCAGCTCTCTTCTTCGCTCTCCATTACCCTGGAGGTTAGCGACAGATGACATAATAACAATACCCTATAAAATAAATAAAATTACAGACTCATCTAGGTTCGAACATTTCTCAGTTTGGAATAACTTAAGTACACAACTCAACAGAATATATAATGAAGTTATAGTTGTTCTGAGACATGTTCATTTGCAAATGTTAAATATGTAACATATAAATTATACCAGACTTGTGACATTTGTTTGATGAAATTGTTAGTGAAGCTAAATTTCTTGCTCCTGCTTCCGGTCTGTAGTGATTTTTTTTTTCCCTGGTAAACACTTTATTTCTATTCCTGTTTGGTTCATTGAAGCATCTGTCATTCCTAGTGCTCCCACTGTGCCTGACAAAAGCAGAGCCATGTTAGATTGAAAAGACAGAGGGGGCAATCTTTCAAATGGATCTCTTTTCGAAAATATATTATGACATAATCATGTTTTCTTCCTAAAAGCCCAGGGGAGGCCTGTCTGTCAGATTGCAGTCCTCTCTTGGCTGCCTGGCCTGAACAGAAACAGCAGTTGTGTGTTAATAGAACCCAGAGGCACTCTGAAACCTTACCCATTCTGCTTTACGCTCTCAGCCAGGAGATTAAAGTCAGGGAAACATTACAGGAGGCTGGATAATTGCCCCTGTGTCTCCAGCAGACAAAAGGCAACGCTCTGGCAATTCCCTCGGTAAATTGTCAAGAGAGTCTCAAGGATCCTTCAAGGCTGCAGCAAATTGTACAGTGCTGTCTAACAAACTACCAATCTCTGGATATTATGAGGCTTTCATATATCCTTGGCCATAATGACAGCTTGCTCTGCTATAATGGAGTGCAGGCACAAGATAGCTTTTGTGAGCACACTTCCAATAGAAAAATTACTACCTTGGTTCCCAGTCTGTGCTTTTCATTTTTTCTTCTGATCCCATTTGTATTTTGATTTATTCTGCTATCATTTTTATTTTAGTTTTTATTCAGAGCTGAGTGCTGGCTGCTGCCACCAACAGATGATTGCAACCTTTACTCCTGAGGGCCACTTGATCCCTGACGAAAAAAAAAAAAAGGAATTCTGCAAGCAGTTAATGAGTTGCCATCCATGCCTATAGTGTTAAGGATGTCTACAAATTAACAGAGGCTTTTGTCAGGGCTCTCCTTCGCTCCCTCGCTGTTTCCTGCTCTTGCCACCACTTTCTCTCCCATTCTTCTTCCCTCCTCCCCCATCTCCCGCTCCCTCCTGCTCTTCAATTTTCTCCCTCTACCTGCCTGCTTCACGCTCCAGTAGCTCCGCGGCGGGAGCGGCGCTGTCTGGCTTTGGCTCTGAGCAGCACTCATTGTCAGTGCGGTTCATGTTTAGAATTAGCCATTTAATGAGAACAAAAGAAATTAATTGGTGGT